>CM037091.1:92886574-92965070 GCA_020916435.1 Oxytropis ochrocephala
TTTTAATAAAATTGTTAAATCTTGCAGTCCACGTGGAATGCCACATATTTATCCCAAGATGTATGTGGAATTATTTGATTGGTTTGAGGTGTAATCCTAGGTGTGCAAACTCTTGATTTATATTACTTATGATATAGATATATTATAAATTATTTTAAATAACTTTATATAATCTAAAAATATTAGAATTTTTTTCATTGATTATACCAAATACCATTGTATATCCTAATATAAAAAAGAAGCATTATTTTTTAACAAGTAAAATTATTTATTGCTTTTTTATGACTTAAAATACATGTTTTTTTTTTTGTGTGAAAGAAAGTGGTACTTACAGATAATTTGAGTTACATGTTTTATTGTTAGAACAATGTTATAAATTCAAAATAAGTTATATATTCTTATATGTATTAAAAATTGTTTTAATATATACTTTTTCCACAATACTTTTTAAAGAAAAATCTATTAGAAAGTTTTTCCACATATGTATCCCTTAGTATGTATATTAATAAATAGCTTAGTATTTTATTCAGAGTATATTTAATTTAAATGTTATATAAAAATTGTTTCCCGTGCGATGCACGAGTTTCATACTAGTATTTAATCAAACAATCTACTCAATAATCACACCAAATCATTTAATAACATTTAATCATCGAGTAATTAAAATAATTACTTTGGGGGATGTTACAGTTTGAGGCTGAGGGTTAGTGACGTGGACAATGAACTACTATTGGCTTCGCTTTAAATTGGGGAGTTTAAAGGGTTTCTCTTTCAAATGCACTCCAATAAGGCTTCTGGACCAGATGGTTTAAATCCTGCTTTCTTCAAGCGCTTTTGGAATTTGCGTGGCCTTGAGTGATTTCACTCTGTTGTGTCTTGGTTGAACTATGGTGAGTTCCCTCCTATGCTCAATGATGTGAATATTGTGTTGATACCGATGTAGACAATCCTACATCTACGAGAGATTTGCGTCCTATCGCTCTCTGTAGTGTCATATACAAAATTATCTCTAATGTTTTTACTAATATATTGAGAAATGTACTACACAAATGTGTTTAGTCTGAACAATCAACTTTTGTTGCTAATAGGTCCATCTTGGAGAATGTTATGGTTGCTGTTGAAGTTATTCATCACATGAAGTGTAAGGTTCAAGGGAAAGTGAGCTAGGTAGCACTGAAATTTGATATTACGAAGACTTATGATAGGCTGGATTGGGGATATTTGAGAAGGGCACTTGTGAAGATGGGTTTCCATGAGAAGTGGGTAGGATGGATGGTTATGTGTGTTGAAACAGTACACTACACAGTGCTTATGAATTGAGGGAAAGCTGATTCAGTCTCACAAGAGAGAGGACTTAGGCTGGGTGACTCACTGTCACCTTACCTTTTTATATTGTGTGTTGAGGGACTTTCTTCTTTACTTCAAAAATGTGAGGCTAGAGGTGACCTTCATGGCGTCAAACTGTGTTGGGGTGGACCTACCATGCCATTATACTTTTTGCAAATGATTGTTTTTTATTTTTGCAGGGCTGATGATAAGGAGAGCATGCAACTGAGGGATATTTTGGATTTTATGAAAAAGCATCAGGACAATCCATCAGCCTTCATAAATCAGAAGCATTTTTTAGCAGAAACACCAATGATGTTACAAAGGCGTGTGTTGTGGAAAACTTAGGATTCTCTTAATGTATGTGTACCGACAAATATTTGGGTTTTCCTTCCAGTGTGGGTAAGAGTAAGAAGTAGCTGTTTGGGTATCTTAGAAACCGAATGTGGCACAAGATTCATCTGTGGTCGTGCAGACACTTGTCAAAGGCGAGGAGGGAAGTTCTGGTGAAGTCTGTGGCTCAGCCTATCGCTCCATATTGCTGCATATTATATGAGCACATTTCTTATCCGCATGTCAATTGGGGAAGAGATGGAGAGGATGATTAATTCATTTTGGCAGGGTTCTAATTGTGGTACTAGTAGAGGTATTAACTGGCTCAATTCAGATAAGTTGACTATACCCAAGGAATTTGGTGGGATGGGCTTTCAAGATTTCCATGGTTTCAACTTAGCCATGCTAGGAAAGCAAGGTTGACGTTTATGTACCAATCAAGATGCTATTGTTACTCGTGTCTTCAAAGCTACTTTCCGAATCGTGACTTTATGGGGGCTCGCTTCGGCCATAATCACAATTATGTTTAGTGTAGCATCCATACTTCACAGGTAGTGGTTGATTTTGGATCTAGATGGAAGATTGAAGATGGTTGTCGTCTCAGTGTTTGGCGTGACCCGTGGGTGAGGGAAGGGACCAACCCTTTTGTATCTACGACTATGGTACCAGGAACTGAAGAGCCGACCGTCGGAAGTCTTTTTAACATGGTTAATGGAGCATGGAACCCTACTTTAGTGGACCAATTGATTAATAATGAGGACAAGACCAGAATTTTGGACACGACTCTTTTCTGTAGGGATGGCGAAGATAAGCTTATTTGGAATTGAAGTCGTAAGTTTATTCGGTGAAACCTGCCTATTATGCTGCCATGGACGAACTAATTCATAACTCGGATTTTCACCTTGCAAGGGATTGGAAGATGATTTGGAAGCTGAATGTTCCTCATAAAGTCTGTATTCAGCATGCAAAGTCAGTTTGGAGGACGACGGGTATGTGGAATAAGATTCAACCGATTGTCATGGAAGCAGATGGGTACTGATAACTCTATTTTATATAGAGTATTTCATATGTTTAAACTTAGTAAATTGCTCTCTTTCAAGTAATAATAAAGAGTTTATATAGTATTTTATGTGATATATGATAACTTGAGTGATTTGAATGGGTATAGTTGTTATTAGGCCATTTTGGATATATTAAGGTATGTTTGATGTTTTTGTTCAGTGCAGTCTACAGATTCTTTCTGCATCAATGCTCCTGCATTGATCCTGCATCAAATCTGCACTACTTGGTGAATGAGCAGCTAGCTTCATGTGCATCCACTTGCAATTGCTGACCTCATGCTTGGTTCCCTAAAGCAGAACCACTTTATATAGTAGGAGCCTACCATTTACACATAGCCATAGGGATAGCTTTGAAGAGTCATCAACATAGGGACACATGTTCATACATCATTGGACCTCCCTTGAAGGCTATTGATCGTACCTTGACCAATGAAGTGTTGAAGTTGTTGTCCTGCTGACTGGGCCGGTCGTTGAATGAAGGAGAGGACCGGTCCTGGCTTCACGCTGAGCACCTCGGGTGGTACCTGCAAAGACACTCCGACGATCTAGTGAGAGGTCGCCGGCAGATAACACAAGGTAAGAGAGAACGCACGATGCCATGTGTGAATGGCGATATATACCGTGTGGTCCGGCCGCTTTGGCGGTTTTTCGGCGGCGAGAATCGTGCTCCAAGCCGCGTGCTTGGGCGGTTTTCGTTGGTGGGTGGCCGACGCCCACTTCTGCTGGCGCGCCTTGTAATTCTTGATACACCCGAGAACAGCTGCCCCCAAGCCTAGGTCGCTTAAGAGCGGGTTGAGGCTTGAATTGCTGCCCCGGGATCGCCGCTTTAAACGAGACGGGCGCGCCGCGCGCTTTCTTGATTTGAACGGTTGACCGCCGCCAACCATCGGCCGTCTTGTGACGCGATGGTTGGTCTTCACCGACATTTAAGACATGACGCTTGGTGTTTCCGAGGTTGTTTGAAGGCAACTATTGGTGAGAAGCGAAACGCTGCGACGCTTTCGCCTCCCGGTCCCCCTTCGCGCTTTGGGTGCGCACTATAAATACCCCTTCACCATAGATCATTCCCACACTTCCGCGAATAGCTCTGCAATGACCGACTCGTCTGCCGCCAGACTTACATCCGCTCTTTGCGCTACGTATCGCTTGTATTTGCTTTGTTGCGACCGATTCACCACATCTGCTCAAGGTATGGATCGATCTCTTCGCTTACTTTTTAAAACTTAGTTTTTCTTTGAACGCACTTCGCTCTTCTACGCCTCGTGATAGGGGTGTCGGTCCGAGGATCGCCAAGTCGCCTCTCACGAGTACTCTGCTCGATCGACTGACTCGATCCCCTTATCACAGTCTTTGGTATATGCCGCGCGACGAACCGACCGCTCGTATCCCGGAGGCCGTCCCCAATCTTTTGTCGTCCATATGTCTAAGCCGTCCCGAGGCTGCCTCCCGGAGAGAAGTCTAAGTCGTCTTGGGCCGACAAAAATTGCAGCTCTTGAGCGTGCCAGCTTCTTCGAGTAGTACAAGCTCAAGCTCCAAATCTTCTAGCCAAGGATCGCCCATTCTCGCGATCGGCGTGGTAACACTCCACCACCGGAGAACGCCGTATCTCGAGCGGAAGGAGAGCGAGGAAGTAGAGGTGGTGATTGTAGATGATGACGAGGTGCTGTCTTGCCGCCCAAGTCGCGGACGAGGAGATGGCGGGGCCGAAGGTGACCGAGTGAAGAAACCAACGTGGAAGTGGTAGCTCGACCGCGGCTAGCTCCTCCGGTCGAGAGGTCAACATCGAAGGAGGATCGAACGAAGAGGCGGCGACGCCCAAACCGATGTAGCCCGGGACCCATCGACATGTCTTGGGTGTCGAAAACTCTTCGCCACACGGGAGTATACTTACGGTCGGCCACCTCGCCTTGCCCGACCTTGAGTCTTTGCCTCAATGAATCACCGGGCCGAGGGTGAGAGGCATGAAAGATGGAGAAGACATTGCAACTTATTCCAAAGAATCTTAAGTTCACGATGTATCGGATCGTGCTCGAGAGGATGAACATCGTCCCACCTTTCACCGAAGTTTCAACGTGACGTTCATACATATCGGGTCGCCCCTCTCAACTCCATCCCAATGCTTGGGCATTCTTAAAAACTTTCAAAGTCCTGTTAACCAAACTTGGTGGGCGGTGTCGATCATGCTATTCTTTGCCCTCTTTGAGCTAAGCCGGCTCGGGGAGAAAGCGAACAAAGAGAAGAGGGGAGCAGTATCTTTCAAGATGCGAGAAAACTCAAGACCTGGTATTTCAAAGCTTATCAAGAGTCATCGGGCGCGGCCGAGAGGCCACTACTTTTGGATCGTTCCCACCAAGGAGGCCGGTAAGGCCATATCCGAGGTCCAACCGGACGGGATGCTCGGTCCCCTCTTACTTCCCAATTATGTGGAATGAAGCTCACTTCTTCAGAGGCCAAGCGATTACATCTATTCTCGCCAAAGATTTGGGCGAGGCCGACTTGGAATCTTTGGAGATGATTAAAGCTTTGGCGGGCATGCTGCCCCTGCACCCTAAGGGCGACATACCTGCCGCCCCTTCGTCTTGCTCGTTAAGCGTCGGCTCTGAGGCCGAAATTGGTTTGCTTCCGACCTTTGCCTTTATATTTTGTTGTCAATATTCTCTTCTAACTCTTAATTTGTTGTGTTGCGAAAGAATGGCCGCAAATCGTGGGCGTGATTGATGCCGCTCAATCCAATGAAGGGCGGCGCCTCAAGCCGCCCCACGTAAGGTCGTCGACTTGGGCGGCCGTCAAAGGTGCCTCACACCCAAATCTCGCGGAAGAAAACGGTTGCTCGGTCTCCCCCTCCTGCCGATGATCGCTCTGCCAAGCGGCCTAAGTTCGATAGTCGGGACTTGGACCTTACTAAGGATGATATTCCTATTCTCTCGCTTGACGGTCCTAGGCGGGTTGAGTTTGAGCGGTTCAAGAAGAAGCCCATGGCGACCAGGCTCTCCTCTGCATGGGAATGGACAAGATTATGCAAGAGCTGGCGGACGAAGCTGAAGGTATTTTATTTTCCTAGCCCGTCGTCCTTTTGCTTGCTTTCGACCGACTAACCGATCATGACTATCTCTGTTTGCAGGAGCTCGGGCTGAGAAGGACAAGGCCTTGGCGGAGGCGCAGCAAAAGTATGACAAACTGGCCAAGTCCAAGAAAGATGCTCTGCAGCGGGCCGAGGATGATCGGGCCAAACTTTCCAAGAGGAACAAAGAGCTTGCCGGGTAAGTCGCAAATCTGAAGACCGACCTGGAAGTCCTGGAGAAGGAGAAGGCCGAGTGGGGAACCGAGAAGGCCGAGCTGAATGCCCAAATTCGGACGATAGCCGAGCACGCCCGGAATGCTGCGATCGAGCAGTTCTTCAATGCCCTAGGTCAGGTGCGGGTGCTGAACTCGGGCTTGAGCATCAACTTTGATGAAAAACTGATCAAGCCCGAACACTACGTCGAGAACTGCAAGATCGTGCAGCCCGAGGAGCTTGATGATCAGGGTAATGTCGTTCGTCCTAGCTCGATCCTCTTCTGAAGCCCGCCTGCGAGCGGAGTAATTTTGTAATCCTTTGATTTGCCTTCGGGCCCAACAATTTGAAAGTCGCTTGAGCAAATGAGATATTCGAGCGCTTCGGTTTATTTCAAGCGTCTCCGCTTTGTAATAACATTTTAATTTGTCTTATTTTGTTTATTTGAATTCACATTGCTACGTCTATTCATCCTGTATGTTTATTTGTCTAAGTTTTCGAACTTGTAGGCCGCTCGGCGACCGTTTTGTGCTATTTCGAAGCGCTCGTTGATGATTGGGCCATTTCGATGGCACTCGATTGGGCCATTTCGATGGCACCTGTTGGGATCATTTCGATGATCTCTCGAGGTAGGTCGTTTCGACGGCCTATTGTGATGGGTTATTACTTAACCCTTGGGCCATTTTCGATGGCGCTCGTTCGAGTCAACTCGGTGACCGTTGTTTGTGCCGGCTCGGTGGCACACGCTGCAGATCGTTTCGACGACCTGAAGTTTGCGGGTTATTTCAACCCTTGGGCCATTTCGATGGCACTCGAGGTAGATCGTTTCGACGATCCGCTTAAGTTTGATAAATCTTGATCGCTCCTTTGCCATGGGCAGTCTTGAGCGACCGGGCATACATTCTTGCGGGAAAGTAAAGAACGCATCATATTTCTAAAGGTCAGGCCTCAGTAAAAAACCCAGTGGGAAAAAGAGCGCCTGCCTGATTTTCATTTATCGATCGGTCGTTCATTACATTCAAGTCGTTCATTACATTCAAACATAATATTTTCTCGAGTTTCTCTGCATTCCATGTTCGGGGATAGTCGCCCCATCCATGGTTTCCACTCGTATGCTCCTTTGCGATCTTTTTGATGACCACTGTATGGACCTTCCCACCGGTGCGCTTCCACATCGGGCGTTCTTATTCCCCATCTCGCCTCCTCGGACGAGCCGGCCGACCGAGAAATCTCTCTTTTGAACTCGGCGTTGTATCCGGCGCGACCTTCCGCTGATCAATTGTTCTCTTAGTGATGCTTGGGTACGCAGCTCTTTCACTGAGTCCAACTCTTCTCGTATAGCTCGGTCGTTGTCAACCACCGTAGGGGATTCAAAGTTCTCCAATTTAGTTCGCCCATTTCTATGGGTATTACAAAGATCGATCCCATATACCATCGAAGGGGATTCCCGGTGCCGTCGAATGAGGGGTTGTCCCGTAAGCCCATAGAACGGATCGCAGCTCTTCTTCGACCAGTTCCTTTACGCTTCATCGAGTCTTCGCCTCAACCCACGCAGATAACTCTGTTGGCGCCCGCCTGGCCGTTTGTCTAAGGGTGCTCGGCCGAGGTGAAACGCCGCTTTTTTACCCTAAGTCGCCGATTATTAATTGTTGGGTGCCGTTGTCTGCGAACTGGGTGCCGTTGTCAGTTATTAATTGCTGAGGGATCCCAAAACGGGCCAACACACACCGGCCGAAGAACTTGCTTACTTTTGCCAATGTGATGGTCGCAAGAGGCTCGGCCTCGATCCACTTTGTGAAATAATCTACCACCACGATCAAGAACTTGAACTGGCCTGGAGCAGGTGGAAACGGGCCTAGCAGATCCATGCCCCACCAGGCGAACGACCAAGGTGAGACAAGACTTTGTAACTCTGAGGAGGGTGCAATGTGGACATCAGCATGTACTTGACATTTTTTGCACTTCTGAACAAGCTTCTTAGCATCCTCGTCCATGGTCGGCCAGTAATAGCCGGCCCTAAGAGCTTTCTTGGCTATGGAACGTGCACCTTGGTGACTTCCGCAAACACCTTCATGAATATCCCTCAGCACATGGTCGGCTTTGACCGACGTAAGACATCTTAACAATGGAGAGGAGAATCCTCTTCTGTATAACTTCCCTTCTATCACTGAGTAGTTGGTCGCCCTGAGCCTGACCAATTTCGCCTGTTTTGGGTCGCTCGGATCTTCTCCTTCGATGATATACCGTAGGATGGGGGCGATCCAGTCTGAATCTGTGGTGATACAAAGAACGGCCAATGCCTGGCTCGGCTTGGCGGATACGCTTGGTCGATTTAGGGTCTCCTGAAATTTCCAGGAGTCTTAGTACTTGCGAGTTTTGATAGAATGTCTGCTCGAACATTTTCGGTCCGAGGCACATGAACCACCTCTGCTCGGTCGAACTGCTTGAGGAGCTCTCTTACTTTGGCTAAATAACTCTTCAGCACGTCGTCCTTAGCATCGTATAACTCTTTGATCTGCGAGACAACAAGTAAGGAGTCTGATCGAAGTTCAACCCGGTCGACATTGAAGTCCCTGGCGAGCTGCAGGCCAGCTATGCACGCCTCATACTCGGCCTGATTGTTTGATGTATGGAAAGCGAAAGTCAAAGACACCTCCACAGCCAGGCCTTCAGAATTTTCTAGTATTAGGCCTGCTCCACTTCCTTTGCTGTTGGACGACCCATCTACATGTAGGACCCAAGTCGTTGTGGCTTGATCTTCTGGAGTCGGAGTCATTTCTGCTATAAAGTCGGCCAATACCTGCGCCTTTGCGGCCGATCTTGATTCAAATTTGATACCAAATTCACTGAGTTCTACTGCCCACTTTATCATTCGTCCCGCCAGATCTGGTCGATGGAGGACTTGCCTGATTGGCTGATCGGTCCTTACCACGACCTGGTGGGCCACAAAGTAGGGTCTCAATCTTCGAGCGGCAACTAGAAGAGCAAGGGCAAATTTTTCTATTTTCTGGTACCTCAGCTCGGGCCCTTGCAGCACTTTACTGATAAAGTAGACCGAATTCTTTTTTAGATCGTTCTCTCTGACTAGCACAGCGCTCAGAACTTCTTCCGTAATGGCCAAGTATAGATACAGCGTTTCGCCCGGCAATGGCTTGGTCATAATTGGTGGGCTAGTCAAAGCTTCCTTCAACTCGTTCAATGCTTGCTGGCATTGGTCGGTCCACTCAAAATCTATGTCTTTCTTCAGGAGTCTGAACAGTGGAAGCGACTTGCAGGCCGCTTTTGGTATGAATCTGGATAGAGCTGCTACCATCCCGTTCAGCTGTTGGATTTCTTTTTGGTCTTTGGGTGGCCTCATATCGCGATCGCCTCTACACTTCTCGTGGTTTGCTTCTATCCTCTTTCGCCAGGTGGAAGCCCAAGAATCTACTACCTACACCCCAAAGGTACACTTCTTCTGAATTCACCGAGTGAATTCTTCCTAGCTTCTTCAAAGATTTCCCTCAGGTCGCTCACATGATCTGGATCGGTCCCACTTTTGATGATCATGTCGTCCAAGTACACCTCAGAGATTCGACCGATCTGCCTCTTGAAAATTTTATTCATCATTCGCTGGTAGGTCGCTCCAGCGTTCTTTAGGCCGAAAGACATCACCTTGTACTGAAAATTTCCTCGATCTGTCATGAAGGCTGTCTTGTGTCGATCGGGTGGATACATCGTGATCTGATTGTATCCTGAGTAAGCGTCCAAAAAAGACAATAATTTATAGCCCGAGGCACCATCGACCAATTTGTCAATGTTGGGCACAGGGAAGGCATCCTTCGGGCATGCCTTATTTAGGTCGGTGTAGTCTACACACATTCTCCATTTGCCATTCTTCTTTTTAACCAACACGACATTGGATAGCCAGGTCGTGTACTTGATCTCTTCTATGAAATTGGCCTTTATGAGGTCCTCAACGGCCTTTGCAGCGGCTTGAGATTTTTCCTCATTCTTGAGTTCGTCTTCTTTGAGCGAACTGGCTTAACCCCTTCATCGACTGAAAGTTGATGGCAGGCTACTTCGATAGGAATGCCGGGCATGTCTGATTCCTGCCATGCGAACAGGTCAGCATAGTCTTTCAAACATTGCACAAGGTCTTGCTTTACTTGCTCTGGTAGGTCGCTACCGAGCTTAACTGTCCTTGTTGGGTCGTCTCCCAACTGCACATCTTCCAATTCCCCATGAGGTTCTGGTCTTTTCAACTCGCTTCTTTAGCTCTCGCTAAGTCGCCGCCGTTATCCTCTCGGGTCGCTATCCGGATCATAACGAGCATCTAAATCGTGAGATTGACCTGGGGCCCCTTCACCGTGCTTTGAGAACTTGGGCCACGATCTACCTCATCACAACTTTCTTGATATAAGTAGTGGCTCCGCCTTGCGCCTCTAGTCTGTGGTCGGCCGCCAGGGGTAACTACCTGGTCGCCTCTGCTATAAAATTTCATTTTCAAGCACCGCGATGCCACGGCCTCTAGCTTGCCCGTGGTCGGCCTACCAATGATACAATCGATAGCACGATTTGAGGGGGAGTACGAGGAACATCGTGCGGACCGTCCCGCACAAAGTGCTCTCTCGTTGTCGCCACCAAATGTGACCATGAGTTCGATCGTTCCCAACGGGTGGGTGATCGCTCCATTGAAGCCCGTTAGGAGTAGGCTCGGCACGGGAATTATCTCGCTCCGATCAACCTTGATCTTGTCAATCAAGCCTTCAACATGATGTCGGCCGAGCTACCCGCAGTCGACTAGAATTCTTTGAACTTCGTTGGCCATAATCGCTCGATTACCAGCGGAACATAATCGTTCGCTACTGCCGTCGAGCGAGTCTTCGCCCCCCAAAGGAAATGGGCGATCTATTCGAGACCGGCCGTCATCGCGTGAGTTGAGGCAACCATTAGGAGCTCGTCCCACTTTCTTTTCATAGCTTTGTTGGACTCTTTACGATCCAACGGATTTCCACCGTGAATAACCATCGCTACATTGCGGCCTTTGGACCGTCGATTATCTCGATCTTCAGACTGATCTTTATCTTGGGTGCTCGTTATGACTAGAGCCCCCTTTCCTCTGTCCCCGATCTTTCTCTTCGTCTTCTCTTGAGGTCGGTCTTCCTCCGATCTCACATACTTGCTCAACTTGCCTTTACGAATGAGCTCTTCAATATCGCTCTTTGAGGGCCATACGATCGTTAGATCATGACCCTTTGCTTTTGTGGTAACAGCGGTACCTTTTGGTCTGGTCGTGCCCGCTTTCTTGAGCACGAGTGGATCGGGCGCTTTACACCCACAAACTCGTTGTTCTGGCACTCACTGTAGATTTGTGCAATGGAGGTGTTGAGACGAGTGCGATGATCAAACTTCTTGTCTCTGAAATTGGGCCGGTTATCTCGGCGGCCTTCACGAGTTTTGGCCGGTCTGTCTTGCTCTTCCTTTGGTCGCGCACGGGCGGCCTTTCTTGCGGCCAAAGTTTCTTCATACGCCATATGGACGTTGGCCCTTGTTAGGAAGAAGCTGAGATCTTGATAATGGTTCAATGTGAATTCCTCTACGAACCTGTGGTCCGGTCGAATACCACGCTTTAGATATTTCAACTTATCTTTATCTGACAAATCACGAAACGGACTCACTTCTGGTATTGAACCGGTCTATGTCTTCGCCTCGTCTCATTATCACCTTGAACAATCGTGTCCAAGTGTTCTTCATATCGATATTGGCGTGATTGGCGGTATAGTGCGATAAGAAGATTACGATCGTGTCTTGCCATGAGGAGATAGTATTGGGGCGAAGGGTCTCCCACCATTCTAACGCCCGCCGTCCCAAAGATCGAGGAACAAATAAAGCACTTCATGTCGAGCCCACCTCTCTGAATCGCAATAATTGTTAAAGTACCGAGATGCTTGTCCGGGTCGCCACGGCCAGTCAAACTTATTTAGATTAGGAGGCTTTCTTAAATCTCTAGGGATCCTGTAGCGCCTGGTTTCCCTTGTGAACGGGCCGTGACCGTCCTGAATGCCGTTCGACCCAAAGGGTTGCATAGCGAGGCACGCCTCGTTGCCCGGCATTCCATAAAACACTCCGGAGGGGCGGACGGTGGAAGTTGAGGAGGTCTTCGGGGCGTTCGCTTTGGCCTCTCCTCGGCCGATGTGAGACGTCCCCGATCCTTCCATCTCTGTAATCTTCAAGCTCTTCGTGAGAGTCCCAAGACCTGCTTCTCGACCGACGTGAACCGGACGACTCATTAGAAGAGTACCGGTGGCGAGCGGTCGGTGTCGGGATCGTAGGCCGGAATCATCATAGTCATCGTAAGATAACGAACGGCGTCACAGACGCGTTCTCGCTGCGGGCGACCTCGTGCCCTTGTTCGTCGCGCAGGAGATCGGTGGGTGGTGCTCTCTCGGCGAAAGGCTCCTTCTAGGAGGGCGATGTACACGCGTGGGCGGCGTCGATCGAGAAGGTTCTCCGTCTTCCGCACGCCGGCGGTCCGGAATAGACCCTCTTTTCGTAACGAGAGATCGGCTCATCTCTATCTGCGATAACTGGTTCTTGTTATGCAGGATCTGTAGAACGGCCTGAGTGACATGCTCTGGCAATGGTTCCTGAATGCCCGCTTCAATCAGCTCGGGCGGTAAATCATTAGGAGTGGTCGGCTCAATCTGTTGAAGAACGGGTCCACGCATCAGTTGTGCCTGAGAGGGCTCTGCCGTGGATGTCCTCGAGATTCGTGGATTGTAACGCGCGCCACGCCCTCGGTCTGTTCTGCCGAGGATGTTGCCGGAGGTTGAGTCTGGATGAGGCCCTCGTGCGGGGCGGCCGCGTGGAGCCATGAATGGAGTAGGATAGCGCTCGGGCCTGTTGCGTTCGTGTGGTATTCGCAAATGTAGTGCAAGTATACACGTCGTACAAGTAATAAAGTGAAGATAAGTAAGAGATCGTTCCCACGAGGATTGGTTGTACTTTCAAAGTTCAAGTCTTAAAAACACAAGAGAATCAAGTAACCAATCGACAATAAGAGTTGGTTTTAAAACTAGAGATGTAATAAAAACAAGTGAACAAATGTTGGTTGTGATTATGGATGAGAGGTGAGTTGAGTTGTTGCATGCAGAATAAATCCTTTCTAGTCAGACGTTATAACGTTTACACGTTATAACGTACAAATGCTATTTCATATAGACGTGGCCACGTTTGAACGCATTTGTAAAAGAGCTATGCTTTTCAAAGACAAAACGTCGAGTTTCAAGTATAAGAGGTCCTATGTCTAGGTTCTAAATAGGCCCACTCTCGTATTTTAAACACCCACAACTATGTTCTATGAACTATTATCCGTTCTATGTCTAGACTTAGATAAAAATGCCTAAATGTCCTTAGTGCACCTTTTCGTTCATATAAATCTTTGATTTCTTTTCATAAACCATGTCTGTACCTATGAATCTACCTATTTTAAGACGCTTGACCTCAAAACAAGTTTGGAAATATTTTCACACAAAGATTTAAAACATGCAACGCCAATACTTTATAACATTAACTAGAAATTCATTATAAGCAAAACAACAACTCAACTACGAAGTATTTAGCTCATCTTTGAGCAACTTTTACTGAGAATGATAAGGATTCGTAACTCAAATACCATACATTACGTAAAAAGGAACTAAGTGCAAAAGATACACCTAAGTAGCTCTTCAAAGATGCACGCTGTAGAGACGTTACAACGTCCGAGCCTCACCACGATAAGTGTGCGTAAAATAAAACAAAGTTCGTAAAAGTAAAAACAAAGCGTAAGTCTGTTTCGGATCTTCTTTAATGCCTTCTCTCAAGTGGATGAAGGTAGATGATGAACCTGGAGTGAGTGGATGAAGGTGTATTCTTGTGTATGAGTCGTCTCCCAAGGATGCAAAATGAGCCTTCATTAAATAGCCTCCTTGCTCACGTGTGGTGGTCGATGTCACTTGCCCACCTACAGTGTCTTTCTTCTCTTCTTCTCGACACATTGCTCGGTGCTACAGTGTTTCTGCACGTCACCTCATGGGGAATAGAAAGATCTTCTGACTTTATATCTTTGACTATCATTGTTAGCGCGCCAAAATTGAGATCTTTCACCCTTGCTCTGCTGCACTTCATGACGGCGTGGTGAGGGCGTGTAACGTTCAGCACTAAAATTCCTGCACAAGCCCAAAAAGCATCAAAACGCTCTCAAGGGCACCTCTTGGTGCCAAAATGCACAGATTTATTCAATTAACCTTTCACCCACTCAGAATTACGAAACTAACATAAAATTACTCAAATAAACCTTGTATTGCTAGAGAACTTGCATGATTTATTCTTGAGTGATTATAAATAACTCATATAAATATGAGTTATCACACCCCCAAACTTAAATCATTGCTTGTCCTCAAGCAATCAAGTTAAAACACTCAACTAACAGCTATACATGAAATCAACTACACTAGCAGGTTATGTTCTACTAACTCAGCAGATCAAAGATTCATTCTCAAGGGGCTAATTCTCCACACACTCACGCACCAATGCATAGTAAAATTTCAGATTCATTACGGCTCAAAGTGAGTGTATGATCTCTGTATTAATTTTCCTTTAACTAGTTCAGAACTACTTTAGCTTACGAAAGAGTGGTTCCCAAATGGCGACAGTAAAACATCTTTCAAAACAAAGAATAGGCTAACATTTTCACATAAGAAATGGGGGTTCATTTAAAGCATGACAAAGGGTCTTAATTGGGTGCTAGGACTAGGTTAGTGCACTAATTTACTGACTCACACACGCAAAAGCCTTGTAACCCCCTCTTTACTGAGCAACTCTCTTTTATTTGCTCCATTTTGGAGTTTTCTTTTTTTTTTTTTTTTTTTTTTTTTTTATAAGAGTGCTCGAGATTTGTTTGTGGTATTACAGGGAACAGATAATACATGTGGATTTTCCACTTATTTGTATCAACACACTCTTTTTGGTATTTTTGGAAGTAGACGTTACCACGTTTATGGGTGAGACGTTGTAACGTCTGAACACATTACACAACACACACGGCAGACGTTATA
Source organism: Oxytropis ochrocephala (assembly GCA_020916435.1). Classification (NCBI taxonomy): domain Eukaryota; kingdom Viridiplantae; phylum Streptophyta; class Magnoliopsida; order Fabales; family Fabaceae; genus Oxytropis; species Oxytropis ochrocephala. The sequence continues at coordinate 92,901,646 of CM037091.1, forward strand.
ACGTTACGGGTAGACGTTACAACGTTGCACTCACACTACACCAGCACTTAACCATCCTATAGTCTTTGCACCCAGCCTTAGTACGACTTGATTCACCCCCAAACTTAGCTTCTACTGCTATTCTAAGTTTTTAATCAAGTTTCATTCTCACCATAGTTCACCAAAACTAGCTTCAGCACAAAATATTCCCTAGCTAGCTAGATTCTTTCTTAAAACAGAGCTTGTGTAGGAGCAGCAATCAATTCTTTTCATCTAATTATGCATAGGCTACTCACACACACATTTTTACTATCTTTTAGCCCAAAGAGAATTATTTTCATGCTTGACAGAGTAAGAACAGAAATTGCTTTTGCATTTGATTTTATGTATAACATGGGACAGAACTTAAAACATTGAGACTCTCCCCCCCCACACTTAGAGTTGAGCAGTGTCCCCACTGCTCAATGATAAACAGCATGACTTCTGTGTGTTTTGTTTTTTTTTTTTTTTAACAACATAAGGGGGGATTAATGAAATAGACCTAAAACAAACACTACTAAAACTACAGCTAAAACTAAAAATTAAAACTACGACTACTGATGAAATTGACGGGGGACTTACTTGCTTGCAGCACCAGACCTGAGCCTTCCGCTCTGTCTGGTGGGAACTCCTGATTGACCTTCTCCTTTCTTCTTTTCCTTCTTCTCTTTCTTCACCTTTACTCCTCCTTGCTCGGTGGTGGTTGTTGTTGTTGTTTCATCAGATTCCTTCTCTTTTGAGCTTGCACCCACACTTGTAGCAGCAACACTTGAGGCTTCAGCAATCCTCTTTTTAGCCTCCTCCCACATCTTCATTGCCAAATCAGCAGGGTTGACATGCATTGGTTCGTTGGGGATCACCTGGGCTTTTTCCACCTCTGGCTCTTTAGACGTTGCCACGTCTGATGATGATCCTTCAATACCAGCAATCGTACCCTGAGCTTGCTTCAACAGGTGCTCTGCTAGCTTCTGAGTGGCCTCCTCCATTGCTTGCCGCTTTACCTTTTCCAACGCAGCTTCACGTTCATTGGTGATTTGCATTTCTGCAAGTTTGGCTGCGGCCTCTTTTTCAGCAGACGTTGTAACGTCTGTAGGTAGTTCTTCAGCAATAGTAGGAAGAGCTTCTGCAGAAACACTAGTAGCAACAAATGCTGCACTAGTAGCAGTAGCACCTTGACCTTTTCTCTTCACAGGCAGCTTTTGCCTTATTGTTGTGGGGGTTGCAACTTCCTCTTTATCTCCACTCCCTTGAGCTTGTTTTGACTCAGCAGCTAGCTCTTGTCTTTTCTTCCTTCCAAAGGGATTGTATGTGAGTGCACTTTTCACTCGTGTTTTCTTGGGTGGGGAAATGGGTTGGGCATCCGGTTGCTCCTGTGTGTTTGTTGGCTCGCACGCCGCCACGCCCCGGTTCTTGCACTACTCTCGGGGTGATGGTTGCTTTTCGTGCTCGGGTTGGGGTGGGGGTGGTTGTGGTGTTGATTGATCTTGGGCTTTGGATTGTGGGGTTTTGGGTGTGTTTTGGTCATGGGTGGAGGTTTCTTTTGGTGAAGGTGGTGATTGTGTGGCTTGTGGGGATGGTGGTTTGGATTTTGTTTGGGCCGCTCTTTGTTTGCTTGATTTCTTTGAGATTCACTTTCAGTCCTCTCACTTGAACTCCCTTTTTCCTCAGGGTTCTCCTCCTCTTCCTCCTCACTGATTACTTCCATGCTTACTTTTCTTGATTCATCTGCATCAACATCAGAAATATCATCCAAATCATCAGAATTAAAATCCTCTTCACTACTTACCTTCTTTTGTTTCTTTCTGGGCTTTGCCTTTTTGGTGGGCTTCTTGCTCTCTTGGCCCTTTCTTTCTTCACGGCTCTTTCTTTGGATTGTAGACAGGGAACATCTTCATCATTTTCTTCCTGCATCCATGCGCAATACAAAGCTCTTCAATCACTTTCTTTCCTTTGATACTTGGCAAACACCTTCTTTTGCCACTCAAATTGTTCCTTGACAAATTTGACCAGGGAGTTCTGCCTCTCCTCCAGACGTTGCAACGTCTGCGCATCAACAGAACTTGAAGCTCCTGCAGATTTCACCCTAGGCTTGAATTTTGTTGAAAAGGGGCCTTGAGGTCGCTCCCCAGCTCTGAGGCTTCAATCTCTACTCCCGCCTCCATACACAAGTCAAGAATCATACATGGGAAATCTGAGATACCCATCTTTCCTGTTCTTCCATTTGTTGAGCTCACGGTTGATTAACTTTCCAACCTCCACCTTGTCTCTTGACATGATTGCATCAATCACAATCAATCGCTCTTTGTCTACCCATGATGTGTGAGAGGTAGGAATTAAGCAAAGGCCTTATGAAATGGAACCGTGTTGGCTTCATCACATAGGTACCTCTTCATGATTTTGAATTCACTCACCGTGCTCCACTCCTCTCCTCTGCATACAACACCTTCTACACGATCCTTTCCTTTATAGCTTCCATCTCACCCCGGCCCATAAGTCTTTTGCTTGGTCTCCACAAATTTCCGTAGTAACCCACCCGAAATAATCGTTGATCACTCTTACTCCAAACTTTACCTCCTCGCCTCGCACCTTTGAAACAATGGACGGCTCTCCTTCAGCCTCTCAACGATTCCCTTGTAGAAGTCGTGAACCAAAGTAGCAATGTATTCTTTTACATGCACCACAAATTTTTGCCACCAACGCCGCTACTTACGGTTGCGAAAAATCGGGATTGGGGCTTTCTTGACTAAAGCCCCTTTCGTGAAGTAGGGCTTTCTTCTTGGATTGGTTAGGTGTTTCAGGATAGGGGTGAAGATGAACTTAGGTCAACATGCTTGCCTTTCCTGCAGGATTTGGTAGCAGATTGCTTCACTTTTGTCATGTTTGATTTCGCAGAAATGGTTTGGAAAGGAATGGGGGTTTTTGGAAATTTTAGGTTTTCTGAGGAAGAGAGGGAAGATTTTGATTTCAGAGAGAGAGGGATTAGAGAAAGGTTGCAGGTGGTGGGATAATGGTGAATGGTGGGATTTTTATGGGAGTTGAGAAATGGTAGAGTGGAGTAATGGAGAAAAGTAACCGCTGATTAGACAAGTAGGGAAAGGAGATGACGTCGTGGTCGCTATTACGCTCGTTAAGTGATGCAGAGGGAAATCATTTCTGACACGTCATTACTTACGCCTTTGACTTAATTTAAACCTGCCCTGACTGTCCAGACGTGCCCACGTCTAGTGCATATTGAGACGTTACGACGTCTATCACCTTTTGCCTTTTTCTTTACTTTAATTGTTATTCCTGCAAAACAAAAATTAAAAAGGACACAAAAATTGTTTGTTAACTAAAAATCATTGGGTTGCCTCCCAAGAGCGCTTGCTTTAAGAGTCTTCACCCGGACTTACGCCTCTTTTAATTCAAGAATTATTGAAGGACATTTGGATCTTGTCCTTTCCACATGCTCTCCATGATATTGCTTCACACGTTGGCCATTAACCTTGAACATGGTGTTTGTCTTTTCATCAAAGAGGTCCACAGCACCATGAGGATAGATTTTCATTAATTTGAATGGACCTGACCATCTTGACTTTAGCTTGCACGGGAAACGACTTTTAGCCTTGAATTGAATAATAACACCACCGCCCTTCCGCTCTCTTCTTTGTATTCTTTGATCGTGCCACTTCTTTGTCTTTTCCTTGTACATTCTTTGAGCTTTCATAGGCATGGTGTCTAAACTCTTCTAGCTCATTTAATTGTAATAACCTTGCCTCACCAAATTTCTTGTATGATCCAAGTTTAATTGCTTTAATGCCCAAGTAAGCCTTGTGTTGGAGTTCAATTGGTAGATGACAGTGCCTTACCATAAACTAGCTTGTAAGGAGACATGCCCAATGGTGTTTTGTACGTCTCCCTGTAAGCCCAAAGTGCATCATCCAAGTGTACTTGACCACTCCTTTCTGTTGGGACCAACCATCTTCTCCAAAGATTCTTTTGATTTCTCTGTTGGATATTTCTGCTCGACCACCGGTTTGGGGGTGATAAGTCATAGCAATTCGTGTTTCACTCCATACTTAGCCAAGAGGTTCTTAATTAACTTATTGCGAAATGAGAGCCCTCATCACCGATTATGGCTCTTGGAGTACCAAACCTTGTGAATATATTCTTTTTCGAAATTTGCTCACCGATTTAGCTTCATTGTTTGGTAATGCCACCGCTTCAACCCACTTTGATACGTAATCCACAAATTACGAGAATATATAGATTTCCATGAGACATAGGAAATGGTCCCATGAAATCCATTCCCATACATCAAACAACTCAACTTCCATAATGTTTGTGAGTGGCATCTCCCGCTTGTTTGATATATTTCTGTTCTTTGGCACTTGTCACATCTTCTCACCAACTCATGTGCATCCTTGAATAGTGTTGGCGAAGAGTAGCCCGATTGTAGAACCTTTGCAAATTGCTCGGTACCTCCAAAATGTCCACCATAAGGTCTTTGAGTGACATTGTTGCAAAGACATGGAGTTGTTCTTCCTCAGCTAGACACCTTCTTAGTAACTGATCTGGACACAATTTGTACAAGTATGGTTCATCCCAGAAATATTGCTTTATGGTGTGGAAGAACCTCTTCTTCTGTTGATAGTTGAATCCTACAGGCACAATCTTGCTAACAAGGAAGTTAACTACGTCAGCATACCATGGTGTAGTAGTATCAGACGTTATGACGTTTGACGAAGGTGTCATAGACGTGGTAACGTCTTCAACTATTGAGGCTACTGACAATAGTCTCTCATCAGGGAATTTTTCTTTTATTTCTTCTTCACCTGTACCTGCATCAACATTCTCAAGCCTAGAAAGATGATCAGCAACTTGGTTCTCCACCCCCTTTTTGTCACGAATTTCTAAGTCAAATTCTTGGAGGAGGAGAACCCATCTAATAAGCCTTGGCTTTGCATCTTTTTTGAAATTAAGTACTTAATGGCTGAATGATCAGTAAAAACAATAACTTTCGCACCCACTAAGTAAGATCTAAACTTATCAAATGCAAACACAACAGCCAAAAGCTCTTTTTCAGTCACAGTATAATTTAATTGGGCATCATCTAAGGTTTTACTGGCATAATAAATAGAATGAAAATTTTTTCCATACCTTTGCCCCAATACAGCTCCTACAGCATAATCACTTGCATCACACATCAACTCAAATGGTTTGGACCAATCTGGAGTGACTATGACTCGAGCAAGCGATCACCAAGCGCGATCTTCGGTTTGTTGAAAGCCTCATGACATTGTTCATCAAAGTTGAAGACGTTGTCACGTTGCAATAATGCACCACAAGGGTTTTGAAATTTTTGAGAAATCCTTGATAAATCTTCTCAAAACCCCCGCATGTCCTAAGAAACTTCGACTCCTTTGATAGTTGTTGGTGGAGGCGACTTGTCAATAACATCAATCTTTGCTCTATCCACCTCTAACCCTTTCTTTGATATTACGTGCCCCAAAGACTATTCCTTCTTGTACCATGAAATGGCATTTTTCCCAATTGAGTACTAGGTTGGTTTCTTCACACCTTATCGAACTCCTTCCAAATTATCCAGGCATGCCTTGTATGAATCTCCATAGATCGAGAAATCGTCCATAAAGACCTCCATGGAATTTTCAATAAAATCGAGAAAATAAGGCCATCACGCACCTTTGAAATGTTGCGGGAGCATTACACAACCCCAAATGGCATCCTTCCGAAAGCAAAGGTACCATAGGGACAAGTGAATGTTGTCTTTTCTTGATCTTCAGTGCTATATAGCTATCCGGTTGTAGCTTTAATAACCATCAAGGAAACAGAGAAGTCCTTGCTGCGAGCCCTGCCTCTAGCATTTGATCAATGAATGGAAGAGGAAATGATCCTTCTTAGTTGCTTTGTTTAACTTTCTCAATCCATGCATATCCTCCAAATTTCTTTATCGTCCTTGTTGAAATTAACTCATTCTTATCATTTGTTACCACCGTAACTCCTCCTTTCTTTGGCACACATCAGCATCGACTTACCCAGAGCTATCACTAATAGGGTAAATGATTCCCCGCATCCAACCACTTGATGATTTCTTTCTTAACCACCTCCTTCATTATGGGGTTCAGTCTCCTCTGTCCTTCAATACTATTCTTGGCATTTTCCTCCAAGACGATTCTATGCATACAGATTGTGGGACTGATACCTTTGATGTCTGCCATTTGCCAACCAATTGCCTTTTTATGTCTCTTCAGGGTAGTAATGAGATCATTTTCCTGCTCTTGGGTGAGCTTGGAAGAAATGATCACGGGCAGGGAATCATTTTCCCCTAAAAAGACATACTTTAAATGATCAGGTAACACCTTTAATTCCAAGGTAGGTGGCTCTTTAATGGAAGGCACATTCTTCTTCAGATTTGACTCCTCTTGCCCTAAAGATTCATACCTCTTTGTCCATGACTTTGGTGCAGGGGGCTCGACGTGGCCGCGTCTCGCATGCACGCTACGACGTCTAGAGGAACAACGCCTTCCGCCAATAATTCTTGTATTTCATTGTTGCCCAGAATTTTCTCCAAATGATCATTATCCTTGTTGAATTGTTTTTGAACCATATGATCAATGACAACCACATACGAGCACTCCTCTGTGTTTGGATCTGGATATTTGAGTGCATTGAGGACGTTGAACTTGACCTCTTGGTCATTGACTCTCATGATTAATTCTCCTTTCTGCACATCAATGATTGTTCTTCCAGTAGCTAAGAATGGTCTTCCCAGAATGATGGGGACTTCTTTATCTGCATCAAAATCTAAGATAACAAAATCCACTGGAAACACAAACTTGTCAACTTTAATCAAAACATCCTCTAATATGCCTTCGTGATAAACTCTACTTTTGTCAGCTAAAGTTAGGCTTAAAGAAGTAGGTCTGGCTGTTCCTATACCAAGTTTATCATAAATGGACTTGGGCATCAAGTTGATACTTGCTCCCAAGTCACACAAAGCTTTTCCAATGTAAAAATCTCCAATGGAGCATGGTATAGTGAAACCGCCAAAGATCCTTGAGTTTTCTAGGAAGTTTATTCTCGCATAATTAAACTACATTCTTGATTAAAGCAACAGCTTTCAAACTCCCTAGCCTTCTTCTTTTGGTGATGATGTCCTTCAGAACTTGGCATAATTTGGCATCTCACAGTAATGCTTCAACCAAAGGAAGGTTGATGTGTAATTCGCTTTAACATCTCCATGAACTTGCCGAATCGCTTATCTTCATGAGCCTTCTTCAATCTTTGAGGGTATGGTGGAGGAGGATACTCAGGTACAAGCCTAGGCACAGTCTTGATTCCTGGTTCAAAATTAGACGTCGTAACGTCTGGCTTAGACGTCACAATGTCTGGAGTATCCTTCACGCCACTTGTGCTTGCCTCTTTCCTTTCTTTTCTCTTTCTCTCGGTACTTCTTTTGCTTCTTCGTAATTCTTCCTCCACAGCATAGTTGGTTCGTGATATTCGATACCACTTCTTAAAGAAATTGCATTTACCTGTCCATTTACCCCATTATTACCATTAGGGGTTGATGATGATGGTGTTTCTGTTGTAGAAGGAAGAGATCCATTCTGCCTTTGAGTGAGAGCTGAAGCTATCTGTCCAATCTGATTTTCCAGAGTTTTGATTGAAGACTCATGAGTTTGAAGGGTTGTCTTGCAATCACTTATGAAGTTCTTCATCATGGCTTCCAAGTCGCTATTGTTGTTATTCGCACATACCGCCTCTCTTGTTGTTGAGAGGAAACCACGGAGGTATTGCAGGAGCGAGATTGCCGTATTCGAAGGCATTGTTGTTTCTCCAACCAAATTTGGATGATTTCTCCAGTTTTGAATTGTAGGAGTTGGAATAGGGACCATTTCCTTTGTTACGAGATACAAAGTTTACTGATCGAGGGTTGTAAGGACACTCCTCATACACATGCCCTTCTTCACAATAAACACACACTACTCCACCAGAGTGGGTAGGTTCAATCGCTGCAATGATGCCTTCTTCGGGGCGTGGCCACGTTTGAAGTACTCAAAGTTTTGATCATGTTGGTCAAGGTAGCCACTTGAGCAGAAAGAGAGCGATCACTTCACTTATTTCATGGACACCGCCTTCTTTCGAGAGTAAATCTATCGATGGCCAATGAGAGTTATGGGTGGCTATGTCATCAATAAGCTTGCATGCCTCGAGAAAAGGACATGTTTAGAATGACACCACCGATGAAGCATCAAGTATCAACCTAGTGGGTTGATCTAGACCATTGTAGAAAGTCTCCATTTGGATCACCACGGAATGCCATGGTGTGGGCACATTCTCGATAATTCTTTCCACCTTTCCCAAGCTTCAAATAGTGATTCCCTTCCCTTTGTTTGAAGGAAGTGATATCATTTCTCGAACAGCATTCTTGTTGGGAGGAAATACTTTGCAAGGAACTTTTCTGCTAGCTCATCCCAAGTATGAATTGAATTCGGCTCCAAAGAGTTCAACCAATTTTTAGCCTTATCCTTGAGTGAGTATGGGAAGAGCTTCAATCTAAAAGCATCCTCTGAGACTCGGGGATGATAAAGTTCTTTGCACACATCCGTAAATTGCCTTAGGTGAGAATATGGATCTTCTTGAGGAAAACCTCCGAATTGGCCTGCAGTTTGCAGCATTTGGAACATCATTGGCTTGAACTCAAAGTGACCAGTATGAAGGGTTGGTCTTGCAATGTCTGTTTGTAAGTGAGCAGGATTGAGCACGGCATAATCACGCATAGGCCTGTCCCTTACATTGACCATATCTTGTGGTCCTGCATTGATGAGTTGCTGCCTTTGGTAGTGTTCATCATCAACAACTATTGTCTCTGTATGAGTTTGTGGTCCACGACCTTGTCCTCTGACTCCTCTTGGTGTATGTCCACCTCTAGAACCGATGTTATGTTCAGACATGGTTGGGTGTTGTTCTTGTTGTTGTTGCCTCCTTCTTAACCTTTGTTGTCTCCTTAGTTGTCCGAAAGTTCTTTCGTGTTCGGATCAAACTCGTGTTCGATTCACTCCTTGGTTCGATTGAACTAGAGCTTGAGTTGGAACTAAGCATACGTTGTAACGCTCTACCGCTCAAACACGCACACAACAAACAACACAAGAAAATTCCTTCAACTTGTGTTCTAATGCTTTGAACAATAAAAATTATAACAATCCCTTAACGGCGCCAAAAACTTGTTGCGTTAGTCGTGGTATTCGCAAATGTAGTGCAAGTATACACGCCGCACAAGTAATAAAGTGAATATAAGTAAGAGATCGCTCCCACGAGGATTGGTTGTACTTTCAAAGTTCAAGTCTTAAAAACACAAGAGAATCAAGTAACCAATCGGCAATAAGAGTTGGTTTTAAAACTAGAGATGTAATAAAAACAAGTGAACAAATGTTGATTGTGATTATGGATGAGAGGTGAGTTGAGTTGTTGCATGCAGAATAAATCCTTTCTAGTCAGACGTTATAACGTTTACACGTTATAACGTACAAATGCTATTTCATATAGACGTGGCCACGTTTGAACGCATGTTGCAAAGAGCTATGCTTTTCAAAGACAAAACGCCGAGTTTCAAGTATAAGAGGTCCTATGTCTAGGTTCTAAATAGGCTCACTCCTGTATTTTAAACACCCACAGCTATGTTCTATGAACTATTATCCGTTCTATGTCTAGACTTAGATAAAAATGCCTAAATGTCTTTAGTGCACCTTTTCGTTCATATAAATCTTTGATTTCTTTTCATAAACCATGTCTGTACCTATGAATCTACCTATTTTAAGAGGCCAGCCTCAAAACAAGTTTGGAAATATTTTCACACAAAGATTTAAAACATGCAACGCCAATACTTTATAACATTAACTAGAAATTCATTATAAGCAAAACAACAACTCAACTACGAAGTATTTAGCTCATCTTGAGCATCTTTCTGAGAATGATAAGGATTCGTAACCCAAATACCATACATTACGAGAGGAAACTAAGTGCAAAAGATACACCTAAGTAGCTCTTCAGCATGCACGCTGTAGAGACGTTACAACGTCTGAGCCTCACCACAGTAAGTGTGCAGAAAATAAAACAAAGTTCAGAAAAGTAAAAACAAAGCAGAAGTCTGTTTCCAGATCTTCTTTAATGCCTTCTCTGAAGTGGATGAAGGTAGATGATGAACTGGAGTGAGTGGATGAAGGTGTATTCTTGTGTATGAGTCGTCTCCCAAGGATGCAGCTGAGCCTTCATTAAATAGCCTCCTTGCTCACGTGTGGCTGATGTCACTTGCCCACCTACCAGGTCTGTTTCTTCTCTTCCGCACGACAATCGCTTCGCTGCTACGTTGTTTATGCACGCCACCATGGGGAATAGAAAGATCTTCTGACTTTATATCTTTGACTATCATTGCTTAGCGCGCCAAAATTGAGATCTTTCACCCTTGCTCTGCTGCACTTCAGTAGACGTGGTGAGGGACGTGGTAACGTTCAGCACTAAAATTCCTGCACAAGCCCAAAAAGCATCAAAACGCTCTCAAGGGCACCTCTTGGTGCCAAAATGCACAGATTTATTCAATTAACCTTTCACCCACTCAGAATTACGAAACTAACATAAAATTACTCAAATAAACCTTGTATTGCTAGAGAACTTGCATGATTTATTCTTGAGTGATTATAAATAACTCATATAAATATGAGTTATCAGGGCCTCCCACTGTGGTCGCCAATTGATCGTACCTTGACCAATGAAGTGTTGAATTTGTTGTCCTGCTGACTGGGCCGGTCGTTGAATGAAGGAGAGGACCGGTCCTGGCTTCACGCTGAGCACCTCGGGTGGTACCTGCAAAGACACTCGACGATCTAGTGAGAGGTCGCTCGGGCAGATAACACAAGGTAAGAGAACGTACCTGATGCCATGTGTGAATGGCGTATATATACTGTGAGGTCCGACCGTTTTGCGAAGTTTTCGGCCGGCGAGAATCGCGCTCCAAGCTGCGTGCTTGGGCCGGTTTCGTTGGGCTGGGCTGACGGCCCACTTGCTGTTGGCAGTCCTTGTAATTGCTGATACACCCAGGAACAGCTATAAAAGGACCTCACATCTTCATTTGGAAATATATCACAATCCATAAGTTAGATCAAAATTTCAATATACATAGTTTGTTTCTATTTTATAAGAGGGAAAGGAAGGAATTAACAAATCCTCCTTAACTCGATTTCATAGTGTTTGTATAGTGTTAAGGAGTAATGCTAGTGCATTACAAGGAGACTTCATACAAAGGGCTTCAACTTGTGTAACTTCTATCTTGTTGTTTCTCTTTTGTGATTTCAATTATATAAACATGGTCTATTCAGTTTATATATACCTTGCAATGTCTATTGTTAGCTAAATCTTTCTTAGTTGGAATGTTCTATAATCATTTAATGAGCTTTTAAGTAAGTATGATGCATGTATGTATGTTTGTACTTTAGTTCTTGCTTGATAATGTTTTCAACACTTATTTTATGATTGATCACTTAAAATAAGTAGACTTGTAAGAGCAGACATGGCTTACAATTAAGAAATCAAGAACTAATATGGGTGAGTGTTTTACATAAAGGAAACTTTGTGAAAACCATGCTAAGTCCTAGACATAGGATAGTATAGTCCATAGGGTGAAACTGTGGGTACTTTCAAAGGCAAGAGTGAACCTATTTAGCATGCCTAGACATAAGAAGCTTGTAATGAAACTCTGAAGAAAAGTGACTGAAAGTCACATAACTAATGCAACAACATTCAGTGCAGCTGCATCACATACTGCATCAAACACTTAATAGTAAATTACTTGATGAAGACATTCCAACTAACTTCTCTCATTTGCATTATCAACACTTATACTTTGCTTTCTTTCTAACTTAGATGTGATCACATAAACTCCAATATTATTTGTTACTTAAGTTACCTTACACTGTATTACTTTATATTGTATTTTAAAAGTGAGTTTTTCAATCTCTGTGGGTTCGATCTTTTTACTACTTGTTTTTGGACTGTGTATACTTGCACACAAGTGTATTTTCCTTACACCAAGTTTTTGGCGCCGTTGCCGGGGATTGAAGTAAATTCTTTTTAAAATTCTGATATACAGTAATTTAGTGTTGTATATAATTCTGGTATTTGTAGTTTCTGTCAACAGAAGCACATGGTGCTTTAGTTTATGTACAGGACCAGAAACAGAACACCAGAATATAGCTTAGATCCAGAAATAGAAAGGAGATTCAGTAAATTGCTAAGACTCCAAAAGCAAAATCAACAAGCTTGCAACATGTCTTTCAGTGAAGAACAAAGCTCAAGGCCACACTCAGTGAGAGGAGGCCCTGGTTCACAGCATGCTACTGAAGAAGTTCATAGAGAAAATCTCATCCACATGGATCACATAGGTATGATTAATGATATAGATAGACCTATGAGGGATTATGCTCAGTTTGATCATCAAAACATGCAAACTAGCATATCTAGACCTCATATTGATGCCATGCATTTTGAATTTAAACCTATGATGTTTCAAATGCTTCAAACTATTGGTCAATTTGGAGGATCTCCTCATGAAGATCCTCATTTGCATTTAAGGCAATTTCTAGAAGTATGTAGTAATTTTATCATACCTGGTGTTAGTGAAACTGCATTTAGATTAAGGTTATTTCCTCATTCCTTGAAAGATAGAGCTAAGGCTTGGCTAAATTCTTTAGAGTCTAACTCTATCCATTCATGGAATGAAATGGCTGAAAAAAATTTTAGGAAAATATTTCCCACCTATCAAAAATGCCAAAATGAGAACTGATATTACTTCTTTTAGACCAAAAGAGTTTGAATCTTTATTTGAAGCATGGGAAAGATGGAAGGAACTTTTGAGAAAATGTCCCCATCATGGTGTACCTGTTATTATTCAAATGGAAACATTTTATAATGGTTTAGAACCTCAAACCAGAATAATGCTTGATGCATCATCTGGTGGAGTGTTATTAAATATGTCATACAATGAAGCATGTGAATTAATTGATAGAATAGCAGCTAATAGCTCTAGTTGGCCTACTGAGAGGGTAAGTGCCCAAAAGAAACCATCAGGGGTACATGAAGTTAATGATATATCTGCCCTATCTGCTCAAGTAGTCACTCTAGCTAATTTGATGAAAGACTTCACTACAGTAATGCTATCATGATCTAATGCAACAGCATCACCGAAAAGCTCTATAGCAAAGAAGAGAACAAGTACCTCCAGACACACCTAGTTGTGTGTACTGTGGAGGAGGTCACTTGTATGAGGAGTGTTCTAGCAACCCTATCTCTGTAAATTATGTAGGTTATAATAAAAATAACAACCCTTATTCCAACACTTATAATCCTGGTTGGAAAGATCACCCAAATTTTAGATGGAGCAACAATAGTGCACCTGCACCTAGAACTGCACCAACTACACCACCAGGATTCCCATCTCAAAATAACCAAAGAAACTCTCAACCTACCACTGAGAATTCTCTAGAATCCATGCTTAAAGCATTCATAGGTGAATCTAGAACTGCTAGACAAGCTCAAGATGCTTCCATTAAGAACTTAGAGAATCAAGTTGGTCAATTAGCCACAACTTTGTATCAAAGGCCATAAGGTGTCTTACCTTCAAATACAGAAGCTACTCCTTCCCAAAACCAAGGAAAGGAGCAAGTTAAGGCTATTTCTTTAAGAAGTGGTAAGGATCTGGTAGAGTTAACTGAGAAGGAAAGTGTAGAAAAGGGAGAAAAAGCCAAAAATCAAAAGAAACCAATGCGTAAGCATCTAGTGCTCTGCATCACAAGAAGTTCAAAGTCCACTACCTAAGTTAGTACCTGAATACCCTCCTCCTCCTTATCCTCAAAGACTAAAAAAAGCTCATGAGGAGAAGCAGTTTGGTAAATTCTTAGAGGTACTAAAACAATTACACATCAATGTTCCCTTAGTAGAAGCACTCCAACAAATGCCAAACTATGCAAAATTTATGAAGGATGTGCTTACTAAGAGAAGAAGATTAGGAGAGTTTGAAACAGTTGCCATGACAGAAGATTGTAGTTTGCTTATGCAAAATAAAATTCCTAGGAAATTGAAGGATCCAGGTAGTTTTACAATTCCATTTTCTATAGGAAAATCCTATACTGGTAAAGCTTTATGTGATTTAGGTGCAAGCATCAACTTGATGCCTAAATCTATTTTTGACCGATTAGAAATTGGAAATGCAAAACCAACCATCGTGACACTTCAATTAGGTGATGCATCAATAGCCTATCCTGAAGGTATCATAGAAGACATCCTAGTCAAGGTAGATAAATTTGTATTCCTTGTAGATTTTGTTATCCTTGACTTTGATGCAGATAAGGAAGTGCCTATTATTCTAGGTAGACCATTCTTAGCAACTGGTAAAACCATAATTGATGTGCAGAAAGGTGAACTCACTATGAGAGTGAATGATCAAGAGATAAAATTCAATGTAATGAATGCTATGAAGTATCCTGCAGAGAATACAGAAGAGTGTTCATCCTTATTTTCTTTAGATCAATTGGTAGAAAAACAGTTTTACAAGCAGTATGATCACTTAGCCAATGCAGATGCATTAGATGCAACAACATTGCTAGATGATGAAATACTAGAAAAGGAAAATCTGCCAATAGAAAACTCTTGTAAGGAGGTATGGGCTAGAACTTATGAACCACTCAATCTTGAGGATCCAATTCTCAAGAAGAACTTACCCTCAATAGAACAACCTTCTAAGTTAGAATTGAAGATACTGCCTGAACACCTTAAGTATGTCTTCTTAGGAACAAATGAGACTTTACCTGTTATCATTGCTTCTGATTTAACATCAAAACAGGAGAGTGATCTCATTAGTACTCTAAAGAAGCATACCAAAGCTATAGGTTGGTGTTGCACCCGAAAAATCCGGTTTGGGTTTCTCAATGTACAATGTGGAAAAATTTGAAGCCGCCACCAATATTTTAATTTTAAGACCAAAGCATTGAAAAAAAGTCTTTTGAAACAAGGCGAATGGTCTTTCGAAAACTAGAGATATGAGTTCGGGGGTCGATTACGTGTGAGGAAGGTATTAGCACCGCACACGTCATTTCTACCGAAAGGGAACCTTTAACTAAGTGTGTGGTTTTACGTTTGATTTGAAAAATACCTAGATTTGCCTATTTATTTCTTGTTTGAAGATGAATGGGAAAAACTTAATGAAAATTTTGTTTTTGGCGCTTGACGAGAGTTGACTTCTCGCTCCTACGTATCTTCTGGTGCGATGGAGAATTCAAAGCTACGTAGTTCTTGGTTGTCATGAAAAGGTTTTTGTTTTTTATCTTTTTAGTGAATTTTCGAAATATGACGAGTATTCCGCAAATGATTAAACTAACAGAGGTTATGGGTAATCATCACCAAGTACTCTTGAAAATGAGAGTCACTACCACTAGTCAAACGAACAAAGGTTTTGAGTGACCGCTAGTAGCGACTCGTTTTTTATTTGATCTGTTGAAAATGGTTTTCGGAATAGATTATTTGGCACGAATGATCAAACTAACCAAAGTTATGGGTGACCATCGCTTATTGTTCTTTAGAAAAAGACATCGCCACCGATGGCTAGACGAACAAAGGTTCTGATTAGCCACTAGCAACAATGGGTTTAAAAATGATTTTTTGCTATGAAAAATACTAATGTTTATGGTTGCGAAAAGGATTTTTGTTCGTTGCGCTTGACGAGAACGTGACTCGCTCCTACGTATCCCAAATGGGAATCAAAGCGACATAGTTCTAATTAGCCTTAAAAATGAAGATCTTTTTGATGAGGTTTTGGAAAATGAAGAGCGTTCATAATGATCAAACTAACCAAGGTTATGGGTGATCATTACTAAACCTCTCTTTGAAAATGCCTTTTGAAAATGCAAGCTTTCATGGTGATCAAACTAACAAAGGTTATGATGGATCACCACTAATAACTTGTTTTGATTCTTTGATACTTAAAAAATTCTTTTTGAAATTGGACGCGTTCATGATAATCAAACCAACAAAGGTTGTGATGGATTATCACTAGTAGCTTGCTTTATGCTTATGAAAATTCTTTTGAAATTGAGGCTTTAATGACAATCAAACCAACAAAGGTTGTGATGGATTGCCACTAGTAACCATTTTTATGCCAAGTTGTTTAGAAATGAAAACAATGAATGCAAGAAAGAATTAGTGAATTCAAGCATAACACGATCATTGGAATCAAATCATTAAGCAACAACATTTGAATTCGCAAACAAAGATCAAGCCTAAACTACACATATTAGATCACAACACATAGATAGGCAAGGAAGGAACTTGAATTGGGCATTAAGCAAAAATGCAAGAGTAGGCAAGATTGAACCTAAAGGCACATCTAATGGAAGATTCTAGGCGAGAACCATACTCAAATATTTCTACAAAACACAAGAGAATCTAAATGCACATCTATTGGAAGATGCAATGTATGGAATTGACCTATCTAAGTATTGATGATATTCTTATATGAGAGTGGACAATGAAATTGTTAGCTCAAGCAAAAGAGTTGCCTCAATCATGATCATTGGCAAGCATAAGCAAGCAAATTATTTAGCAACCAAAGTATCAAAGAATGTTGAATCACTTTGGTCAATCCTCACACTTAAGATTAAGTGCACAAGTGTGAATCACCTTGCCAATCATCAACAAAGACAAGTTTATTAAAGCAAACCCAAACCCTAATTTTTTATGTTAAAACCTAGGAGCATACATACCCTAAATCAACTATTATTCATCCCCAAATCATGAAATAAACAAAAGCATTCAAGAACCCTAAACCTAGGCCCATGGCCGAATATTATCATGCTTGAAATGGGTTTCTTATTTTGTGAAAGTTATGCAAACAAGAGTAAATATGCAAGGAAATGTGAGAAAACACAAGAACAACCCCTTCAAAGCCAAGGAGCCACCTCAAACACCCAAACCTCCCTAAGTGTTTGTCATAATGTTTGAGATGGCTCCTCAAAGCAACAACAACAAGATATGAAGAAGTTGAAGTGAGGAGAAGAGATTTTATGCAAGAATTTTAAAGATGATGCAAAGGTTCAAGGATTACCTCAAATCCAAGCTAGGAAATGCAATGAGATGGAGAAACTAGAACCCAAATCAACAAGAACCTCCAAGGAACCTCAACTCCAACCCATGAGAACTTGATGAATCTTCCTTGATGATGATGTTTTGAACTTGAATGAAGAAGATATGTGAAAGAGGTATGAAAATGAGGTGAAATGGTGTTGTTTGGATGAAGAGGAAATCAAAAATGGATTGAGGAGAGGGAGAGGAGAGGGGCCACGGTTTGGTGTATGTGTGGAGAGGAGTGAGTTGTTGTTATTAAATTACAATGGGAGGATGTGTGAAGGAAGCAAAAGAAATGTTGTGTATTGAATGTTATTGGATTCAAAGGTGTGTTTGTCCAAAGAAATGGAGAAAGGATTTTTTGATGTGCACTTGATGTCGGCTGATGTGAGGGAGAGGGTGGAGTGAGGGAGGTTGTTTGCTTGTAAAATTAGTGCTTACTTTAGCCAAAAATGGATAAAAGCAAAAAGCACCTAAAAAGGAATTAACCCTAATTCTAAAAATACAATAAGCATCCAATATTATTTTGTTATTCATTCCTTTATTTTGGGTTCAGATTTCTATTTTTAATTATACATATTTTTGAGCCTTTTTGAAAGCGAGAAAAAAAAACCTGTTGTAATTGACCAAAATACCCTTTTTGACTCTAAAACCCTAATTTGCCCGAAAAATGCATTCCAACCCTAAAAATGATTTCAAGAGCCTTGGAATGCCTTCTAGGATCTGAAATGCAGTGCATAAGGCTCTTCACTCTTCAATTTATTTATTTTTTGTGGAAAATTAGGGTTTTGACCTAAGCCGGACAAAATTGGGGTATGACAGTTGGCAAATGGCAGATATCAAAGGAATTAGTCCTTCTATATGCATGCATAGAGTCATTTTGGAAGAAAATTCCAAAACAAAGATAGAGAGTCAAAGAAGACTAAATCCTATTATGAAAGAGGTTGTGAAAAAGGAAATCATTAAGTGGCTAGATGTTTGGAATCATATACCTAGAGCTTGCAAAATGGGCCGAGCCTGTCAGTAGGCCAAGCTAGCCTAGAAAAACAAAGGGCTTGGATCAAAAGTTGAGCCCATTTTTATATCCGGGCTTTTTAGCCCTATATAGAAAAGCCCGAGCCCGTACCGGGCTAGCCCGATCGGGCCATGGGTAGCCCGCAAGCCCATTTATTTTTAAAAAGGTGATTGGTTGCCAAAGGCCAAAATCAAAATTAGTAAATCAAACTCAAAGCCCCAACCAAACACAATTACACAATGTACGGTATCTCATGAGTTCATAATCACGTTGCATTAATACATAAATATGCTCAAACAATACACGGCAATAATCAATATCAGGTGAACCGCAGCACCATAATGGGGGATTTGCAATGAAATATGAAATTCAAGTGGCAATAAAATATGAAATTGGCCTTTTTACAAACTTTCAGTGGCATTATTTCAATTGGAATATATCTCTTCCAGAATGTGGTATGTGCAAATTGAAATATGTTGAGCCTTTAAAGTTACAGTATACTGTGACCAAAAGATTCACAAAAATGCGGGCTAGCCTGAAAAGCCCGCAGCCCACATGAAATTGGGGCTTGGGCCGTAAAGGTCGAGCCCAAATTTCAATCCGGGCCTTTTGACCCAGCCCGTAAAAGTCCGAGCCCGCTGTGGGCGG
Organism: Oxytropis ochrocephala; assembly: GCA_020916435.1. Lineage (NCBI taxonomy): Eukaryota > Viridiplantae > Streptophyta > Magnoliopsida > Fabales > Fabaceae > Oxytropis > Oxytropis ochrocephala. The sequence goes on from CM037091.1 coordinate 92,920,496, forward strand.
CCCGATGTGGGCCGGGTAGCCCGTTTTGCCAGCTCTACATATACCCCATATTAGACAGTGCTTGGGTAAGCCCTGTCCAATGTGTACCAAAGAAAGGGGGTGTGACAGTGATAGCCAATGAAAAGAATGAATTGATACCAACTAGAATTGTCGCAGGGTGGAGAATCTGTATGGATTACAGAAAACTCAACAAAGCTACCAAAAAGGATCACTTTCCTTTACCATTCATAGACTAAATGTTAGATAGACTAGCAGGGAAATAATTTTATTGTTTCCTAGATGGCTACTCAGGCTATAATCAAATAGCCATTGAGCCTAAGGATCAACACAAAACCACCTTTACATGCCCTTATGGAATCTTTGCTTTTAGAAGGATGCCATTTGGCTTATGTAATGCACCTGCTACATTCCAAAGATGCATGATGTCTATATTTTCAGATTTCATTGAGCAATCAATGGAAGTATTCATGGATGATTTCTCTATCTTTGGAGAAACATTTCAAGTTTGTTTAGCAAACTTGGAACAAATTCTCAAGAGATGTGAAGAAACAAATTTAGTATTAAACTGGGAAAAGTGTCATTTCATGGTACAAGAAGGCATTGTGCTAGGACATAGGATTTCAAAGAAACGTCTAGCGGTAGACAAAGCTAAGGTTGATGTCATTGAGAATTTACCACCACCAAATACAGTTAAAGGTATCAGGAGCTTCTTAGGCCATGCTTGTTTCTATAGAAGGTTTATCAAAGATTTTTTAAAAATCTCAAAACCATTATGTATGCTTTTGCAACATGATGTAGCTTTTAACTTTGATGATTCTTGTATAGAAGCTTTTGACAAGCTTAAAAAGGCATTGGTGACTGCACCAGTGATAGTAACACCAGATTGGAGCAGACCATTTGAATTAATGTGTGATGCTAGTGACTTTGCAGTAGGAGCAGTCCTGGGGCAAAGGTATGACAAGGTTTTTCATTCCATTTATTATGCTAGCAAGACATTAATTGAAGCTCAAGTGAACGCATACAACATCCTTTGAAAAGAATTATTAGCTGTGGTATTTGAATTTAAAAAATTTAGATCTTACTTAGTTGGCACTAAAATTATTGTCTATACTGATCACTCTGCCATTAAGTATCTAATTTCAAAGAAGGATGCAAAACCAAGGCTGATAAGGTGGATTCTACTCCTACAAGAATTTGGTCTTGAAATTAGAGACAAGAAAGGAGTATAAAATCAAGTAGCAGACAATTTATCAAGGATTGAAGGAGAATCACTTGGTACACAAGGAGAATAAATCATGGAAAGCTTTCCAGATGAGAAACTATTGGCAATCACAGTCAATGCAAAACATGAAACTGCATGTGCTATAAGCAATGCAGGAGCATCAAATGCATCTGCACCATGGTTTGCTGATATTGTAAATTTCCTTGCAAGAAAAGTAGTACCAGTGAATATGACATATCAACAAAGGAGAAGATTCTTCCACATGGTCAAGCAATACTATTGGGATGATCCATTCCTTTACAAGATGTGCCCTGATCAATTAATGAGGAAATGCATACCTGAAGAGGAGCAACAAGCACTGCTTCTGCATTGCCATTCTGCACCTTATGGAGGACACTTTGAAGCACTAGAACAATGAATAAGGTATTACATCGTTATTTTTGGCCTACTTTATTTAAAGATGCTTATTTTATGGTCAAATACTGTGATAAATGTCAAAGAGCAGGAAATATCTCTGATAAGCATGAAATGCCTAGAACCAATATTTTAGAAATTGAATTATTTGATGTTTGGGGCATGGATTTCATGGGACCTTTTCCACCCTCTTTTGGCAATTTATATATCTTAGTAGTCATTGATTATGTGTCCAAATGGGTAGAAGTGAGCATTACCTAATAATGATGCTAAATCGGTGAGTAAATTTCTTCAAAGAAATATATTCACTAGATTTGGAACTCCTAGAGCTATCATTAATGATGAAGGTTCACACATTTGCAATAAAATCATAGAAAACCTTCTAGCTAAGTATGGAGTTAAGCATAAGATAACTACAGCTTACCATCCTCAAACTAGTGGACAAGCAGAATTATCCAATAGGGAAATTAAGAGAATGTTAGAAAAAATGGTTAGTCCAAATAGGAAAGATTGGTCTTTACATTTGGATGATGCCTTATGGGCATATAGAACAGCATTCAAAACACCCTTAGGAATGCCCCCTTACAAATTAGTCTATGGAAAAGCATGCCATTTACCTGTGGAATTGGAAAACAAATCCTATTGGGCTATCAAGAAGCTCAATTTCAATCTAAACAAGGCATGTAAGAAGAGAATGATAGAACTTGATGAGCTAGAAGAAATTAGGCAAACCTTTTATGAGAATGCTGAAATCTACAAAGCTAAGACTAAGATTTGGCATGACAAGAAAATTCACAAAAGAGAATTGAAAGAAGGAGGACTAGTTCTGCATACAACTCTAGGTTGAAGCTATTTCCTGGTAAACTAAGATCAAGGTGGTCAGGACCATTTAAGTTGATGAAGGTTTATCCACATGGAGCAGTTGACTTATTAGATAAAACATCAAATACTGTCTTCAAAGTGAATGGTCAAAGAGTTAAGATGTACTATGGTGAACATGTGGTGAGAGACAAAACCACCACCCATTTGCAAAATCTCTAAAGGAAAAGAGGTAGTCAGGCTGACAAGACTCTTAAAACAAGCGCTTGATGGGAGGCAACCCATTGTTTTTAATTATTTTTGTGCAATTTTATGTTTTTAGTTGTTTTGCAGAAATGCAGGATACTGCATTGCAGAAGAAATTGCCCTGCATCAAAAATCTCAAAAAAAAAATTTGAAGAATGTGATTAAGTGTGAGTCTTAAGGCTTCAGGAAGATCAAAGGGAAGTTAAGCAAGATTAATGAAGTGTTAGTAGTCAAAGACGACACGTGGCGTGATGCATGCGTGTCATACCCCAATTTTGTCCGACTTTTCGAAAATTAAATAGGAAAAATATTTTTGTAAACCCCAATATTGACGGGTGTTTTTCTCGTTTTTAAAATAACTCAAAAATATATGCACACAGACTTATTCTCGTAGTGCGTATTTAAGTTGCCAATCAGGCGCGTGTTTGCCGTACGAGAATTACGCTAATCGCGAGTATCTTTCGAAAGTCGTTAGTAATTTAGCATTATTACTATTGTGTGGTTATCATTATTGTTATTTGCATTAGTAGCCATAAACAAATAGAGAGACACCAAAGATAGTCAAGTAGTTAAGCTTATCTAAATATTTTTATTATTAAAAATAAATACAAAATTACATGTTTTTGTTACACATCAAAAAAATAAAAAGAAAAAAAGTCAAACAAAAATTAATTAAAAGCAAAATAGAGACGTTGCTTGATGCTTGTTGCTGCAGAAGTTATTTTGAGCTGCAAGCTCAAGCTCTTTCCCCTTGTCTCTTTGGTTGGTTATCATTTGTGGCAAAAACACCACAGCTTTAGTAGCACTACCTCCACCCCTTGTTGCTGTTGCCTGCATTCTCAGTCTGGTCTCCCATGAGTTTTGATACCCTGCATCAACACACACCTACACCACATATTTTGGACTATAAATATAGATGCACAGTAAAACAGAAGGGGACGGAACGCAAATAGCAGGGAAAAGAAAAAACGAAAACTGAGAGGGAAGGTAATCAAACAGTAAAAAATATTGTTGAACAAGAGGAAGACATTTGAGAGGAAGATAGGAGAGTAGAACAGAGGAAGAAGGAGAGAAGAAACAAACCATTGTTCATCTTCTTCCTTAGATAGTATCCATTTCTACAACTCCACAACAAATCAACCAACACAAAACAAAAACCAAACCATCACCACAACAACCAACGAACACCCTTCCTTCCACCCAAACACCACCACGCATTCAGCCCCTCTCTCTCAGGCGAGCGCCACTGCCGTCACCGTCGCGAACCCTCTTCCAAGCGCCGTCGTTTTTCTCTCTCACTCCAAAACCGAACCACCGCCAGTCTTCTTTCCTCTTCTCTATCACACATTCAGCCCCTCTCTCTCAGGCGCACGCCACCACCGTCACCGTCGCGAACCCTCTTCCCAGCGCCGTAGTTTCTCTCTCTCGCACCAACCGCCGCACCTCTCTCTCTGGTTCGCTCTCTCTCTCTCTCTCTCTCTCTCTTCTCTCTCTCCTCTCTCTCTCTCAAATGAAAAAAATGGGAACGACGCATGAAGGAAGGGAAAACGAGATTAGGGTTCATTAAACTAAATCCTTGCGTTTTATATGCTGTGTATGTTTGTTATTCATTTCATTAAATCTTTTGTCAAAAGTCTGATGTTTGTTTAATTCTTACACCCCCCCTGTTTGATTAGTATACCCCAAGCCAACTTTCACTTTTTTTTCTACAAGCCAGCGCCCCCAACAAAAAAACGAGTTGGGCTTTACCAAGTGCACCCCCTGTTTATGCTATCCCCTTTTGTTATTAATTACACATCGTTTTACTATTTCACCCATTTCCTCGTTTTTATCTAATTCTCAAAAGAAACAATTGCTCTTAGACAAAAACTTATAAATTAATATTTTTCTTCTAAAATAAATAGGGGATTAGACTGGTTGTACAACTAGTTTAATCAGTATTCTAAGACGAATGCGCTGTATAGTTCAAGAATCCTAGAATACCTATTCCAAAATCAAACGTTGTTAATAGTCTTGTGAAGCCTTTGCTTGCATGATTATTAACAATGAGGTACTAGCGGTGATCACTTGGAGCCTTTGCTCAATTGATCACCGTGAATGCCTAATTTTTCTAAAGATTTTCACTAAATCAAAAACTTTGTTAGTAGCCTTGCGAAGCCTTTGCTTGCATGATTATTAACAATGGAGTGCTAATGGTTGTCACTTGGAGCCTTTGCTCAATTGATCATCATGAAAGCTCGATTTTCGCAATTAAACAAGATAAAAAACAAAAAAAAACCTTTCCTAAACAAGAACTACGTAGCTTTGAATTCTCCATCGCACCGGGAGATACGTAGGAGTGGATCCCCTCCATCAAGCGCAAAATTAAAGATTTTTCATTAAGTCACTCATAAACAAAAGAGGTAAAAACAAAGCATTTTTCCAAATCAACTCCGCAAATCACATATTTAATTAAGGTAACCCTTCTTCGAAGGGACGTTATGGGGTGCTAATACCTTCCCCGTACGTAACTAGACCCCCGAACCCAAATCTAATGGTTCCAAGACCATTGCTTTCCGAAAAAGGTTTTTTTCAATGTTTTACCTTTAAAAAATATTGGTGGTGACTCTAAAATCACGTTGTGCGAAAGAAAAGTCCTCCAAGGATTTTTCGGGTGCAACAAATTGGCGACTCTACCGGGACCTTTTTCTTAAGTGGGTCAAGCCGATTAATTGAATGTGTGATTTGCCTTGCTGATTTAACATGCTTTGTTTTACCTCCCTTCTTCCTACTTTTGTTTTATTTCCTATGTCATTTGTTTGTTATATTTTAGAACAATCCCTCTTCTTCGCTCCTTTTCTTTGTAAGCAATGCGTGTAATTATTGTCGACTTCTTAGAATGGTTTGTATATTGAAATGATGTATGCATGTTAAACCTTAGGGTAGGCGACTTTTTGTCTGGACTGTTCATGGTTTTTCTTGCAGGTGGGGAAGGGTAGTTTCTAGGTGTTGTGCCCTCAACACACACTTCACACCCTATACTTGTGAGCATTGAGTGGGGCCTAAAACCCAAGGTCTGAACAAAAACCTAGGAAAGCGGGACGATTAGTGATCGCCATTCGTGAGACCTTTGTCCGTATGGCTCTCATGAAAGTTTCGCCAAGAGTACGCTCTGTGGCGATGCCTCACACTCGATAGCTTTCTATGATTGTGAGTGTCATCGTGAGAGAGACTTTAACTCTTGGTTGCTATTGTGAGGAAGTGATTAGAACCTACATGGGAGGATTACCCTTTTCGTCGACTTTAGACCCTAGGATTCCCACCCTTTGTAGGACACGGGGGCACACCTTTGTTTGTTGCATTAGCTTAGGCATTCCTTTTCTCAAACTCTATTTCAAAATTGTAGAAAGTAATTTATCTTTTCCCCTCATAAATACCTACATGGGGTGGCATGTAGCGTGTATCGTTGAAAATGTTCAAAGTACCACCAATAACCTCATTTTCTTACCATTTTTTCATGTAAATAACACATCATTTCGCATTCACATCATTCTGCACCATTGCATTTGCATCTAACAAAATTTTGAAAAAAAAAACTTTCGTCATTTGCATTTTTCATGCATTAAAGTTTGTTTGCCAGAGATCGCAACATAACACTGAATCTTGTCATAGGTGTGTAAGAAGCAATATGGAATCAAAAGGCAAAACCGCATTCAATTCAAGGTTCCCCATTGTAAAGAAGATTGACGTGACTAGTTTGAAGGAGTATGCTTCCCTATTAGGTTCTATTGAGCTTCTGTCCTTCGACAAGACTTATGGGAACATCCGCAAGTTATTACAGTTAGAAGTACAAGAGAGTGCCATCGCTGCCCTATGTTGGTTCTATGATTCAGAGATTAGGTGTTTTCTCTTCAAGAACTTCCAAATGGCGCCTACCCTAGAGGAGTATGAGAAGATTCTGGGTTTTGATCGCTCAGAGGTTAGACCTTACCAGTATCAGAGGCAGTATTATTCAGATGAGAAGTTTGCTTCCTTGTTACAAATCAGTATGGAAGAAGTGCGGTCCCACAAAGTTAAGCGTAACAATATATCTGGGTTTCCTCAGGAGTACTTTGAGAGTTTGATGGCTAGCTATGTAGTATCAAAGGATTGGGTTTCTTTAAAGCAAGTACTAGCTTTGACCATCTTCGGCATTGTTCTTTTCCCTCAGATTGAGAAACATATAGATGAAACTGCTGTGGGTGTGTTCCTAGCTTTCAAGAATGCAAAAAGTCCCATCAATCCGGTTCCCGCTATTCTCGCCGAGACCTATCGTGCCTTCACCCGCCATCATGAGTTCCGAAAGGATAAGATGTGTTGTTCCTTCCCTGTTTTGTACGCTTGGTTGATCAATCATGTATGCATTAACAAAAGTGATGTTGGGGATTTGCTTTCCTATGCCTTGGGTTGCAATCCAAAGACTATGAGCCCTCAGGAGTGGAAAGATACCTTGAAGAACCTCGACGCTCTCCAAATTCGATGGTTCTCACACAAGTGTTGGGAGGATAAACCCTCAGTGATATTCCAATGTGACAGTTTCCAGAACGTTCCTCTCATGGGAACACAAGGTTGTATTAATTATAACCCATCTTTGACCTTGAGACAACTCGAGTACCCTATGCGGGACTCACCCTCCAAAGTTATGTTGTTCCGTTTTTACCTCCATGTGGGGATCCCTAAAGACGAGGACTTACTTCGGTGAGTCTTGCAAGCTTGGGAAACCGTAGTGCGGAGAGGCAAATGTGAGTTATCTAAAAGGACCACTGCTATCTCCTTCACTCAATGGCTCGAAAAGAGGATTAAGGAAACTCAATCATCCACCCAAAAGGGGCCATCACTTGAAGAGAAAATACCAGAACCTCACGTTCCCCTCATTGAAGAGCTAGAAGAGGCTAAGTTGGCATTGTCTAAAGTGGAAGAAGAGAAAAGGGCCTTGCAAAACAGATTGGGAAAAGTGATGCAAGATAAGCGGAAGCTAGAGAATGAGAATGCTCTTCAAGCCGTAGCTATTGAAGCAGCCAACAAGAGACTTGAAATAGAAGAAGAAAGCAAGAGGGATCAAAAGCATTTGAAAGGTGCTAAAGAGGAAGTAAAGAGGTGTGCCTCAAAGATGAACGAAGTTATGGCAGAAGCACGTGAATGGAAGGAACTATATGACAAGTCACGGGAGAAGGAGAAAATGGTCAGAGATGCACTAGCTAAGTCAAGAAAAGAATTCCAAGTGATGAAGTTCGAGTTGGGGAACCAAATGGAAAGCATCAGGCAAGACAGAGAGTCTATCACAGGAATCTTGAAAGAGTACCAACAAGCTTTAGGGTTTGAACAAGGAAGGTCAGAGGAATTGAAGAGGAATCTCAGATGCCTAAGGGAATCTTATGAGCAAGTGCAAGTGGAAAGCCAATATTGGGAAGAGCGCTTCATGGCATTAATTGGCAGAATAGAGGACCAAGAGATTGTCAAGGAGCTAAGGGATGAGATTCAGCTTTGGAAGAGTAAATTTTCAAAGCTAGCAGGGCTAGCTAACCAAGCTGTGAGGGATGTTCCCAAGAAGCTAAGAAGAGCTGAAGCAGAAATGAATCCTTTCAACACTCCGGCCAAGGTGTACGAGTTTGTCGGGTACTACAAGATTCTAACAGAAGAACTCATAGAGAAAGCCAAAGGGGCAGCTAAAAGCAAGAAGAGGAAGAGGAAGGAGGAAGTGAAAGCCATATGCCTTTGAAGTCCACTTTAGAACATTGTAACAATCCTTAGGAAATTGTAATTTTCTCTAAAAGTTGTAATTTTCTTCGGAGTATTGTACTTTTTGCTTTCAGAATTTTGTACTTTGCTTTCCGTTCGAGTTTGAAATTGTAGTACTCTTTCCTTTTGAATAAAGTTTGTTTGTTTTGCCTATTGCTTCCAACCTCGTTGCAACCAAAAATCAAAAATTTTAAAAAAAAAAGAAAAGAAGAAGTGTTAGAGCTTTAAACTTACACGCTTATGACAGGACGAGTTGCGCCATGATTCCTGGCACCAAAACAAACATAAAATCATACATATTGCATCGCATTTGCATTTATTTATTTGATTCTCGCGCTCATAAAATGTGTTCCATCAATAGAAAAAGGCAAGCCGGTTCGCCAACATCGATACCGACTCGCCCGCAAGCGCGGCTCATGGCAACAACTGTAATGACTCGGACCGTCCCTATTATTGAAGACCTAGGAAGTGGTGAATCGACCATGATACCCCAATCACGCTGAGTTTCCCAATCCGCAGCAATTGGTTCGGAGAATCGTGAGTCGAGGACGAAAATGGGGGCAATGGAAGCACGTATGATCCGAAATGATGGCGATACTACAAGCCTCGAGGAACTGAATCGCCGTTGAAAGTACAAAGCCAGCCGCTACCGGCCGCCACTCTTCCTCCGAGTCTTGAGACCGTCACCTTCGCTCATACTTCGGGCCAACAACCGTGAGCCAACCTGGCCATGCATAGGATGCCTCGGGGACTCCCACCCGATACACACCACCGTGAGCCGAGGCTAATGCAGAAGTAATCCCCTAGGATGGCGTGAGCAAGTCCAACCCATCTCACCAAGAAACAATGGAGGAACGGAACGCCTCGTGCCCAAATTCGATTCCTATTCCGCAGGAACCCCGCTTGGCTTTCATTCACCAAAGAATGGTCCATCCCCAAGTTCGTGGATCAATTCTCGAATACCACTCACTCACGTGACCCACACGTGAACCCACCGTAATGTTGATGAGTAATCCTCACTACGGTGTGAATGGTTTTCCTCGTAACTATCCTCACAAAACTCCTCAAGCTAGAGACAAGTATCATATGTTAGAAGAGCGCTTAAGAATGATCAAGGGTCGAGCTCTGAGAGCAAAGAGAAGCTCGGGATCCGTGTCTCATCCCCGACGTGGTTTTACCTCCTAAATTCAAAGTGCCTGACTTCGACAAGTACCGAGGCATGACCTGCCCTAAAAGCCATCTGACCATTTACTGTAGAAAAATGGCGGCACATTCTCACGATGACAAGTTGATGATCCATTATTTCCAAGAGAGCCTTGTTGGGGCATCTCTCAGCTGGTATATGCAGCTAGAACCGTCCCGTATCCATTGTTGGAGGGACTTGGCTGATGCCTTCCTCAGACAGTACCAGTGCAATACGGATATGGCGCCTGACAGAACACAGTTACAGAGCATGGCAAAAAGAGATAATGAGTCATTTAAGGAGTATACCCAACGGTGGAGGGCTTTGGTCATGCAGTAACACCCCTTTGTTGGAGAAAGAATCGGTCTTCATGTTCATGGAAACCCTACCACCATTATACTATGATCGGTTGATCGGCAGCGTATCTTCCAATTTCTCAGACATGGTAATCATCGGTGAAAGACTAGAAAATGGACTGAGAAGCGGCAAGATTGCCCATAGTTCCGCAAATGCAACCACCCACAAGAAGCCATTCCCCGGGTTCCCAAAGAAGAAAGAAGGAGAAACCAACGCTATCACAATAAGCCCACCTTATCAACCACAAAGCATCCCTGTCCCCATTCAAACGCAACCAACTCGTCCACCACAAAATAACTACCACAAAAACTACCAAGACAAAAAACAGACCACCTTTGATCCCATCCCCATGTCCTATACCGACTTTTTCAACTATCTTGCCACAAACAAACTCATTAATACTGCACTCCATGAAACCACCCAACCACCCTACTTCCGAGGCTACAATCCCAACGTTACTTGTGCATTTCATGAAGGGCGCTTGGACACACCGCTGAGAGACTGCAAGTGCCTTCAAAATTGTGGTGCAAGATCCGATTGATACAAAAGGCATAGCTTTCAAGCAGGAGGATCCAAATATCACGACTAACCCGGCCGCTCGTCATGGGAAGCATGCCACTAATGCAATCATGGATATGAAAGATCAATCCCTAATCGATCATCGTTGGAAGATATTCGACTTCTAGAAATCATTCATGCGAATTGTGCAAATGCGAGATTATTAGAATGGGTTGTGTTCGTAAAGGAGTTTGTGCTAATGTCTACCGTGTGGGAGCGTGTGAAACATTCAAGGTGGTGTTACAGATCTCGATGCAGACCGCCACATCATCCGTGGGTGTGCAGGGAGAGAGGAGGACGCTTCGACCTTCCAATCGTAAGGGGTAGAGATGTGCGAGACTCTATCGAGGTGCCATACACTGAATTCTACCAGGAAAGCCAAAGACTATTGTCATCCCATTTCCACTCCTAGTCGTAATAGCAATAGTGTCCTATTTCCACTCCCAGCCTAAGAACGATAAAGTCCCATGGAGTTACGATGTGCCATTTTCTGCTCAAATCTCAAGCTTCTCTTGACATCACCAATATTGCAGGTAGTAGTGGGGTAACTGTGCGCGACGTGTTTACGCCCCCAAGTCCCGAGAAAGGGACCTCAAAGGAGGATGCGGAAAGGATTTGCAAAGGTAAGGGTATAACCCAAGAGCCTAAGGAAAGTAGGAAGGTGTCGAGCAAGAGGCCACCGAATTTTTGAAGATCATGCGCAGAGTGATTATAAAGTGGTGGACCACCGCACCACACTCCCGCAAAGATCTCTATCATGTCCTTATCGCTTCAATTCGAGGCCCACCGTGCACTTCTAATGAAAGTATTAAATGAAGCCCATGTAGCCCGTAACATCACCGTTGACTACCGATGGTCATTGTGCGAAAAGTAGTTGTGGCAAGTGTACACAATCGCAACAAGTAATATATTGATAAGTAAAGTTCGCTCCACAGTGGATTGGTATTAATTTTAGAGTTTAAAAAGGAATTACACTTAGAGGAACAAGTAACAAGTAATCGAGTAGCAAAGTTCGCTTAAACAGAGATCGTTAAGGTAACAAGTTAAAAGGTAATTAAGATACAAGAGAAATAAGTTGGATTGCTTTCACTAAGTAACTCCTCAGAAATAAGACGCTATAACGCCACACGCTATAGCGTTAAGCGCTGTTGTAAATGTTTTGTGCCTTTCAACTACTAGCGCGTGGTTTCATTACAAGATGCCTATGTCTAGGTTCTAAATAAGTTCACCCTGTATATTGAAAATCCCACACCTTCTAAGCTTTATAAACTATTGCAACTTCTATGTCTAGAAGAAGCAAAAATTGGTTAAATGTCTTTACCCAACCTTATCGCTCATATTAATCCTTGAAATCTTTCCATGGTTCATGTCCAATTCCACGTAAGTACTTGTTTTACGTGGCCAAATATAAAACAAGTCAAAAGAATTATAACACAAGGATTAAAACACAAAACATGAGAAATTATATACGTAATATTAAAGGTTCATTACAAGTTCTAGCAACCCAACTCAAGGAGTTTAGCTCTATGTTGAGCATTGAGCTGACCAAAAATCCGAAAGGATTCTTCAAAGTTCGAAGGAAGCCGCCACCAAATTTTAGTTTAAGGGCAAATTCGAAAATCCCTTTATGTTTAGGACAAGACAAAGTTTAGGGTTCGGGAGTTGTTATGTGTGGGGAAGGTATTAGCACCCCACGACATCCTTGGTCTAATTAATTAGGATTTATTAAAAATTACCCTTTTATTTATAGAGGAAAAGACTTATTTAAATTTTTAGTTTTTAGTGCTTGACAAGAGTGGACTCTTGCTCCTACGCACTCTCCGATGCAATGGAGGAATCAAAGCTACGTAGTTCTTCCCGAAAAGGTTTGTTGGTTGGTGTTTTTAGTGTAGGGGTCCTAGATTCCTTGAACTGCATGTACCACCGATTCCTAGGACGCTGACTAACCCGATTGTACAACCGACTTAGTCCCCTACATTTTGAAAATGATTTATTTGAGTTTTTTGAGAGAAATTGATTTGATGTGAGGTGAGTTGGTTTTAGAATAGGTATTCTAGAACTCCTGAACTGTACAGCTCATTAATTCAAGAACGCTGACTAACCCGGTTGTACAACCGACTTAGTCCCCTATTTTAGGAAAGGTGATTTATTTATTTACTTATAAGTTTTTAGGATTACTGAACTGTACAGCTCATTGATCCTAGGATGATGACTAACCCGGTTGTACAACCGACTTAGTCTTTTATTTGATTTTGGATAGGAAAATATTTAATTATTTTCGGTTATTATTTTTTAGAAGAGTAGGAAAGATAAATAATTAGAGGAACTATAAAAAATGGTGAGCTCTCCCCTCTGCTCCTACATACCCTTTGGTGGGGGATCAAATCACATGTAGTTCTTAATATAAAAGATTTGTGTGTTTGGTATTTTTTAATTTAAAATTTTCAAGAAAAAAAAAAGGAAATGATTTTGGGTGGATACTAGAATAATTGAAAAGTGGGTTTGCACAACAGTAAAAAGTGGGATATAAGTAGTAACAACATACAATATACTTAAACATGAGGTGTAAAAAGAACAAAGCCCAGATTTATTCGGATCCAACATGGAAGATGGGCTTTAAAAGAGGGGGTGTGTGAATAAAGCTAGGTGGTGTAACTATTGCTCTGAATATAAAAAAACAATAAAAATAAATGTGGAATGCAGTAAAGGAATCGACCACTATATAAGGCAAGCCATAAAAGCTTGACCTAATTTTTCTTATTCCCCACAATTAGCGTCGATTCCATAGGCAGAGAAGGGATGAAATTTCCAGAGAGAGAAAAGAGAGAGAGAGAAGCGCTGAGAGAAATAGAGAAGTGGTGGGAGAGTATTCGCCAGAAAGAGGGTGCTTACCGGAGGGAGGGAGAATACGACATTTTTGGAGAGGACGGTGTGGCTTTTACGGCGGTGGTGGAGCTCACGGCGGTGGTGTCTGGGTGATGACGATTCTCACTACGCCACTGGTGGTGACGACGTGCATTTCGTGGTGATCGGCGCATTTCAGAGTGGTGATTGGACTCGCCGGAGAAAACGGTTTTGAGAAGACGACCGGAGGGTCGCCGCCGTCCGGTGAGTTTTTTTTTTCTTGTTCTCGCTTGTTTTTTTATCCTACCATTCCTCCTTCTAATCTTCTACTCTTGTCAGGCCGGGTTTTTTGTTTTTGATTATGGCTTCCTCTCTTTTGTAGTTCTATTTGTGCTTTTGATCCGTTGTTTTTATCTCTCCATTCTTATTTTTATGGTATTACTACTTGTTTCAAAAGACAATTTCTCCCGACTTCCTTTTACTTCAAACCGATCACATTCAAAATAAAACTTTCCTTTTTAGGAAAAAACAAACTAAATCTGTTTAAGCCTATTTCCTTGTTAAGAAAAATGTTTTTTTTTTTTTTTGACCAACAAGAAAATGTTATTATGCCTCCTTTAGTCGTTGTTTCGCTTTGGTCAAGCTCCGATTCTCTATTTGGATTTAAATTATTTTGCAAGAAAAACATGAGTAGATCTATAGATCTATACAACATAAAGACAGCGGACCAATATTATTTGAGAGTTTTTCAATCAAACAAAATAACGAACGCAAACAGAGTCTATTTTGTTTTTCATACATCTGAGTATAAAATGATTACTTGAGTCTATTATGAGGTACCAACCTAAATTCCAGCCTCTGTTAATCTCCTGTTGCTCTTGCTTATGACTGCATCGCTTTTTGCTTCGTGGATCGATGTGATTCTCGCTACTCCACCATTTCCTTCTCGCATTTCGTGATCTTAAAACGTATATCGGGTGCTTAGGGTTTCAATGTGAAGCCCTAATCCTTATTTCTCATTAATTTTCTCAGCTGTCTGTGGTCTCTTTAGACTGAGCGTTGACTGTTTATTTATACTAAAAAAATTAGGTTAAGCCATTAATGATTTTGATTGTGTTTTGATCTGATTTTCAGGTTTGGGTTTGGGCTTATAGGAGATGGATACTTGGTGAGCAAGGAGAGGAGCTAGGATTAGGGGTTGTTTAGAAGGCTGATGGATCAAAAGCTACTCTACTGGATGTTGTTGCCCTTTTTTATTTTATTTTCGGATTTATATTTTTTATATATTTTGTATTACTATTTTTTGCATTTTGGACCCTTTTTTGGGCTTTTAGACACTTATACATTGTAATAAAACTAAATTACATTTTTTTACATTTTTGGACTAAATATTGTTTAAATAAATTAAATAAACAAATCAATTAAAAAAAGATGTCGGGCCAAATACAAAAGCAAATCGGACCCGACTAAACAAACACGCTAGAACGAGGCCCAAATGGAAAAAATAGACCAGCTTAAGCGAAAAGATACTAAAAATTAAATTGGAATCACATTCGTAGGCCTAAACCATAACGATAAGCCCAATTATAGACAAACGACTCATGTAAGCCCAATTAGATTCAACTAGGCCCAAATACATCGAGATTAAATCAAGAATGCGTGAAAAGATCGATCATTCGCACGTATGCCTAGCTTAAGTAATTCTGTGATTCGAGTTTAATTGAACGGATAATTGAAATTGGTTCGGTTAGTAACCTAGACGTTATACTAATAATTCTCGTAATCATGCGACTCCAAAACACGACTATACTAAAAATAACGACTAAAGCGAGAAAAAGAAGACGAACAAAATCGGGGTATAATAATTTCTCCTCTCTTATTAATATTTTACTAGAAAGTGCCGAGCTCTAGAACTTTCGTGAGTAGAAATAGGAATAAAGATAAGATAGATGCTAATTTTGTCCATTTAAGGGGGAAGTGGAAGGTTTGAGAGATAAGAGGAAGTGGTTAATGCTCACGATTAACCGAGAGTCGAACGGGGGTCGATAAGGACCTCAAGGAGAACTAAGGCTCAAGGACCACTTAGGTCCGAAGGAGCGATAAGGCTCAAGGACCACTTAAGGTCCGGAAGGTCGCTGAGGCCTTAATTGAAGGACCATCGTGGTCCGAGGGAGCGCAATTAGCTACTGCATTTAATTAAACTGGCCCGAGGGGCCTTTTATATTCGAGCGCCATGATGAGTCAAGATCGTGTCTAGAACCGATATGTTGACCATGAAGGACGCCCACTATGTCTTAGGTCGACACAACTAGTCCGGGCGGACAACGCTGGTCCGAAGGTCCGCTGCTCGACTACGACGCCATGCGACTGGGCCACTTAGTGGCATCGGCGAGCGTAGTGCTCTCAAGACCACTGGGTCCGGGATCAACTCTTGATCTCAGGATGCGACACGATCAACGCTTAGAGCTTTGATCTTAGAGGAACAAAATATGGGTATCGACACTTGAAGTCGATTCGTAAGCAATACATCATACGACGCCAATAATACATGCACATGCAACAGTGATTTTTGGTGGGGTAGTGGATGAAATAGGTGATTCCTTTCTTTTTTTTTTTTTTTTTTTGCTTTTTGCTTTTATTTTTTTTTTTACTTTTTATGTATTTATCCGATGGATGCATGAAGTATGAATGTTAATATGATGCAAATGAAATGTTTGAATGCAAATGCTATGGTGCATGACGTGATGATATGAAATGATTGATCGGGTGTAGAAACATTTTTTGTGATGATGAGATGTGAGGCTTTGATGCGAGAGGCGAGATGAATATTGATCCATTCTTTGGAAAGATTAGATTCGATTCAAAATTCTAAATCTCAAGGTTGTTATTTATAGACATCGATGTGAAAAGAACTTGCTAACTCGCCATTTTTCTTCCATTTTGATGCCCCGTGATAAGTGGATTTTCGTGATCACATTATCAACTTGTGTTCTATCTCTCTCAAGCATTGTTAAGAAAACATGTATAGTAGTGCAAACATAGATGAACGAGTCGCTTAACTTGGTTCAAGTGGTATGGACGAATGCGACGCATGAAAGGATGAATGACCGGTCTTCGCCAATGTCATGAATGGTAGGTTTTTCCAAGCCGAGATTGCCCCAATTTAGATTTGATGATCGTGAGTGAATAACTTGCCCTCGCCTAGTGCTAACAAGCTAGAGGTGTAGAAAATGATGAATGGGGAATGCATTGGCTTTGGAATGAAAGGTGGACAAAGCAATAGATATTGTCTCAACCCGTAGAGTTTGGTGTTGCCCCATTTATGGTAAAGGACAGATCGCCTCGACTGAGTAGCAACATATAGGGTAATGAGTCGAGAAATTGCCCCGGTATGGTTTTGTTGATGTGGATATAACAAGGGGACGAGATGGGTGTATGGTGAATGTCCCCATTTGTAGTGGAGTGAAGCGGTGACAGTGGTTGCCCCACTTGATAACCCGGAATTCGTGACGGTTGTTTTGGTGAGGTTGTGGAAAGTGACGAGTTAGGGGGGTAATGGGTTTTTGAGTTTGTCCGGTATGGCAATAGTCGGGTGTGGTATGACACTGCATAAATTTCCCCAAGTTCAAATGGAATAGATGGCGTGGAGTGGATGCCCTAACTTTAGGATCTAGGCGACGATCCTAGTATAAACTTTTGGTTATGACTCTCGTACTACAATAATCTTGAGTTTGCTATGATGAAAACTACACTTGGTGATCATTAGACCTTGTCTTAGTATAATCAGAATCTTGAATGAATCTTCAGGTGCAAGCCTTTTGATTTTTCTTTTCTTTTGAGTTTTTTTTTTTTTTTTAGAGATATATTTTTTTTGAGCAAACATATTATAAATAAATAAACTTACTTGTCCCGAAATTAAAACTTTGAGAAACAAAAGCAATCAATCAATGATCGTAATGAACTCTGAGGGTTGTAATGTGGCCGGTTGTTAATGATTTATGAAGGAAGGGATAATTGGGCTCAAAGAGGTGTTTGATGATTGACGGGACAAATGATTTGGTGATGTAACTTGGCTAATGGGTGATGATTTATGAAGGAAATGGTTTTTAGGCTCAAAGGAGTGTTTGAGATTTTATTGAGTAATTGATGTGCCTCATGGTCGATGGAATTGTTTAGGATTTTAACGTGGCTAAGGGTTTATGGAGGATATTGAGGTTAAAGGAAGTGTTTGAGGATTTATTTTAGACAAGGATTTCTTATGCATTTAATGGTAAGTTAAGTATCACCATAATTGTACCACTTTTTGCTTTTTCGTGGTTTTTCGATCATCATTTTGGATTTCGCTTTTTTTTGATTTTTCTTTTTCTTTTTCTTTCTTTCGAGCCGAGTGACTTAATAAAAATGATACACCATTTTTATGTGGAATTGATCCTTGTCTAGGTGATTGAGAGATTTTTGGGATTTTTGGCTTAAGGTGGGTGGCAAAGGATTTTGAGGATACGGGAAGATGGTTCAACTTCATTTCGTAACATGATTGCTAGTTTTCTCAAAATTAACTTAAAGACAATAATTTACTTATTTACAAAATATTTGCTCTTTTCTTTATTTTTTTTTATGCCCTAATTTTTTGCTTAGGCCGCTCTTACGAGTTTTCAACCTAACGGCCTTTTTGAATTTTTTTGTAAAGGACTTGCACCAAGGGAATACAACGTCGACAAGGTATTTTAGAGATCACAAATTTGCCCTCAAAGCAGAGGGCCTCAAGTGTTATTTCACTGTGGAACCAACCGTAAACGCCAACTATGTAATCGATGTGGGGAGTATGTACTTTATGGGGGTGGCCTGGTGGGATTAGACTTTGACAGGATATGGTAAGGTAGGGACGCTAACCGACTGCATAAAAATAAACACACATGTTACCCAAGTCACTACACAAATGTTTCAGAGAGAGTTAACATTTAAAACATGATAGAAATTTTTGACACCATTTCGGCCATTCATCATGGGATGCAACACTTTGTTAGAAAAATGTGAACGAAGTTGCTAATTTAAAAATTGAGTGCCTTGAAACACCTTGAGCTTGCAACTAATATGGCTAAACTTTTTCAAAAAGAATTATTTATCTCACAAGAATGTCTCACCTCTCATCACACTCTTTCTCTAAAATTGTGTTTTTTTTTTGAGTTTTTGTTTTTATAATGCATGATGTAAGTATGCAAATGAATGAATGCGCATGAAATGAGAATGCGAATGAGGTGTAAAAAGAACAAAGCCCAGATTTATTCGGATCCAACATGGAAGATGGGCTTTAAAAGAGGGGGTGTGTGAATAAAGCTAGGTGGTGTAACTATTGCTCAATATAAAAACAATAAAAATAAATGTGGAATGCAGTAAAGGAATCGACCACTATATAAGGCAAGCCATAAAAGCTTGACCTAATTTTTCTTATTCCCCACAATTAGCGTCGATTCCATAGGCAGAGAAGGGATGAAATTTCCAGAGAGAGAAAAGAGAGAGAGAGAAGCGCTGAGAGAAATAGAGAAGTGGTGGGAGAGTATTCGCCAGAAAGAGGGTGCTTACCGAGGGGAGGAGAATACGACATTTTGGAGAGGACGGTGGCTTTTACTACGGTGGTGGAGTCACGGCCACAGGTGTGCCTGATGATGATTCTCTCACCACGCCACTGGTGGTGACGACGACGGCATTTCGTGGTGATTGGCGATTTCAGTAGTGGTGATTGGACTCGCTTGAGAAAACGGCTTTCGAGAAGACGACCGGAGGGTCGCCGCGCCGGTGAGTTTTTTTCTTTCTTGTTCTGCTTGTTTTTTTTATCCTACCATTCCTCCTTCTAATCTTCTACTGCTCGTGCCGGTTTTTTTGTTTTTGATTATGGCTTCCTCTCTTTTGTAGTTCTATTTGTGCTTTTGATCCGGTTGTTTTTATCTCTCCATTCTTATTTTTATGGTATTACTACTTGTTTCAAAAGACAATTTCTCCTGACCTTCCTTTTACTTCAAACCGATCACATTCAAAATAAAACTTTCCTTTTTAGGAAAAACAAACTAAACTGGTTTAAGCCTATTTCCTTGTTAAGAAAAATGTTATTATGCCTCCTTTAGTCGTTGTTTCGCTTTTGGCCAAGCCTGGTTCTCTATTTGGATTTAAATTATTTTGCAAAGAAAACATGAGTAGATCTATAGATCTATACAACATAAAGACAAATGACCAATATTATTTGAGAGTTTTTCAATCAAACAAAATAACTAACGCAAATGAGTCTATTTTGTTTTTCATACATCCGAGTATAAAATGATTACTGAGTCTATTATGAGGTACCAACCTAAATTCCAATTTCTCACTAATCTCCCGTTGTTTCGCTTATGACTCAAGCATCGCTTTTGCTTCGTGGATCGATGTGATTCTCGCTTACTCCACCATTTCCTTCTCGCATTTCGATCTTAAACGTATATCGGGTGCTTAGGGTTTCAATGTGAAGCCCTAATCCTTATTTCTTAGTAATTTTCTCAGCTGTCTGTGGTCTCTTTAGACTGAGTGTTGACTGTTTATTTATACTAAAAAAATTAGGTTAAGCCATTAATGATTTTGATTGTGTTTTGATCTGATTTTCAGGTTTGGGTTTGGGCTTATAGGAGATGGATACTTGGTGAGCAAGGAGAGGAGCTAGGATTAGGGGTTGTTTAGAAGGTTGATGGATCAAAAGCTACTCTACTGGATGTTGTTGCCCTTTTTTATTTTATTTTCGGATTTATTTTTTTTATATATTTTGTATTACTATTTTTTGCATTTTGGACCCTTTTTTGGGCTTTTAGACACTTATACATTGTAATAAAACTAAATTACATTTTTTACATTTTTGACTAAATATTGTTTAAATAAATTAAATAAACAAATCAATTAAAAAAAGATGTCTGCCAAATACAAAAGCAAATCGACCCGACTAAACAAACACGCTAGAACGAGGCCCAAATGGAAAAAATAGACCGCTTAAGCGAAGATACTAAAAATTAAATTGGAATCACATTCGTAGGCCTAAACCATAACGATAAGCCCAATTATGTAGACAAACGACTCATGTAAGCCCAATTAGATTCAACTAGGCCCAAATACTGAGATTAAACTGAAGAATGCGTGAAAAGATCGATCATTCGCACGTATGCCTAGCTTAAGTAACGGTATTCGAGTTTAATTGAACGGATAATTGAAATTGGTTCGGGTTAGTAACCGAGACGTTATACTAATAATTCTCGTAATCATGCGACTCCAAAACACGACTATACTAAAAATAAACGACTAAAGCGAGAAAAAGAAGACGTACAAAATTGGGGTATAACAAGCATCATCAAAATAACACAAACAAACATACTTGCATTACCGTAGGTAAAAAGTAAATTACAAGTGCAAAAGATACAATCTTGAGGTCTCCTAATCATCCATGCAGAGATGATGCATCATCAGCTTCACACCGTGAGAAAATGCAGAAAATTACAAAGTAAGAAAATAAAAATTCAAAAGCTTCAAAAGTGTAACAATGGAGAGCAAAACTATGTCACGTTTTTCTTTCTCTCTATCAATACAATACTCTCTCTATCAATCTCACCGCCTCTAGAAGGGAAGGAATTCAAAGATATCTCTAGTCTCCTAGCATGAGGTACAAATCTTCTCAAAAGTCAATAAAGTTGATGTTTGCTTTTTCACCAACTCTACTATTCCTCACTCATGCGATGCCAAGTGTCCACAAATATCCAATAAAATCCGGCATGTCGCCAAGTACAAGTGGACACAAGATATGGAGCTTGGATTAATGAGCTTGGCGCCAAAAATGCACTTTTACTTTAGATGCTCACCGATCTACCTTCGACGCTATAATAACATAGACGCCACAACCGCTAAACACCGCACTACTCACAAAATACATCAAAACATTCACAAGTGGCACCAAATATGCCAATTTCATAGCAAAGCAGTTGTTTAGCCCTTCCTTTCCTAATATTAATGTAAATGCAATAAATACTATACTATTATTACTTGAGAACTTACTTAATTTAATGATTAGAGGTATAAATAACTCATATAAATATGAGTTATCAATGGCATCGTAGGGAATATTGTTGCATCCAATTATATTACCTTTATCGATGATTTAGCTCACCCCGAGGGGAAGGGGCATAATCGTGCACTTCACATTTCAAATGATGTGGTGAATATACACTCTCTCGGGTCCTCATCGACAATGGATCCTTCTTGAATGTCATGCCCAATCTACTATGAACAGACTAAATGTAGACTGCTCAGATATGAAGCCTAGCTCAACACTAGTTAGGGCATTTGATGGATCCAAGAAGGAGGTTATAGGGAAATGGAGTTCCCGGCGCAGATAGGTCCGTATATTTTATGTGAATTTTCGTGATCATGGACATCGATCATCCTACACCGCCTCCCCGGGAGACCCTCGATTCATGTCGCCGGCATTGCTCCTTCATCATCCTCCACCAAAGGCTTAAGTTTGTAGTCGACATTTACAAGTCGATAGTCGCCAGGAGGAGAAGAAGAGTTCCTAATTAGCAAGCCCCCATCCTCCTCAATACATCGAGGCCGCAGCGAGTCACTTGAATCGCTTTCACCGGAAATTGCAAATGCCACTTTCGTGGGGGAAGAAGCCCCATTGCTCGCACTAAAGATATCCACCGCCGCTATCATGGTAGCCAAGGTCATGCCAAAAATGGTTACCGATTGGAAAAGGTTTAGGAAAGTCCGACTAAGGAATTTCGCGCCACATACCGCAAGAGTACAAGGATAGGCGCTGGTTAGGATATTGGCCCACCTGCCGATAAGAAGAGAATGGCCGAGGAAAAGCGAGAAGGGAGGCTAGCTAAGCTTCGTGGGCTGAAACCAAGCTTGAAGAAGGTTCCTATCTATGATTTCTCCCAGCAGCTTCGTGAGCGCGGTACGCCGAACCCCGATCAGTGACCGCTATCGAGGAAGAATCACCAGGGAAGACAAAGGTGCGGACTTGGTGCATCGCAGTTGTCGCAGATGAAGAGCTTGATAATTGGAAGATCATTGATTTCCCTCGTTATTTTCATTCCAAAGTAATGATTTTGTAATGTAAATTCTTCGGCTCGCCAAGGCCTTAGAATATTTCATACGGGCATGCATGTTTTTCCTTCGAATATCATCTATCAATAAAATGTTTGTCTTGGATTCTCAAATGAATAAAATTGCTTTTCATTGTCATGTGTCTTCATCTTGTGTTTCTTTTTGCTTGTTCATTTCTTTCTATTCCCGCAAATGCAGATCTAAAATGAATATCTTTGAGAATAATGATGCCAACATTTCATATGTTAATTTTGATCACCCCGTTAATCAAGCTGAGGAGGATGTTGAGGATGACTGGGAAACCCCTCCGTAATTGATGAGAATGGTTAAACAAGAGGAAAAGGTTATTCAGCACATGAGGAATCAAGTGAGATAATTAACCTAGGCACAGAGGACAAGAAGAAGGAAGTAAAGGTGGGTACTTCAATGAAAGAAAGTGAGCACAAGATTAATCGAACTCTTGCATGACTATGTCGATGTCTTCGCATGGACTTATCGATATGCCAGTGTTAGATAATCGACATAGTGGTACATAAGTTGCCTCTGGCCAAGCCGTAATGCCCTCCTGGAAAGCGTAAACCGAGAAGAATGAAGCTTTAAATGTCCTTAAAAGATCGTAGACGAGGTGAAAGAGCAGCTTGACGCCGTCCTAGCAAAGAGCAAAGTATCCACAATGGGTTGCTAACATCGCGCTTGCCCAAAAAGGACGGAAAGTTAGAATGTGTGTTGATTACGAGATCCGAATCGCGGCTAGTCCTAAAGATGACTTTCCCGCCCCATATTGATGTCTTAGTGGATAAGACGACGCAAAGATTCACCGCTTCTCCTTCATGGATGGGTATTCGTGGTATAACCATATCAAGATGGCTCCTCGTGATATGGAGAAGACAACTTTCATAATGCTTGGGGAACATTCTCGTTACAAAGTCATGCCGCTTGTCAAGAACGCCGCCTTGCTACCCTATCAAAGGGCTATGGTCACATTATTTCACGATACGATGCACAAAGAAATAGAAGTCACGTGGACGATATGATCGCAAAGTCTAAAACCGATGAGGAACACATTGTCAATTTGCAAAAGCTCTTCGAGCTGTTGAGAAAATTCAAGCTCAGACAAATCCTCGCCAAGTGTACCTTTGGCGTATGATCAGAAAGTTGTCGGGATTCATCGCCACCAAAAGAGGATAGAAATCGATCCGCATAAGGTGCGCATGATTCTTGAGATGCCGCTCCCAAAACAGAAAGAGATTCGGGTTTTCTTGAAGATCGAACTACATCTCTAGGTTCATATTCCAGCTTGGATCGCCACTTGTGAACCAATCTTCAAATTATTGTGTAAGAATCAAGAGACTAAATGGAATGATAATTGTCAAAGAGCATTTGAAAAGATCAAGAAATACCTTCGTAATCCACCCATCTTGATGCCTCCCGTGTCTTAGCAAGCAGCATCTTTGATCCTCGCATCTAACCGTGCTAGACAAATTTCAATGGGTTGTGTGTTAGGGCAACACGATGAATCTGGGAAGAAAGAGCATGCCATTTACTACTTGAGTAAGAAATTCACCGATCGTGGAAACAAGGTACTCGGCCGCTAGAAAAACTTGTTGCGCTTTTAGCTCAGGCGCCATCGCTTGAGGCGCACATGCTAAGTCACACTACTTGGTTGGTATCTAAAATGGATCCTATCAAGTACATCTTCGAGAAGCCCGCACTTACAGTGAGACTCGCTCGCTGGCAAATGCAAGCTATCGTAATATGATCTCCTATATGTCACCGTAGTAAAGCAATTAAAGGTAGTGCGTTGGCCGAGTACTGCACACCAAATTTCATTGAAGATTATCACCATGCAAGATGACTTTCCGCATGAAGATATCATGGCCTTGTTTGAAGAAGCGGAAATCCCCGTAAGATGAAAGACGGAGAGTGGTGTTTCGATGGTGCCTCCAACATGTAATGGGGCACGAGTCGGCAGCCCCGATTTCCGATAATCGCTTCATCTCGCTCATCGCCGACTAAGCTTCTACGCCACCAATAATATTGCGTAATATGAGGCATGTATTCTTGGTATCCAGCAGCCATCGATTGAAGGTTAAAAGACTCGATGTGTATGGAGATTCACTTTCTAGTCATTCACCAAGTGAATGGTGATCGGGAGACCAGGACCTCGCTCGCGCTTTGTGTAATAGAATGATTTTTCGCAATTATAGTGCAAGTATACACATCGCATAAGTAATAAAGTGGATTCAAGTAAGAGATCGCTCCCACGAGGATTGGTTTTCTTTTCAAAGTTCAAGATCAAAGCACAAGAGAATTAAGTAACAAATCTAAGAATAAGAGTTGTTTTTGAAACTAAAGATGTGATTAAAACAAGTAAGCAAATGTTGGTTGTGATTATGGAATGAGAGGTGAGCCGAGTTGTTGTATGCAAAATAAATCCTTTCTAGTCGACGTTACAACGCCTACACGTTATAACGCATAAATGCTATATTGTATGACGCGGCCACGCCCGAACGCTCGCTGTAAAATAACTATGCTTTTCAAAGACAAAACGCCGTAGTTTCAAGTATAAGAGGTCCTATGTCTAGGTTCTAAATAGGCCCACTCCTCGTATTTTAAGCACCCACAAAGAATGTTCTATGAACTATTTATCCGCTCTATGTCTAGATTTAGATAAAAGATGCCTAAATGTCTTTAGTGCACCGCTCGCTCATATAAATCTTTGATTTCTTTTCATGTACTCATGTCCTGCACTCTATGAATCTACCTATTTTAAGAGGCCAACCTCAAAACAAGTTTGGAAATATTTTCACACAAAGATTTAAAACATGCACGCCAATACTTTATAACATTTGACTAGAAATTCATTATAAGCAAAACAACAACTCAACTACAAAGTGCTTAGCTCATGTTGAGCATCTTTACAGTAATGAAGTGGATTTAGAATCCAAATACCATACATTACGAAAAAGAAACTAAGTGCACAAGATGCAACTAAGTAGCTCTTCAAAGATGTATTACCGATGTAGACGCTACAACGCCCGAGCTTTACAACAATGCGTAAAATAAAACTAAGTTCGCATCAAGAAAATACGTAAGTCCGCTTCCGTGATCTTCTTTACAAAACTAATTCGAGTTTAATGGGGATGGAGATGAAGTTGTTTCCTCAAGGTGTATGGAAGAGGAGATGATCGTGGTCGTGGTCATGATGCCTCGGAGAGATGAGCCTTCATTAAATAGCCACCTTGCTTACGCTGCGTCGATGTCACTTACTCACCTACCAAGCCCGCTTCCTATCTTCTCCCCGATTAATCGCTCAACGCCACAGCATATCCTGCGCGTCGCCTTACGGGGAATGTAAGATCTTCCGACTTTTATATCTTTGACTATCATTGCTTAGCGCCAAAATTAAGATCTTTCACCCGCTTCACGCACTTTGGTAGACGTGGTGAGGACGGGTAACATTCATCACCGAATTTCCCCGCACAAGCACAAAAAGCATCAAAACGCTCTCGGGCAATTCCACTTGGTGCCTAAATGCACAGATTTATCTATTTAAACTTTTATTCACTTAAACTCGTAAATTATTTATAAAACTAATTAATTAAACCTTGTATTGCTAGAGAACTTGCATGATTTATTCGTGAGTGAGTATAAATAACTCATATAAATACGAAGTTATCACACCCCAAACTTAAATCATTGCTTGTCCTCAAGCAATCA
Source organism: Oxytropis ochrocephala (assembly GCA_020916435.1). NCBI lineage: Eukaryota > Viridiplantae > Streptophyta > Magnoliopsida > Fabales > Fabaceae > Oxytropis > Oxytropis ochrocephala. The sequence goes on from CM037091.1 coordinate 92,946,733, forward strand.
AGACAACAAAAAAACAACTACATGAAATCAACTACACTAGCAGTTCTGCTTTCTACTCAACCAACAGATTAAAATTCACTCGCGGGCTATTTCTTCACACACTCACGCGCCAATGCATAATTAAATTCCGCATTCATTAAAGCTCAAAGTGAGTGTGTGACCTCTCAGATTAATTCTTCCTCTAGCTAGTGCGTAGAGCTACCTCAAATTATCGAGAGAGTGGTTTCCAAATGGTGACAAGAAACATCTTTCAAAACAGAGAATAAAGCTAACACTTTCACATAAGAAATAGGGATTCATTTAGAGCATGACAAAGTGGTCTTAATTGGGTGCTAGGACTAGGTTAGTGCAACTAATTTATTGACTCACACACGCAAAAAGTCTCAGAATCCCCCACATCGAAAGCACTCTCCTTTATTAGCTCCATTTTGGAGTTTTTTTTTTTTTTTTTTTTTTTTTTTTTTTTAAACATTGGAGTGCTTCAAAGATTTGTTTCGTGGTATTACAGGAATATAGCATACATGTGGATTTTCCACTTATTTGTAACAACACACTTTTTTGGTATTTTGGGAATAGACGCTACCACGCTTACGGGTGAGACGCTGCAACGCCCAACACACTACACAACACACACAACAGACGTTATAACGCTACTGTAGACGCATAACGCTGCACTCACACTACACCGCACTTAACCATCCTATAGTCTTTGCACCCACTTTTCTAGTACGACTTTTGATTCACCCCCAAACTTAGCTTCTATCGCTATTCTAGGTTTTAATCAAGTTTTGCTCTCACCATAGTTCACCAAAACTAACTTTAGCACAAAATATTCCCTAGCTAGCTAGATTCTTTCTTAAAAACAGAGCTTGGTAGGAGCAAAGAATCAATTCTTTCCATCTAATCATGCATAGGCTACTCACACACACATTTTCACCGCCTTTAGCCCAAAGAGAGTTATTTTCATGCTTGACAGAGTAAGAACAGTAAATTGCTTTTGCATTTGATTACATGTACACACGTAACAAAACTTAAAACATCGAGATCCCCCCATTATTTTAAAGTCGAGCAAAAGGTCCCTATCGCTTCAAAGATTAACAAAGATGATTTCTCTGTGTGTTTTTTTTTATTTTTTTATAAAGGGTGGTCTCATTCGTAACATGAAATAAAATTACCAAAAGTTCAACTAAAATTAAAACTAAGACAAAAACAAAAATAAAAACTACAACTACTTTTGAAATTGCTGGGGACTTACTTGTTTGGCCGCACTGCATCTAAGCCTTCCGCTTTGTCCGTGGATACCCTCGCCGACCTTCACCTTTCTTCTTTTCCTTCTTCTCTTCTCTTGACCTTCACTCCTCCTTGCTCACCGTGGTAGTTGTTGTTGTCTCCTCGCACTTTTTCTTTGAACTGCTCCCACACTTGCATCAAAGAACACTGGACGCAGTTGAAAGAACTCTCTTCTTAGCTTCCTCCCACATTCTCATTGCCAAATCAAGTGGTTAAATCGCATTGGATCGCTGGGGATCACCCGGGCTTTTTCCACCTGCTCTCTTTAGACGCTGCCACGCCTGCGGATGATCCTCCAATTCCAAAGAATCGTCCCCTCGGCTTGCTTCAACAGTGCTCGCCAGCTTCGAGTGGCCTCCTCCATTGCTTGCCGCCTTACTCTCCATGGCAAAATTCTCTTTCATTATTGACTTGCATTTCTCGCAAGCTTGGCCGCAAATTTCTTTTTCAAAGCAGACGCTACGACGCCCCAGAGGCGCTTCTTCAAAGAATCGCAGAAGCCGGTTGTTCGTAAACACTAGTGGCAACAAATGCCGCACTAGTAGCAAAGAGCAGCTTCCCCCGCAAAGACTCGAGCTTTTCTCTCACAGAAGCTTTGGCCTTATTGTTGTGGGGGCTACAACTTCCTCTTTTTCTTCGCCTCCTTTCGAGCTTGTTTTGACTCACCGCTAGCTCTTCTTTTTTCTTCCTTCCAGTGGGGTGTACGTGAGTGCACTTTTCACTCTTGTTTTTCGGGTGGGCTAAACGGGTCGGGACTCGGGTTGCTTTCAGTGTTTGGTGGCTCGACGCCGCCACGCCCGGGTCTTTCGTGTTCAAAGTCAAAGGGGGTGGTCGCGGGATTGCTGGTCTTGAGCTTTGATCAGGGGTCTTTGGTGTGTTTCGGGCCATGGGTGGAAGTTTTTTGTGAAGCGTGGTGGTCAGGTGGTCATGTGGGGATGGTGGTTCAGGGGCTAGCTTCTTTGGATTTTGTTCTGGCTTGCTTTTTGTTTGTTTGATTCAGTGGGATTCACTTACGCCTTCTCACTTGAACTTCCTTTCTCCTCCGGGCTTTCCTCCTCTTCCTCCTCACTAATTACTTCCATGCTTGCTTTCTTTGATTCCTCCGCATCAAAATCGTAAATATCATCCAAATCATCGTAATTAAAATCTTCTTCACTACTTACCTTCTTTTGTTTCTTTGCTGGCTTTGCCTTTTTTGGGCTTCTTGCTCGCTTGGCCCTTTCCTTCTTCACACCTTCTTTGTATTGTAGACAAGGGACATCATCCTCATCTTCTTCCCCGTGATCCAAATTTCTAAGAACACAGCTCTTCAATCACTTTCTTACCCTCGACACTTCAAAGAAATACCTCTTTTGCCACTCAAATTGTTCCTCGACAAACTTGGCTGTGAGTTCGCTTTCCCTCCGCACGCTGTAACGCCCTCGGTATCAACAGAACTTGCAAAGACTCGCAGCCTTCACCCTAGGCTTAAACTTTGTTGAAAAGTGGGCCTCGAGGCTCGCCTCCCTAAGCCTCGAGGCTTCAATCTCTACTCCCGCCTCCGCATAAGTCAAGAATCATACATGGGAAATACAAATAACCATCCTTCCTATTCTTCCATTTGTTGAGCCTCACTGCCATCGCCTTCCAACCTCCACTTTATCTCTCGACATGATTGCATCTATCACAATCACCTCTCATCGAAATTTTTCTTGTATATCCTTTTCAATTGCACTGCATCAACATTCTCAAGCCTAGAAAGATGATCAAAGAACTTGGTTCTCCACCCTTTTGTCACGAATTTCCAAGTCAAATTCCTGGAGGAGGAGAACCCATCTAATAAGCCTTGGTTTTGCATCTTTTTGGAAATTAAGTACTTAATGGCTGAATGATCAAGAAAAACAATAACTTTTGCACCAACTAAGTAAGATCCGAACTTATCAAATGCAAATACAACACCCAAAAGTTCTTTTTCAACACAAAGATAATTCAATTGGGCATCATCTAAGGTTTTACTCGCATAATAAATAGAATGAAAATTTTTCCATACCTTTGCCCCAATACAGCTCCTACAAAGATAATCACTTGCGTCACACATCAACTCAAAGCGGTTTGCACTAACTGGAGTGACTATTACAGAGCTACTACTAAGGCGCTTTTTAGTTTGTTGAAAGCTTCATGACATTGTTCATCAAAGTTGAAGACGTTGTCACGCTGCAACAAATGCATATAAGGTTTTGAAATTTTTGAGAAATCCTTGATAAATCTTCTCTCAAACCCCCGCATGTCCTAAGAAACTTCCTCGACTCTTCGATAGTTGCTGTGGAGGTAGCTTGTCAATAACATCAATTTTTGCTTTGTCTACCTCTAATCCCTTCTTTTGATATCCTCGTGTCCCAACACTATTCCTTCTTGTACTCATGAAATGGCACTTTTCCCAATCGAGCACTAGGTTGGTTTCTTCACACCTTATCGTAACTCCTTCCAAATTATCCAGCATCCTTTGTACGAATCTCCATAGACCGAGAAATCGCCCATAAAAACCTCCATGGAATTCTCAATAAAATCAAAAATAAGGCCATCATGCACCTCTCGAAATGTTGCAGAGCATTACACGTGCCCAAATGGCATTCTTCCAAAGCAAAGGTACCATAGGGACAAGTGAATGTTGTCTTCGATCTTCAAAAGCTATGGCTATCCGTTGTAACCTCGAATAACCATCAAGGAAACAAGAGAAATCCTTGCCTCGCGAGCCTCGTGCCTAGCATTTGATCAATGAATGGAAGAGGGAAATGATCCTTCTTAGTTGCTTTGTTTAACTTTCTCGTAATCCATGCATATCCTCCAACCTCATATCGCCCTTGTTGGAATTAGCTCATTTTTCTCATTTTTTACCACAAGAACTCCTCCTTTCTTGGGCACACACTCGAATCGACTTACCCAGAGCTATCACTAATAGGGTAGATGATTCCCCGTGATCCAACCATTCGATGATTTCTTTTTCTTCACCACCTCCTTCATTATGGGGTTCAATCTCCTCTCGCCTCTTCAATGCTATTCTTGGCATTCTCCTCCGTGACAATTCTATGCATGCGATCAGGGACCGATACTTCTCGATGTCCGCCATTTGCCAACCAATTGCCTTTTATGTCTCTTCAGGTATTAATGAGATCATTTTCCCCTCTCTTCAAGTGAGCTTGGAAGAAATGATCACAGTGCAGGAATCATTTTCCCTAAGAAGACATACTTTAAAATGATCAGCAACACCTTTAATTCCAAAGTAGGTGGCTCTTTAATGGAGGGTACATTCTTCTTCGCTTTGACTCTCTTGCCCTAAAGATTCATACTTCTTTGTCCAAGACTTTGTGCAGGGGGGCTCAGACGTGGCCACGCCCTCGCAATGCACGCTACGCACGCCTAGAGGAACATCTTCTTCCGCCAATAATTCTTGTATTTCATTGTTGCCTGTAATTTTCTCCAAATGATCATTATCCTTGTTGAATTGTTTCAACCATATGATCAATGGCAACCACGCATTTAACATTCCTCCGTGTTTGATCCGATATTCGAGAGCATCGAGGACGCTTGAACTTGACTTCTTGGTCATCGACTCTCATGATTAATTCTCCTTTCGCGACATCAATGATTGTCCTTCCAAAGAGCTAAGAATGGTCTCTCCGTAATGATGGGAACTTCTTTATCTCGCATCAAAATCTAAAATAACAAAATCCACCGAAACACAAACTTGTCAACCTTAATTAAAACATCTTCTAGTATGCCTTCGTGATAAACTCTACTTTTATCACCAAAGTTAAGCTTTAAAGAGGTAGCCCGCGCAGCCTATACCAAGTTTGAATATAGATGGACTTGGGCATCAAGTCGATACTTGCTCCCAAGTCACATAATGCTTTGCCAATGTAAAAATCTCCAATGGAGCATGGTATAGTAAAGTCGCCAGATCCTTGAGTTTTCTAGGAAGTTTATTCTCGCATAATTAAACTACATTCTTCGCTTAAAGCAACAGCTTCAAACTCCCCAGCCTTCTCCTTTTGGGTGATGATGTCTTTCAGAACTTGGCATAGTTTGGCATCTGTTGTAAAGCATCAACCAAAGCAAGGTTGATGTGTAAATCGCTTTAAAATTTCCAGAAACTTGTCGAATCGCTTTCTTCATGAGCTTTCTTCAATCTTTGAGGTATGGTGGTGGAGGATACTCGTGTACAAGCTTAGTACGCCTTGATTCCCTCGGTTCAAAATTAGACGCCGTAACGCCCGGTTTAAATGTCACAATATTTTGAGTATCTTTCACACCACTTGAGCTTGCTTCTTTCCTTTCTTTTCTCCGATACTTCTTTTTGCTTATCCCGCACTTCTTCATCCACGTGTATAGGTGGTTCAGATATTCAGCATCACTTCTAAAGAAATTGCATTTACTCGGCCCATTTACCCCATTATTACCATTGTGGTTGGATGATGATGATGGTGTTTCATGGTAGAAGGAAGAGATCCATTCGCGCTTTTGTGAGTGAGTATCAAGCTATCCGCCCAATTTGATTTTCCAGTAGTTTTAATTGAAGACTACATGAGTTTAGCGGTTGTCTTCGGCAATCACTTATGAAGTTTTTCATCATGGCTTCCAAGTCGCTATTGTTGTTATTCTCGCACGCATCGCCTCGTTGTTGTTGAGGAGGAAATCCCGGAGGTATTACAGAGCATCATGTTGGTATTCAAAGGTGTTGTTTCTCCAACCAAATTTGGATGATTTCTCCAATTTGAATTGTAGGAGTTGGAGTAGGACCATTTCCTTTGTTCCGAGAGACAAAGTTTACAGATTGAGGGTCAGAGGACACTCCTCATACACATGCCCTTCTTCACAATAAACACACACTACTCCACCAGATCGGTAGGTTCAATCGCCGCAATGGGGCATTCTCGTGCGCGCCACGCTTGAAGTACTCAAAGTTTTGATCATGTTGGTCGTAGCCACTGGAGCAGTAAAGAGCAGCTTACTTCACTTATCTCATGAACACCGCCTCTTCCCGTGAGTAAATCTATCGATGGCCAATGAGAGTTGTGGGTAGCTATTTCATCAATGAGCTTGCATGCCTCGTAAAAGGACATGTTTAGAATGACACCACCGATGAAGCATCAAGTATCAACCTTGTAGGCCGATCTAGACCATTGTAGAAAGTCTCCATTCGATCACCACAGAATGCCATGGTGAGGGCACATTCTCGCAATTCCTTCCATCTCTCCCAAGCTTCAAATAACGATTCTCCTTCCCTTTGTTCAAGGAAGCTGATATCATTTCTCACCTTAGCATTCTTGTCGGGAGGAAATATTTGGCCGTAAACTTCTCTCGCTAGCTCATCCCAAGTATGAATTGAATTTGGCTCCAAGGAATTCAGCCAATTTTTAGCCTTATCCTTGAGTGAGTATGGGAAGAGCTTCAATCTAAATGCATCCTCCGAGACTCCTGTGGATGATAAAGTTGCCGCACACATCCGTAAATTGTCTTAGGTGAGAATACGATCTTCAGGGAAACCTCCAAATTGGCCTCGCAGCTTATAAAAGATTTGGAACATCATGGGCTTGAACTCAAAGTGACCAGCAGTGAGGGGTTGGTCTTGCAATGCCTCGCTTGTAAATGAGCAGATCGAGCACGCATGATAATCACGCATAGCCTATCCCCGCTATCACCATATATCTCAGTGGTCCCGCATTGATGAGTCACGCCGCTTTGGTAGTGTTCATCATCAACAACTATTGTCTCAGTATGAGCTTGTGGTCCAAGACCTTGTCCTCCGACTCTCTCGTGTGTGTGCACCTCTAGAACCAAAGTGTTATGTCTGCATACGGTCAGGTATTGTTCTTGCTGTTGTCGCTTTCTTCTTAACCTTTGTTGTCTCCTTAGTTGTCCGAAAGTTCTTCGTGTTCGATCAAACTCAGTTCGTGATTCACTCGCTGGTTCACTTGAACTAGAGCTTGAGTCGAACTAAGCATACGCTTGTAACGCCTACTTGTTCAAACACGTAAATGTACCAACAACACAAGAAAATTCCTTCAACTTATGTTTTAATACTTTGAACAATGGAAATCACTACAATCCCTAACGCGCCAAAAACTTGTTCGCTTGTGTAATAGAATGATTTTTCGCAATTATAGTGCAAGTATACACATCGCATAAGTAATAAAGTGGATTCAAGTAAGAGATCGCTCCTCACGAGGATTGGTTTTCTTTTCAAAGTTCAAGATCAAAGCACAAGAGAATTAAGTAACAAATCTAACAAGAGTTGTTTTTGAAACTAAAGATGTGATTAAAACAAGTAAGCAAATGTTGGTTGTGATTATGGAATGAGAGGTGAGCCGAAATTGTTGTATGCAAAATAAATCCTTTTCTAGTCGACGTTATAACGCCTACACGTTATAACGCATAAATGCTATATTGTATAGACGTACACGCCTCAACGTCACTGTAAAATAACTATGCTTTTCAAAGACAAAACGCCGAGTTTCAAGTATAAGAGGTCCTATGTCTAGGTTCTAAATAGGCCCACTCCTCGTATTTTAAGCACCCACAAAGAATGTTCTATGAACAATTTATCCGCTCTATGTCTAGATTTCTAGATAAAAGATGCCTAAATGTCTTTAGTGCAATCGCTCGCTCATATAAATCTTTGATTTCTTTTCATGTAGACCATGTCCTGCACTTCTATGAATCTACCTATTTTAAGAGGCCAACCTCAAAACAAGTTTGGAAATATTTTCACACAAAGATTTAAAACATGCACGCCAATACTTTATAACATTTGACTAGAAATTCATTATAAGCAAAACAACAACTCAACTACAAAGTGCTTAGCTCATGTCGAGCATCTTTACAGCACGAAGTGGATTTAGAATCCAAATATCATACATTACGTAAAAGAAACTAAGTGCACAAGATGCAACTAAGTAGCTTTCTTCAAAGATGTATTACTGATGTACGCTATAACGCCCGAGCTTTACAACAATGCAAAAAAATAAAACTAAGTTCGCACTTTCAAGAAATACGTAAGTCCGCTTTCCGCATCTTCTTTACAAAACTAATTCTCGAGTTTAATGGGGGATGGAGATGAAGTGTTTCAAGGTGTATGGAAGAGGAGACGATCGTGGTCGTGGTTGGTGATGCCTCGGCAGAGAGCCGAGCCTTCATTAAATAGCCACCTTGCTTACGCTGCGTCGATGTCACTTACTCACCTACCAAGCCCGCTTCCTATCTTCTCCTCGACACCGCTCAACGCCATGTTGCATCCGCGCGTGTCACCATGGGAATAGAAGATCTTCCGACTTTTATATCTTTGACTATCATTGCTTAGCGCTACCAAAAATTAAGATCTTTCACCCGCTTCTCACGCACTTTGCAGACGCAGCGAGGACGGGTAACGCTCATCACCGAATTTCCGCGCATTGCACAAAAAGCATCAAAACGCCTCGCTATGGCAATTCACTTGCGCCTAAATGCACAGATTTATCTATTTAAACTTTTATTCACTTAAACTCGTAAATTATTTATAAAACTAATTAATTAAACCTTGTATTGCTAGAGAACTTGCATGATTTATTCGCGAGTGAGTATAAATAACTCATATAAATACGAGTTATCACACCCCCAAACTTAAATCATTGCTTGTCCTCAAGCAATCAAGACAACAAAAAAACAACTACATGAAATCAACTACACTAGCGTGTTCTGCTCTACTCAACCAACAGATTAAAATTCACTCTCGGCGGGCTATTTCTTCACACACTCACGCGCCAATGCATAATTAAATTCCGCATTCATTAAAGCTCAAAGTGAGCAGTGACCTCTCAGATAATTCTTCCTCTAGCTAGTGCAGGCTACCCTCACCTATCGAGAGAGTGGTTTCCAAATGGTGACAAGAAACATCTTTCAAAACAGAGAATAAAGCTAACACTTTCACATAAGAAATAGTGGATTCATTTGTGAGCATGACAAAGTGGTCTTAATTGGGTGCTAGGACTAGGTTAGTGCAACTAATTTATTGACTCACACACGCAAAGTCCTCAGAACTCCTCACATCGAAAGCACTCTCCTTTATTAGCTCCATTTTGGAGTTTTTTTTTTTTTTTTTTTTTTTTTTTTTTACAACATGGAGTGCTTCAAAGATTTGCTTCTGTGGTATTACAGGAATATAGCATACATGTGGATTTTCCACTTATTTGTAAATAACACACTTTTTTGGTATTTTTGGGAATAGACGCTACCACGCTTATGGGTGAGACGCTGCAACGCCCTCAACACACTACACAACACACACAACAGACGTTATAACGCTACTGCGGTAGACGCATAACGCTGCACTCACACTACACCGCACTTAACCATCCTATAGTCTTTGCACCCAAATTTTTAGTACGACTTTTGATTCACCCCCAAACTTAGCTTCTCATCGCTATTCTAGGTTTTTAATCAAGTTTTGCTCTCACCATAGTTCACCAAAACTAACTTTAGCACAAAAATATTCCCTAGCTAGCTAGATTCTTTCTTAAAAACAGAGTCAGGTAGTGAGCAAAGAATCAATTCTTTCCATCTAATCATGCATAGGCTACTCACACACACATTTTCACCGCCTTTAGCCCAAAGAGAGTTATTTTCATGCTTGACAGAGTAAGAACAGAAATTGCTTTTGCATTTGATTACATGTACACACGTAACAAAACTTAAAACATCGAGATCCCCATTATTTAAAGTCGAGCAAAGGTCCCTACCGCCAAAGATTAACAAAGATGATTTCTCAGGTGTTTTTTTTTTTTTTTTTTTTATAAAGGGTGGTCTCATTCAGTAACATGAAATAAAATTACTCAAAGTTCAACTAAAATTAAAACTAAGACAAAAACAAAAATAAAAACTACAACTACTTTTGAAATTAATCGGGGGACTTACTTAGTTTGTCGCACTGCACCTAAGCCTTCCGCTTTGTCCGTGGATACTCCGCCCGACCTTCACCTTTCTTTCTTTTTCCTTCTTCTCTTTCTTGACCTTCACTCCTCCTTGCTCACCGTGGTAGTTGTTGTTGTCTCCTCGCACTTTTTCTTTGAACTGCTCCCACACTTGCATCAAGAACACTTTGACGCAAAGAAGAACTCTCTTCTTAGCTTCCTCCCACATTCTCATTGCCAAATCAAATAGGTTAAATTGCATTGGATCGTTGGGGATCACCTCGGCTTTTTCCACCTTCCTCGCTCTTTAGACGCTGCCACGCCTGCGTGGATGATCCTCCACCCCAAAGAATCGCCCTCGGCTTGTTTCAACAGTGCTCGCCGCTTCGAAAGTGGCCTCTCCATTGCTTGCCGCCTTACTCTCCATGGCGCCTTCTTTCATTATTGACTTGCATTTCTCGCAAGCTTGGCCGCAGCCTCTTTTTCAGCAGACGCTACGACGCCTCAGAGGCGCTTCTTCAAAGAATCGCAGGAAGCGGTTGTTCGTAAACACTAGTGGCAACAAATGCCGACTAGTAGCAAGAGCAGCTTCCCCCGCAAAGACCTTGAGCTTTTCTTCACAGAAGCTTTGGCCTTATTGTTGTGGGGCTACAACTTCCTCTTTTTCTTCGCCTCCTTTGAGCTTGTTTTGACTCACCGCTAGCTCTTCTGCCTTTTCTTCCTTCCAAAGGGGTCAGACGTGAGTGCACTTTTCACTCTTGTTTTTTGGGTGGGCTAAACGGGTCGGGACTCGGGTCGCTTTCAGTGTTTGGTGGCTCAGACGCCGCCACGCCCGGTCTTTCAGTTCAAAGTTGTCAGTGGGGTGGTCAGTGGGATTGGTTGGTCTTGAGCTTTGGATTGTGGGGTCTTCGGTGTGTTTTGGTCATGGGTAAAGTTTTTGGGTGAAGGTGGTGGTCATGTGGCTTCAGGGGATGGTGGTTCGGGGCTAGCTTCTTTGGATTTTGTTCTGGCTTGCTTTTGTTTGTTTGATTTGGTGCGGGATTCACTTACATGCCTTCTCACTTGAACTTCCTTTCTCCTCCGGGCTTTCTCCTCTTCCTCCTCACTAATTACTTCCATGCTTGCTTTCTTTGATTCCTCCGTGCATCAAAATCGTAAATATCATCCAAATCATCGCACTAAAATCTTCTTCACTACTTACCTTCTTTTGTTTCTTTGCTGGGCTTTGCCTTTTGGGTGGGCTTTCGCTCGCTTGGCCCTTTCCTTCTTCACAACCTCTTCTTTGTATTGTAGACAAGGGACATCATCCTCATCTTCTTCCCCCGCATCCAAATTTTCTGCAACACAGCTCTTCAATCACTTTCTTACCCTTGACACTTCAAAGAAATACCTTTTTTGCCACTCAAATTGTTCCTCGACAACTTCAGGCTGTGTGAGTTCTCGCTTCCTCCGCACGCTGCAACGCCTGTGGTATCAACGTAACTCATAAAGACCTCGCAGCCTTCACCCTAGGCTTAAACTTTGTTGAAAAGCGGCCTCGAGGTCGCCTCCCTAAGCCTCCGAGGCTTCAATCTCTACTCCCGCCTCCGCATAAGTCAAGAATCATACATGGGAAATACAAATAACCATCCTTCCTATTCTTCCATTTGTCGAGCTCACTGCTTATCGCCTTCCAACCTCCACTTTATCTCGACATGATTGCATCTATCACAATCACCTCTCATCAGAAATTTTTCAGATATCCTTTTCACCGCACTGCATCAACATTCTCAAGCCTAGAAAGATGATCAAGAACTTGGTTCTCCACCCCTTTTGTCACGAATTTCCAAGTCAAATTCTTGGAGTGAGGAGAACCCATCTAATAAGCCTTGGTTTTGCATCTTTTTGGAAATTAAGTACTTAATGGCCGAATGATCAAGAAAACAATAACTTTTGCACCAACTAAGTAAGATCTCGAACTTATCAAATGCAAATACAATGTACCTAAAAGTTCTTTTTCAATACAAGATAATTCAATTGGGCATCATCTAAGGTTTTACCGCATAATAAATAGAATGAAAAATTTTTCCATACCTTTGCCCCAATACACTCCTACAAAGATAATCACTTGCGCCACACATCAACTCAAAGGGTTTAGACCAACTGGGAGTGACTATTACAGAGCTAAGCATTAAGCAGCACTTTTTAGTTTGTTGAAAGCTTCATGACATTGTTCATCAAAGTCAAGACGCTTGTCACGCTAGTAACAAATGCATATGCGGTTTTGAAATTTTTGAGAAATCCTTGATAAATCTTCTCAGAAACCCCCGCATGTCCTAAGAAACTTCTCGACTTTTCGATAGTTGTTGGTGGAGGTAGCTTGTCAATAACATCAATTTTTGCTTTGTCTACCTCTAATCCCTTCTTTGATATCCCAGTGTCCCAACACTATTCCTTCTTGTACTCATGAAATGGCACTTTTCCCAATCGAGCACTAGGTTGGTTTCTTCACACCTTATCGTAACTCCTTCCAAATTATCCAGCATCCTTTGTACGAATCTCCATAGATCGAGAAATCGCCCATAAAACCTCCATGGAATTCTCAATAAAATCGTAAAATAAGGCCATCATGCACCTCTCGAATGTTGCAGAGCATTACACACCCTCAAATGGCATTCTTTCTCAAAGCAAAGGTACCATAGGGACAAGTGAATGTTGTCTTCTTTCTTCTTCAAAGCATGGCTATCCGGTTGTAACTCAATAACCATCAAGGAAACAAGAGAAATCCTTGCCTCATGAGCCTGCCTCTAGCACCGATCAATGAATGGAAGAGGAAATGATCCTTCTTAGTTGCTTTGTTTAACTTTCTCAGAATCCATGCATATCCTCCAACCTCATTATCGCCCTTGTTGGAATTAGCTCATTTTTCTCATTTTTACCACAAGAATTCCTCCTTTCGGGCACACATCGAATCGACTTACCCAGAGCTATCACTAATAGGGTAGATGATTCCCGTGATCCAACCATTCGATGATTTCTTTCTTCACCACCTCCTTCATTATGGGGTTCAATCTCCTCTCGCTTCTTCAATGCTATTCTTGCATTCTCCTCCAGACAATTCTATGCATGCAGCATTGTGGGACTGATACTTCGATGTCCGCCATTTGCCAACCAATTGCCTTTTATATGTCTCTTCAGTATTAATGAGATCATTTTCCCCGCTTCTGGGTGAGCTTGGAAGAAATGATCACAAAGTGCAGGAATCATTTTCCCCAAGAAGACATACTTTAAATGATCAGCAACACCTTTAATTCCAAAGTAGGTGGCTCTCTTTAATGGAGGTACATTCTTCTTCGCTTTTGACTCTCTCGCTCTAAAAAGATTCATACTTCTTGTCCAAGACTTCGTGCAGGGGCTCGACGCGTACCACGCCGCAATGCACGTTACGACGCCAGAGGAACATCTTCTTCCGCTAATAATTCTTGTATTTCATTGTTGCCTGTAATTTTCTCCAAATGATCATTATCCTTGTTGAATTGTTTCAACCATATGATCAATGGCAACCACGCATTTAACATTCCTCTGCGGCTTCGATCCGATATTCGGTGAGCATCGAGGACGCGGAACTTGACTTCTTGGTCATCGACTCATGATTAATTCTCCTTTCTCGCACATCAATGATTGTCCTTCCAAAGAGCTAAGAATGGTCTCCCCTAATGATGGGAACTTTTTATCCGCATCAAAATCTAAAATAACAAAATCCACCGGAAACACAAACTTGTCAACCTTAATTAAAACATCTTCTAGTATGCCTTCAGATAAACTCTACTTTTTATCCCAAAGTTGTTTAAAGAGGTAGGCCTCGCAATTCCTATACCAAGTTTGTTATAGATGGACTCAGGCATCAAGTCGATACTTGCTCCCAAGTCACATAATGCTTTGCCAATGTAAAAATCTCCAATGGAGCATGGTATAGTAAAGTCGCCAGATCCTTGAGTTTTCTAGGAAGTTTATTCTGCATAATTAAACTACATTCTTCAGCTTAAAGCAACGCTTTCAAACTCCCAGCCTTCTCTCCTTTGGTGATGATGTCTTTCGTGAACTCGCATAGTTTCGCATCTGTTAGAAAGCATCAACCAAAGGAAGGTCGATGTGTAAATCGCTTTAAAATTTCCAGTGAACTTCGCTGAACCGCTTCATGAGCTTTCTTCAATCTTTGAGGGTATGGTGGTGGAGGATACTCGTGTACAAGCTTAGGCACAGCCTCTGATTCTCGGTTCAAAATTAGACGCCGTAACGCCCCGTTTAAATGTCACAATATTTCGGTATCTTTCACACCACTCGAGCTTGCTTCTTTCCCTTTCTTTTTCTCCGATACTTCTTTTTGCTTATCCCCGCACTTCTTCATCCACGTATAGGTGGTTCGTGATATTCGCACCACTTCTTAAAGAAATTGCATTTACCTCGCCCATTTACCCCATTATTACCATTAGTGGTCGATTTATGATGATGGTGTTTCATGTAGAAGGAAGAGATCCATTCCCTTTTCGAGTGAGTAATGCTTATCCATTCCAATTTGATTTTCCGTAGTTTTAATTGAAGACTCATGAGTTTGAAGGGTTGTCTTGCAATCACTTATGAAGTTTTTCATCATGGCCCCAACAAAAAAACGAGTTGGCTTACCAAGTGCACCCCCGCTTATGCTATCCCCTTTTGTTATTAATTACACATCGCTTTACTATTTCACTCTATTTCTGCTTTTATCTAATTCTCAAAAGAAACAATTGTCTTAGACAAAAAACTTATAAATTAATATTTTTCTTCTAAAATAAATAGGATTAGACTCGTTGTACAAACTAGTTTAATCAAGATTCTAAGACATCTAATATACTGATAGTTCAAGAATCCTAGAATACCTATTCCAAAATCAAACGTTGTTAATAGTCTTGAAGCCTTTGCTTGCATGATTATTAACAATGAGGTACTAGCGGTGATCACTTGGGAGTAGACGCATAACGCTTATGCGTGTAGACGCTGTAACGCTTGAACACACAACACAACTCACACTAAGATAATGCTATAATGCCACTGTAGACGCATAACGCTGCACTCACACTACACCTCGCACTTAACTAACCTATAATCAGTGCACCCACCTTTGTATAACCTTGATTTACCCCAAACTTAGCTTCTAATGCTATTCTAGGTTTTTAGTCAAGTTTTACTCTCACCATAGTTCACCAAAACTAGCTTCAAAGACAAAATATTCCCTAGCTAACTAGATTCTTTCTTAAATAGAGTTTGTGTGGGGAGCAAGAATCAATTCCTTTCATCTAATCATGCATTGGCTACTCACACATACATATTTTCACTAACTTTTAGCCTTAAAGAGAATTATTTTTACCGCTGACAGGTAAAACACAAACCGGCTTTTTTATTTGATTTCATGTACAAAATGAACAAAACTTTAAAAACATCTAGATTCTCCCCACTTAAAGTTGAGCAAAGGTCCTCACCGCTCAATGATGAAAATCATTTTTTTAGGAGCATAGGGGAATTAATCAAACAGACTATAGAACATAAACTACTAAAACTAAAAATTAAAACTACAAACCACTGTTAAAATTAAAGGGTACTTTACTTGTTTGTAAAAGACTGCACTCCAAGCCTTCCGCCTGGTCTGGGGATTCTCTGACTCGACCTTCTCCTTTTTTTTTCTTTTCCTTCTTCTCCTTCTTCACTCTCACTCCTCCTGCCTCAGGCCAGGTAGTTGCTGCTACGCTTTCTTCAGCATCCTTTCTCACCCACACTAGCACCCCGCAAAGACTCGAGGCTTCAAAGTAATCTCTTTTCGGCTTCCTCCCACATCTTCATTGCTAATTCAAAGCAGGTTTACATTGATTGCTTCCATTGTTCATCCGGCTTTTTCCACCTCTGCTCTTTGCGACGCTAAGCCACAGCAGATGATGATCCTCCAATGTCAAGAACTTTAACCCGGGCTTGTTTCAAAAGGTGCTCGCTAGCTTCGAGTGGCCTCTTCCATCGCTTCGCTGCCTTACCTTTTCCAAAGCAAAATTCAATGCTCATTCGTGAATTTGTATTTCTCGCAAGTTTAGCTCGCGCTTCTTTTTCACAGAGATTACAAACGCCTCAGTAGGCTTCTTTTCAAGAATAGCAGTGAGCGGCTTCGCAGAACCAATCGGCAAAGAACAAATGCTACACTAGTAGCAATAGCAGCTTTCCTCAAGCACTTTGACCTTTTCTCACAGAAGCTTTTGCCTCAATGTTGTGGGGCTTCCACTTGCTCTTTTCTCCACTTACGTGGGCTTCTTTTGACTCAAAGCCTAGCTCTTTGCCTCTTCTTTCTTCCAAAGGGGGTTATATTTGAGTGCACTTTTCACCTCGTGGTTTTCTTGGTGGGGAAATGGGTCAACTGGCTGCTTCTCCGTGTTATCGCTTCTGCACGCCGCCACGCCCGTTCCCGTGACTTTCAAAGTGATGGTTGCTTTTCAAAGTTCTGTGTCAGCGGGGTGGTTAGGGATTGGTTGATCTTGTGCTTTGATCAGTGGAGTCTCGGGGTGTTTTGGTCATGGTGGATGGTTGTGTGGTGAAGGTGGTGGTCAGGTGGCTCAGGGGATGGTGATTCGGGCTAGCTGCTTTGGATTTGGCCGGTTCTTTGATTGTTTGGTCATTCAGATTCACTTTAGTCTTCCTCACCGAACTTCCTTTTTCCCTCGTGGCCTCCTCTTCTTCCTCCTCACTAATTATCTCCATGCTCACCTTTCGATTCATCCGCATCAACATCAAATATCATCTAAATCAAGAGAGTTAAATTCTTTCTTCACTACTTACATTCTTTTGCTTCTTTTCATCGGCTCTTTCTTTTGTGGGCTTCGCTTCTTTGGCCCTTTTCTTTCTTCACCACTCTTCTTTGGATCATTGATAGGGAACATCATCTTCATTCTCTTTCCTCGCATCCAATCAGCAACACAGTTCTCAATTAGTTTTTGATAAAATATTTGATCTGTGGGTCAAGTTAATGCCCCTTGACTTCCAAGTCATACTCAAGACCGGGCGAGAAGAAGAGGGAAGAGAAAGAGGTCGAGGAAGAAGAGAAAGAAAAGGAGAAAGAGGAAGAACCTAGTACTAAGAAAAAGGTAACTAGGAAGCAAGCAAAGGAAAGAAGAAGGTTGTGGTAGAACCTCGTATTGAAGATTTGTAATGATCTGCATAATCGAGGATGAGGAATTAGAAAAAGAAATGGACAAGGAAGTCAAGAAGAGGTTAAGAGAGAGTAGAAGAGAGTGATTTATGAAATTGATGTAGAAGAGGAAGAGCATGCTGTAGGTGTAATTCTAGAAGAAATAGCTATACAGAAATATGCCAAACAAACACCTCGCCCAAGAAGAAACCACTCAAACTCCACCTATCACATCACCAATTATCAAATCACCAATCATCTCACCAAACCAAGAATCATCTTCCATCCCAAAATCACCATTACCCTCCCTCAATGATCCACCAGTCCTATCACCACCACAAACAACCCTCCACCACCACCTCCATTAAATGAACCCGAGAAAACACTCTCACTGTAATAAAAACCATCTCTCAACCACCACCGTTATGCCGTAAACACAAACAGAGAAACAAGTACCTTCTCGACCCAAGCAACATTATTACTAATGTTATTTCGCTTCGAGAAAGAGTTTCAGTGCAGAGGAAAGCAGTTAAAGACTCTTCACAGAGAAGCAAAGGAGAATAATTTCACCGCTAAAGAGCTCAGTAGCTCAAATCAAGAGATGCAGAGTGACGCTCAGCATCACTTGTCACAGATCACAACAGTAACAACATAAAAGATGACGAGGCAACAATCTGCTTGTTCTCGAACAAATGGCACAACATACAGAGAGATGCATCGTACAACACCTCGTTTTCGCCAAGAAGTTCGCAGTGTGCAATCAAAATTAACACCAAAAAGGAAGCAACTGAGATAATCAAAGACTGATGCACTCCGCACGCTGCGTAAATGCCTCCGCGAACTATACTCAGAGGAAGGAGGTGCATCCGCACCTGCGTAAGAAACACCAACCAAGCAACCCAAAGAGAAGAAGCGTATAAGGTGAAACACACT
Source organism: Oxytropis ochrocephala (assembly GCA_020916435.1). NCBI lineage: Eukaryota > Viridiplantae > Streptophyta > Magnoliopsida > Fabales > Fabaceae > Oxytropis > Oxytropis ochrocephala. Next base: position 92,965,057 of record CM037091.1, read on the forward strand.
CTCTCCTACCATGC
>CM037091.1:92965170-93402525 GCA_020916435.1 Oxytropis ochrocephala
AATTTAGATTTAATAGGAAACTTAGAAAGAGAAAACAATCAAAATCAAATCTTTATTTTTATTCTTTATAATGATATGAAAAATATATGACAATTATTCACAATATGAAATGAAATATTTATTTTATTATAATTGTTTTTTATGCAACTTATAATCTAAATAAGCTACATAAAGTGGAGAGTAAACATATAATATTTGTAAAAGAATTGAAACATTTAAATCTGAAGCTTTATTTGGTTGTTTTTACCTCAAGCACTATTTTTATTTAAAATTAACCATTTTAGATGTGAATTTGTAAATAAAAAGTATTAGATAGAATATATACTAAAGGCATTAGATATGATGATAGTTGAAGAAAATGATATTTTTTTCCTTTGTGATATAGAGAAGAGACACCTAATGTAATTTCCTTCTTAGAAGTGACACCAAAGGTTATGAAGTTTCAAGGAACATATGCAACTCATTTAGATCTAGCAAATCATACAATTTTACAAAACTATGAAATTAAACATTTTTTTTGACAAAAAATTAAACATTTTTATAAAGAACAATATTAAAATATACATCATTTCTTAATGTCTATAACTTTACAAAAAATCGTTTGCCTAATTGTCAACTTCAAACTATCAAGAACACAAAATTCTTTACCCTTTTTGTGATTTCTACATCTTGTGAAACTTGCTCCTTTCTTCTACTCCTTGTTTTTATATGATTATTGCACCTAATGTAATTTCTTCTTAGAAGTGACATGAAGGTTATGAAGGCTCAAGGAACATATGCAACTCATTTAGATCTAGCACATCATACAATTTTACAAAACTATAAAATTTAATATTTTTCTAAAGAACAATATTAAACTATACATCATTTCTCAATGCCTATAACTTTACAAAAAATTGTTGTCTATTTGTCAACTTCAAACTATCAAGAACATGAAATTCTTTATCCTTTTTGCGAATTCTACATCTCGTGCAACTTGCTCCTTTCTTCTACTCCTTGTTTTCTATATGATTCTTGCACCTAATGTAATTTCTTTCTTAGAAGTGACACCAAAGATTATGAAGGCTCGTGGAACATATGCAACTCATTTAGATCTAACACATCATACAATCATACAAAAATTAAACATTTTTCTTAAGAACAATATTAAAATATACATAATTTCTCAATGTCTATAACTTTACAAAAAATCATTGCCTATTTGTCAACTTAAAGCGTTAAGAACATAAAAATCTTTACCCTTTTTGTGCATTCTACACCTTCTTGTGAAACTTGCTCCTTTCTTCTACTTCTTATTTTTTATATGATTCTTTTTGTCAAAACCTCTACCCTAACCATCCAAAGATCTCTCCTTTAAATAGTCATTTCTTGTTATAATTAGTTTAAACTCTATTTCTTCCACTCATATTCCACTAACTCATGAGTTTATTGTAAATTAAAGCAATAATTCATGTAAATGTGAAACCCTCCATTCAATGCATAATGGTTACATAAAAAGAATTTTCAAGGTCAACTTATTATTTCTTATTTCATCTAAACTATTATAATTGATAAATATATTTATTAATTCAATTAATTTAAATTTTGACCAATTCTAATAATAATATAATTTCTATGTAAATAAATATATAATTTAAAAAAAACATTTAGAATAAATAGTAATAAATATAAAAAACAAAACAATAAAAAGTAACTAATATAAGAACATAAAATTGAGTTTAGAATGAACACATAATTGAGCTCATAAGTCTCATGAATTGAGAATGAACATTGATTAATATAAAAAAATCTTGTTTTTATTTAATTATATATTAGAAATTAAAATCAAAGTCTCATTTATACAAAAATTATGATTAAATATAATATAATGTGTAAATTTATTACTATGTTGGAATTTATTTATTTATTTTTTTTGACGCAATGTTGGAATTTATTAGTAGTAGTGGGTTGGACACAAAGGTAGGAATTAATAAATAATAAAAGAGAAGTTTTTAATAGACAAAAATAAAAGCAAAATTTCAAGAATTATTGTGGAGGCTCCATTGGGGATTCTTTTACTTATATGTATAGAAGATATAGATAAACATTTCCCTTCATTGTGTTATGAATAATTTTATGTTTAATTCTTATTAGCAATCCATAATCGTAGGTTTTATTCTTCTTGAGAATGCTCATAGGCATCACCAAATATTTTATTCCACTAAGAGTAGCATTTAATAATAATAATAAGTTAGTGGTAATAATGAATTTAAGTCTCATTTAATTGTAAATTATAAATAAATATTAATAAAATTAAAAATTTATTGAAAAATAAATGGAAATGATGTGGAGCATCCTAGAGCTTGGAAAAAGCTTCCTTTAGATATTTATATAGATATATATATATATATATATATATATATATATATATATATATATATATATTCACATGCTATAATGGTACAAAGAGAGACAGAAAATGATGGAAAAACTTTATTTTCATTATTAAACCACTTACCGCATTGAAAGAGCACATCTACTTGACATGTTATTTACTCATAAAATCAAAAAAGGTGGCCAAAAATTAGTGCTTTCTACTCCTGCACCGAAGGAGGGATGACTAAAATCAATGCCAAAAAGAATAAAACTAATGAGCGATCTATATAAAGCCATAACAGAATCAATTATAATGGAAGAATCAATATACATCCATGAAATAAAATGACCGATACAAATTCTCAGCACGTTTCAACCAAAAAAAAATCCCCAAAATGGAAAAGATATTTTATCTCACCATTTCTTGGTTGAGGATCTTCATAACCCTCACCATCACCTCGCCATTTTGTGCAAGGGAAAATCTGAAAGATTGAAGCAAAATTTACAAATTTGTTCAAGATGAAAATATCAATCAAACCGGACAACAAGAATTCAAAAACAGAAGGTGGAAGACAATGAATTTCGGTGGGAGAAACCCACCACTCCAACTGCGTGATGAAATCCTATATCTTCCATCTACCCTCGCCCATGAAGCATTGATGGCTGGGGCGTTGCCCCCTCACAACTTCACCCAAATGGCTGGGGCTTTATGAAGTCCTTCGAATTGCTGATGGAGGCGATGGAGAGATCATGTTCTAGGAAGTTATTTTTTACTATCTTCGAGTCTCCCACTGTGGTCTCCAAATGATCGGTACCTGAAGCATCTCGGGTGAGCCGAGCTAGCCGTTCCTATGCTGTTGATTTTGGACTTGAAATTATGCGGACTAATTCTGATAGCCTAAATTTTCTATCTTTTGAGAGGAAAACAAAGACAATAATTCTGATGAGTCTTGTAACACTTACTACTACTACTTATAGCAGTTTAAGAAGAATGCACTAATTAATTATTGCACATTTTTCCATTTACATAGGTATAATCAACTCACTTTAATTATTCGATCATAAATGTTAAGCTACTTGTCATGATCCAATGTGACTTTTCGTTTTCTAGAAGTGGCAATAGGCCAAAGGTGAGCATTATCAAAGAGAATCACTAAATTGTCCCTAACAATAAATTTAAATTACCAATGTGACTTATTTTTACACAACCAACGTGACTTTTAGTAGTTTAGGAAGAATACATCAATTAATTATTGCACATCTTTCACTTAGATAAATATACTCAATTCACTTTATTTGATCCTAGATGTTAAGCTACTTTTCGCAACCCAATGTGACTTTTCGTTTATCTCGAAGTGGCAATAGGTCAAATGTGAGCATTACTAATTTCCAATAAAAATAACATTAATGTGTGCATTGAGAATTGGAAAGGTTGGTGATGGTACATTTTTCGATGTTAAAAACTTTTATAATTTAAAAGCGTAATTTAAGGAAATACCCTCAGTTTTGACGGACTTTTTCCTGCTCAAATGTCATTTTTTTGTCTCATTTATATCTTACTTTTATCCGTTAAAGATTCTTTTTATTTATTTATTTTTTACAAAAGATGTAAGCAACAAAAGAAAATAAATTTCATTAAATCAATAAAAGTGCCAAAAGTACATGGTAATCAATAGTTCTCCTTACAAATTCACAAGTTCTTTACATGCTATTGTAAGAATATTTTGGCATACACTTTAATCCTTGTACATAAATAAAAGTTAGGGACTTCTCCTACTATTTTTCTACGGACCTAGCCAACCAAACTCTGCTCTGAAGGAAAAAGAAAGGAATAAGACAAATAAGAAAAGGAGGGAAACTCATTAGGGACATCTACTACTATTTTTTCTCTGGACTTGGGTTTGATTTGTAATGTCACTTAAGTGAAGCTTTGAGCCTAGTTTCTAATTTTGTTATGAGCCCAATCAATTATGTAATGTACAATTGGATTTATTTTTGTGGTTTGGTTGGTTGTTGTAATAAAAATTGCGGATTGAACCGAAACGCGCAATTCATTAATAAAAATCAAATAGAACCAATAATAATTGATTTTTGTCGATTTTGTTTGATTTTGAAGACCTCTCATTGCCTAGAAGGTACCTATCGCAATCTCTATCCGTAGACAGATACATCACTTAATTAGGTTGTCAAAATATCATTTTTCTAAAAGGTATCGATGCTTATTGATTAATTTGAATGTCACCACAACCCATGTGCAAGTGTAAAAGTGTTTTTTTTTTTACACAAGTGTAAAAGGATTAGCACAATGAACAAGGACACCTTAGATGATTATTGTTGCAGAATAATTATGACCATACCCATAAATCAAATGACCAATAATACATAGATATGCATTAAGAATAAGTAAAGAGAAATGTTGTAAAATTCAAATAGAAATGAATGAGCGAGGAAGAAGATGGGGAGGAGAAAAGCAGAAGAGTGTAGTATTACTCTGTTACAACAACTAACTAACTAACTAACTATGAGGTTAGTTACATTTTTCTCTCATGAGTCCCCTGTATTCCACTTTGTTCCCTCAAATCCACTTCTTTTCACTTCTGACCTGGAAAGTTTTGGTGTGTATAAGGTTCCGTTGTACCAAAAGGTCTTCATCTCTGGGCAGTCATTGATCGCTAGATATCTCAAATTTGGAAGCTCAACACAACAAGGAGAAAAGCTTTGATGGAAACATTTGAGGCTAGGTAGCTTTCTTAATATAACTGCAAATAACGCTGGGAATATGATCTTAGCCTCCTCATGTTGTTGTTCTTGTATAGAAATAGGATTCTTGATTATCTCCTTCATCTTCTTGCATTCATACACTTCAAGATACTTTAAATTTGGAAGGCTTGTTGTGGCCATGGAAACATCTGAAACACATATTCCAACTGATGGCACTGCATGATTTCTATACTTTCCAATTCCTGTAAGCCTAAAATATGAGGATGACTTTTGGAATGTACTGCTTCAATGGTTCATACTTCACCACCATGCTATCATTTGATTCAAATATCTCTTCTAAGCACTCACATTCTCGTACAATGAGTTTTTGCACATGTGAGAATAAGTGCATCATATTAGATGAGAAACAATTCAATAGCTTGTGACACTTTTCAATATTAAGCTTTGTTTCTCTTTTGATGTAGCCAAAGAGTGCTTCATCTTGTTCGATACCTTTAAATGTCTTTAATTTCCGCAACTCAGCCTGAGGAGCACAACATAAAATTCAGTTCATATAAGTAAGTAGTGAATATATATATTCAAAAGAGAGAGAGAGTTAGGATACAAAAATTGTGTGTGTAATATGTTTGTACCTTGTACTTGTCTGAATTTTGAATATAATGTATTGTCAAATTAAGGTCTCCATGTGTGTATAATTTATAAGGCCACCCATGCAAGTATACTATATGAAGATCGGGTGCCCTTACACTAACATTTCCTCCTTCAAAGGGAAATGTTGGGATGTTTGGACACTCTTGGGTTGACGACGAGTCAATGATGATATTGTAGTCGTATTCTCCTGAACAAAAACACTTGAGCTCCGGCACACTCCCTAATAACAAAAAACTTAGTTGTGGAAATGAAATCTGAACCTTATCATCATTATTATGATTCATTTCCTTTTCCTCTCCAACATCGCACAATGGGATATCATAGTCAAAATATCCTGAACAAACACATACCAACTTTGGCAAAGACCAAAGGGTCAGACTTTTCAGTTTTGGAAATAAAATCTTGTGTTTCATGCCCCCGCCTTCAGTGGTATCGTTGTCTTCCTTTCTAACTATCTCCTCCATCATATCACAATATTGAATCACTAATTCTTGAAGCTGGTCAAGACTTCTAGCCATGGACTGGGAGATCAAACTCTTCAAACTATGGCACTCGTAAATATTAATTGAAGTTAGCTTTCTGAAGCTTACAACCTCCATAATATTGTGTTTCCATATGTGACTCAATTTTGGTAATGTACTCAAATACATTTCTTGTAGTTGATAATGCATTGTAGTTACTCCTCCTGATTCAAAAACCTCAACTAGTGAGTCACAATCACATACTATGAGTTTCCTTAGATGTTGAATCATTTTCATCTCATTGAACGGAACAAGCACCGAGAGTTTATGAAATGCACTAATATCTATCCGTGAGTTTTTGATCAAGCCTTCATTAGATAGCATGTTCCAGCTCAACATCTTGGATTCTTGTGATGCTACCTACAAAACAATCATGAAAATAATCTCAACTATATAGTATGTTACTTTTATATATTCCCAAAGTGACTATTTATTCAGTAATAAATGAAACATTATCATGACAGTAATATATACTTAAATAATTCATTATCAACTTAGACTTATACCAATGCTTTAAATCCTTGTATAATGGCATTCATGTCTTTGTTCTGTGTGTAGCTGCTTTCGACTGATTTACTAATTATGTCGACTTCCTCAAGCTTATGTGTATGAGAAGATCCTTGTGAAAACACTTCCATATTGGGACAATCCCTTATTCTCACCTCTTGCAATGAAGGAAAATCAAGTTCATAGGAACCTTGGCAGAAGGCCTTAAGTTTTGGTAGATTTGAAAGAATCAGATGACGCAATGCAGGGAACATAATCTTATTTGTGCTCTCTTCTCTTTCTTCTTGAGATACTATTTCTTTTAAGTTTTTGCAGTACATTAATTCTAGCTTCTCTAGACACACAAGACATCTTGAGGATGAAGGAGATAAGAGGACACTTATCTTTTCGCACCTCCCCATGGTTAGTGATTTTAATTTTGGGAAGAAGTTTCCGTCGATAACTGGTCTGGCTCTTACCCTTGTTTGATCCCCCTCTTGCGTACATAACTGATCACGCAAATCAAATACATAAAGTTCTTCAAGGAGAGGTGCACAAACCACTTCTACCTCCTTAATCTTTATTTCAGAAATGGAAGGAAGCTGATCATGTAGCAGCAAAGTTGCATACAACATCAATCAGTTAGGAATAGTTTAACAAAGAGGTTTATCCAAAGTTGACAAATTAAAGTTGGGAAATATCTAAAAGTTAAATGAACTCGTACGTACCTTATTGTTTGCTTTATTTTTGTTGCTCTGACGAATCAATTTAGAACACAATGGTGCACACCCCAAGTGCGAATTAGAAGGTTCTGAGTAGTTTTCTTCAACATTTCTAAAACCAGTGTCATTGGTATTTGAATGAGATGGAATAGAATGAGTGTTGTGTTTCTTATAAGTCTTTAGCAAAAAAGATATGTCTAACTTAGGACAGTCAGTAATTTCCAATTTTCTTAAGGATGGAAATTCTAACTCCTCATAAGAATTTTCACAAACATTTGGAAGTTCTAAGGAAGCTAATTTCCCATCATCTTCATTACCAATCACAAAATTCTCCAATAATGGACATGATTGTATCTCCAATTTCTCAAACTTGGAGATTGTCCTAACAATAATTTGGAGTAAACACGTATCTCAAAGAGGAACAAGATCTAATTGTCGGTGATTTCAAATTTTGAAAACCTTGAACGCCATGGATAGACTTACTCCAAACACATGTTAGTTTATCAAGGGAATCTATGTTGATTTCTTCCAATCGAGGAAATACTTGGTCATCTAGCTGTGAGTATCCTTGCATGTCAAACACTAAATCTATGAAAGGACAACTTTTATAGAAATTGTTTCCAATTTTGGGAAGCTGTTGAATCGATCACATGAAAATAACTTAGCATTCATCGATAATGTGGATACTATAGCCAAATCACTCTCAACACAACTCTTTCTTTGTACCTGTGCAAAAATTAAGTTTGCCACTTGATCACCTTATTTGATATTTAATCAAATATTCATGCATAATTACCTCATCGATAAAAAAATCATACTTAATTTAAAAATATGTAAACATTCAAGTGAGTATTGGATATTAATTGAAACTATCTAAAAACTTTGAATAGAATATCAAATTGGCTTTTTTAAAACAAGTGATACGATGAATTATCAATTACTTTTTAGATTATATGAAACTTTTAAATAAGATAATATCTTTCATGCGTAAAATCAAAAATATATAAAAATATAAAGAGTTCACACATGGTTAATGAATGATTGGGCTAGTTTAATGATTATACCTTTGTTGCAAGTCATTAACCATCAACTAAACATCATTAACCAAGGAATTGTTATTTTCAAGTGTTTGACTACATGTAGATTTTGAACCCCTAGGAATTGTGATTAATCGCGTTCAAGTTTGTAGTTAATGAAGTTCAAAAGATTGTTAGTAAATTTCTTGATTAATATCCATAAACCTTATTATGCACTTCAATAACCAAGTTCACGATAACTATTTAAAAGTTTGAATTGAGGTGGTGCGAATTGTTTTTAAATAACAAGACCGATAGTGATTGTAAGAGGATAACAAAAAAAAAAATTACGAGTTTATATTTATTTTATGACATGCAATGCTCAACATCAAATTAGGTAATATTGATTAAAAACTATTAGATAATAAAAACTAATAATAATAACAATAATAATAATAATAATTTACTTACTTGATGAAGCTCATTCAAATGAATAGTTTCTTTGAAACTGTCAAATTTGGGAGATATTTTAACTCCAATCTCAAAGAACTCGAGAATGCATTCATTGACACCTCGACTTCGTCTTGATTTGAGGTATAACATATCTCTCTTAAATTATCAAGACTTTTGAGAGATAGTGACTGGATTTGTGGAAAAGCATTCCAATGTTTAGCACAATCTATGAGATGCTCCAGTTAGGGCATGAATCAACCCTTAGATCTTTCACATATGGAAAGTTTGGTGATCATGTAATTGACTTATTACACTTTTAAGTCTTTCACATATCTTATTGCTAGAATTTCACATTTGTTAACTAATTGAGATACCATCAACATGTTCTTGATAGCTTTATAATCTATAGCACTCACTTGCAATATATTTGACTCCAAATATGCAGAGGCTAAAAATCGATATTGGGGTGACATAAACCCAAAACTTTTCGAGTTTTGAAATCCAATTTTTCGCTATGATTTGAGTCCTCTAACTTTTATCTCAACAACCTTCAAGTGATGAGACATGTGTTGCAACTCATTAATCACAACTTCATTCATATTCCAAGGAAAATTGTCAATCCAAAAATAAAGCTCTTCTAACTGCGAGTTAATCTCAATAAGACATTGGGCGAAATAAAGCAAAGATCATTGCATTCGTCAAATCCAATAATCTTAGAGACCAGATTCCCAATTTCCATTGGAAGTTTTTTAATATTTGAGTATGCAAAACTTAGGACTTGCAGGTGTATAAGTTCCTTACCAATTACAGATATATCTCCCACATCACAATGTTCCACTAGCAATGTATGGAGGTGGAGTGAGGCTTGGGATAGACATGGAAATTTTGGAATGCGCATATTTTGCACAGAAAAAACTTGAAGTAAACTCGTAGTTTGGAAGACAAGTTGAGGCCAAAAGATTAGTTCATTGCTTTTTGACCGTACTTGTAGAAGTTGAAGTGTGGAACACTCTAAGCTATTTTCTAGTTCAGTCGCAGTATGATCCAAGATAAGTGATATTGCATTGATGCCATTCAATTGACCTTCTTCTAGCCTCTTTATATCATCTAGCACCACTAACCGAAGTTCTTGTTGTTGTGTTTGAAATTCATCTGATATGATAACATCACGTATAATATCATGCATCTTCACACACCCCGGAACATTGCTATCCAATAGCAAGAATTTCCTTTTTAGATCGCTTACCAACACTTGCACTCGATTTCTTGTTGTCCACGACGCACCAATGCCTTTGAACAATCCCACCAAGCCCATTGCATGACGCAATAAACTTTCAATAGGAATGTCAAAGTCTTCCGGGAACAATCCACAAAGCATGAGGAAGGACTTGTGTTCCTTGCTACCCAGAGCATTGAAACTAAGCTCGATGCTCGGGTATACATCCTTTCCAAATCCTAGGTGTTGAGAATTTCTTAAGCTTGTCTTTGAGCATCCTCCCAAACAAACTTTCTTTCATTTTCAAGTGCTTTTCCAGCTCATCACAATTGCGGGGCAAGCCTCCACATTCTTTTGCAACTTGTTCTGCTATACAATGGATATCGGGTTTATATACAACTTCTCCTGCCATCTCTTGAAATAGATACCAAGCTTCATCCTTTGATAACACAGACACTTGAAAATTCTCTTTGCTTCCCATCTCTAGGCACTTGTTTTTTCGCGATGTGAGTAATATTTTGCAAGCGACAATGTCTTTCTGGTGTTCGGAGAAGGAATTCCAATACGCTCGAAATCAAGAACGTGCCACACGTCATCTAACACAATTAACACCCTCTTATTAGCTTCACTCAGCCTCTTATGTAACTCCATTGCTCTTCCTTGCATGCTTTGTTTGTTGCATTCCATGCCTAAACTCTCAATAATTTGAATTTGTATCCGGTCGTAATTTAGATCTTGGGATACCCATGCCATCGCAAACTCATCAAATAGATTAGATTTTTCTATGATTTTGATCACTTGTTTCACCACTGTGGTTTTTCCCACTCCACCCATCCCACAGATGCTAATCATTTTCACCTTATTGTCCTTTAGTTTCTCTATGACTGTGTTATAATTTCGTTTACGGACACGAGGCTCTTGATATCTTTTGTGAAGGTAGATCCAAGTGTTGATGGGGCTTTAGGGTAAGATATGGTTGGAAATTTGTTTTCATATTCCTCTTTTAGGCTTGTAATTTCTTGTTTTTTTTCAGTGGCTTGCTTGCCCAATGAGTAATTTAATGCCAAATCTAGACACTTTTTATTCTTATTAACTTCAATTTCGTAGAAGCTTTGTAACTCATTTTCAATATTTGCGACATCAGAGAGCCATTTTTGCAGGTTAGGTACAATTTCATGTCCTTTCCTCGTTTCTATATCTACCCTTGCTTGCAATGCTTGTTTCATCCTTTTCAAGTTTCCTACTTCTTCATTTAAATTGGCTATCAATTTCTTGTGTTGTATTAGATATTTAAAATGCCTCACTGTACCCTCCACAGCTAAATCTCCAAGTTTTATCACTGCTTCTTTTGCCAATTCAGTAAGACAATCCATTCTCTAATTTGTAAATGAAAAGTATTAGACAATTACTAACCAGAGCTAACAAAATGTGTGTGTGTGCGCGTATGTGCGCCTACACACGCGTAATACGTCAAGATAAGAATGAATAGGTTGTAAATAGGATATTAAGTAAAGAGAAACAATTATCTAAACTAACTTAAATTGTTTAATAGTATGAATTTTTGAGTTCATACATGGGTTAATCCATTCTACAAACTAGCATATGGAACTAATTTTATAGTTTTATGCTAAATATTTGTTATCCCAAAATATATTTAAGTAATTTCAAATTTTTATATTTAATCTTAAAAGATTTACCCCAATTGAACTAGTGAAATGGAAAATAAGGATCTTTGTTGGTTCAAAAACCATTTTTAGAACATTAGTGTAAAAATATCTGTCAAAAGACCAATATTATTATTTTGTTTGATGAAATTTTTTATCATAAACAAACATATATTATTTTAAAATCATTCGAATATACTTTTTCATTACTAGCGGAAAAACGACCTCTACCGCGTCCTTTCTTTCCCCCTCTTTACTATGTTTTACTATGTACTTATCTAAATACATCAGAAAATACATCAGATTTTGGTGTTTTGTTTTTTTTGTCAAGAGATATTGAATTTCGTTAAAATTCTTAAAACAAAACTTAAATAAAAATTATTTGGATTATTTTTGACCCAACTTACTAAATTTTTTGGAGCTCAGTGGAATAGGAAATAGGTGCTCATTATGAGCCTCACTTTTATAAAAAATAAACATGAAATTTTGCAGTTAATGCATTAGAAAATTGATAAAGAAAAAGACTCTTTTATTCTTTATTAATAGATTAATAATTCTTAAAAAAATAACCATGTTGGAGTGAATGAAAAAACGTGACATTAGACAAAAAGTAGATGACATTTTTTTTTGCAAACTTCCAATCAACAAATAAAAAACTACTTGAAAATAAAATAAATTATTTAAAAACGTATACATTAGTTTCAAAATACTTAGTTTTTCATAACAAAAAATAAAGAAAGGAAAATAAGTGGAAAGTTTAAGCCAACTTTTTCATTAAACTTGACTTTAAAACAAATAAAATAGGAGCTGATATTTGTTCAATTATAAAATACTTTCATATTCTTCATTTTTAAAGAATTGATCAGCCACATCTACAAATATTTTCTATCTGTGCATTGTTTCTAAGAAGAAAAATGCTAGTAATATACTCTTTATCACACTTTTATTAATACGTGGAATTAATATAATTTGGTTGCACCTTTGTGGAAAAATGAAAAAATATATCTTAATATTAATCCCTAAAAGAACTTCTAAAAAATGTGATAGAGAGAGTGCGTAGCGAGTATTTATCGTCTAAAATATGGGTACAAGTCAATGATTATTTCACATGCATATGATAAAGCGAACTAAAGAAAAAGGTTAAGCCTTTTAATCAAATAAGTTAAAAGGCAAGAAAAAATGCTAACAAACAACATAAAGAAAAATAAACTAGCAAGAATGTTTGGAAATACTTACTTGAATGAGCAGAGATCCTTAAAGCAAATTGAAGGAATTAAACTTGGCTTAAGAAACAGAATGTATTTAATATAACAATGAATGAAGCAATTGAGGTGAAGAGTTGATTAGAAAATGGTGATTATATATAGAAAAAGGTTTTTGATTTTAGTTAGTTCCTCATCCAACCCGTGAAGCAACTTATGGCCAAAGAAAGAATTTAACCTTATGAAGAAAGGAATTTGTACTATGCAATCTCATGATCATTTAAAACCCAACACATGCACTCAACGATGAGATTCTCAAGGAATTTGAATAATTTTATAATAATAAATTAGTATGATCATTAGAATGATTTTAAACTGGAAATTACACGTAAGTATTTTTGAATGATAATTTATTATAATTATAATAAACTATAATGATTTTAAATTGGAATTCAAACGTATGTATTTTTGAATGATTTTTAATAATAATTATAATAAATTAAGCATAAGCGAGTGGATATTATGAACATGAATGCATCGCATAATAATAGTAATAGGCTTATTTTGCAGTCAAGAAAAGAATTCAAAACAATGAAAGATAGTCAAACTTAGAGATTCTCTAAGTTTTAACCATTATAAACGAAGTATGCATAAGTAAAGAAAAGAATGCAATTCTTTTCCTAGGATGGGAATTGGGCCCAACACCGAAAAAGGTTTTGATTCTAGTTAGTTCCTCATCCAACCCATGAAGCAACTTATGGCCAAAGAAAGAATTTGAACTTATGAAGAAAGGAATTTGTTCTATGCAATCTCATGATCATACAAAACCCAACACACTCAACAATGAGATTCTCAAACTTGCATGTTTTTACAAATACAATACGTATGTATTTTTGAATGATTTTTAAAAATAATTATAATAAATTAAGCATAAGCAGTGGATATTATAAACATGAATGCATCGCAATAATAGTAACAGACTTATTTTGCTGACCAAGAAAAGAATTCAAAACAATGAAAGATAGTCAAGATTCTCTAAGTTTTAACCATTATAAATGATGTATGCATAAGTAAAGAATTCTTTCCTAGGGATGGGGTGGGCCCAACACCGGAGAAAAAATAGGTCAACTTTTTCCTACACTTCTCCTACTCAGCGCACACACCCAAACCTAAAATATTCCAAAACTACCCTCACGTGGAACACGTGAAACCTTCCTACGCAATGTTTTTGATGGGTACGATCGGGGAACCCCAAACTCATTCGGCTAACAAGCACCGAACAAGTTTGGCTACAAATCACCGAACCATTAAACTCGATGCTCGATTGCCTTTGTTATTTTCTTGAGGTCGAATAGAATGGTGTTAATTTGGGGTATTGTTCGCTAGGTTGTGTCTGAACCTGTTCGGTTACTATTAACCGAACCATCTAATTTTCACATAATAGGGTGTGTGTGAAAAAATATAAGTCGGGTCTTGGTGTCCAAACAAATTCGGTTGCCCGTGTCCGAACCTTTGTAAATTTTAGAAAGAAAAAATACGGAGCGCTAATTTCACTAATGGCCTTTTGATCATTTCGCGCGGGAGTAGGGAGGGTGTGGAAAAAGCAATGACCAAAATATATCAATAACGAACAAGGTAAAAACTTACATTATTGGGCTTGGACTAGTGCCTAACCCGCCACGCAATGTCCATAAGTTAAAGTTAGGCCATTGCTTTTCCTACACCCCTGTTACCTCAAAATTTAGACAGTACATTAAATGAAGCTTTAAATGGGGTTGACTTCACATTTAATATTGTTCTGTGGGCCATAGGTCAATATTCGAGTCAATGCACCATGAATTCGGACAGAAAGGTATACAAGTGCAAGGAGTGCAAGTAAGCCCGACAAGCTTAGCTCTCAAAGCTATGAAGCAAGTAATGCAAGAAACCTTCGAGAGAAGACCCAACACTTCGACAGTGGGCTCAACACCCGTCAAGCGGTTGACAGCGGGTTAGTCGAAAGTGCAGAGCAGCAGTTAGTGGGCGGTTACTCCCCCGTAGTTTTAGGAGGCAGTTACTCTTTCCCCCACGATTGTTCCTACGAGTATAAATACCCCTTTGTAATAGAAAATCGGGGTCACCACATTTTACAAGAACTCTGAGAAACTCAACTTCCAAGCCAAAGCGAAACACGAGTGAAAGCAGATACTTTATGCGTGTTGGTGAACCATTTTTCTTTCTTCATTTAATGCAAATTTTTACTTTCTTTTTACCTTCGTTGCATTTACTGCTTTTATTTTACTTTCAATCCGTTTCTCTCTACTATTTACTGTTCTTACGTACGTGAAAAGCACAAAACTCAATGGCAATCGTCAATGAGATTTTCTAGTTTGATCTCACAGTCTCGATATTGAAAACAAGTGATTGTTTGCTAAAAACACCAGCAAACAAATTGGCACGCCCAGTGGGACCTTTGCCATTAACTTTGTGTTGTTTCTATAAGTGTGTGTATTTGTATGCACTTGAGGAGTGGTAGAATGGTACGTACCAATTCTAACAATGCCTCTAGTTCTAACCCTGTGGTATCACAAGGGCAAGGAACAACCATAGATTCTGCAAGTGCTAGTGTTGCAGGGACAATTGTAACACCCTAGTATTTCTAATTAATAGAAATACCAAAACATACAAATTAGCTTACATCAGAGTATAAATTTCCTTGCTTAGATTTACAATCCTTACAAGAATAACAGAAAACCAATAAATAACTTAAACAAATTTAAGTTATAAACTGATACAAAAATAACAAGGAAAACCTAAAGAAGAGAAGGAAGACTAAATCTTTAATCTTCTATTCTAGCACGCCATCTACTCGTGCCATACGACCTTCTTCTTTCCTCTGTTTATCGAAAACAACAACATATGATAGGGTGAGATAACATATCTCGAGTGAGTCTTACCGCGACCCTTACCTATCACTCGGTCCATTTATAAAAACATTTATTTACTTCGTGGTTTAACTAATAAACCACACACATAATCAATTGCACACACACAGTGCTAACCATCAATGCACACACGAGTGCTAATCACCGATTGCATACACAATGCAAATCCGGTGAATTCATAGCATAACACCGACACTGCATACACAATGCTAACCGGTGAACCCATTTCCAACACATGGAAATTATTTTATGGGGCCTAGGTTTGGGGCATATGACCTCCCGCCTAGTATGCTAATACAACGAGGTCGTCACCCGACTCGATATAATTTTTATATCACACCCACATAGGGCCATTTACACATATACGATATAACTCATATACCAACATAACTCAATACATAATATGTTGCAATAACATATTATTACACACACACGCTCACGAAAAGCCGTCCAGTTAACATTCAAGTTAGAAAACATTTGGTTCCCACACGTACTCTACATTTTCGGTTTTTGAAATAATCATAATATTAATCGTTATTTCAAAACCATTCTAGATTTGTATCGAATTTCTAACGAAAATTCGGCAGAGTTTCCTCTCGTAATACGGACATTCGAAATAATATAATTTACTGTAAAACCGGTCGGACATATATTCAGTTCAACATATATTCCAGTCAATTCGGTCCACATATCAACATATGTAATGACAATTTAACAGAAAAACGTAACCTTTCAGAAAAACGATTTTTTTGACTCAAAAATTAACGAAACCCGACTTTTTGAAAACTCTTGAACCGAACCTTCAAAATCATATGGTTTCTTTTTCAATTTCCACTACGTGTAATTTTAAGTAAAATACCGTTTTGACTCGAAAATTTCTGAGACTCGAATTCGAAATTATTCAAACATAACACGAAAACAATATTTGAAATTCCCTAACGTGAGTAAAACTCACCTCGAGTGATGAAAATCATACAATACGAAGCTTGGCGAAATCCCACCGCTCGAACACCACGAACACACGCCGGATCCGTTCCAAAAACTCTCGGACAGCCCCCATCAACCGAAGCTCCCAAAATCACCCCCAAACCGAAACCCAACCTTCCAACTCGTGCTTGAGCTTCCCTTCCTCAAAACCGAAGCTTCCATTTCGCTCAAATATCCATTTTGAGCTTCAAAACCCATTAATGGTAACTTGAGTTAGAGAAGAGATTAGGGTGTGAAAGTGGTACCAATAGATAGAGGGACGAAAAATGGAAGAAGATGAGGCGAAAATCACTTACAACCGTTGAGTATTCGCGGAGAGTTCCAATTTTTCCTCTTCTCTCCCTCACGCCATTCTCCTCTCCGTTTCTCCTCTGTTTCACGCCGTTCCATTTTTTCTTTCTTTTCTGTTTCCACTTTTTCTCTTTTATATTATTTTATCCATTTCTTAATTCCTTCCTTCCTATCTCTCTCTCTCTCTGCCACATTTTCTTCTCTTTCTTAATTCTTTCTTATTTTATCACAAGTGTGGAATGAGAGAGTATTTTGGATACTTTTTGTGTCTCGGAGATCATTTAACTAAGTCGTATAAATCCTAAAATACCCTTAGAGTACTAATTTCCACTCGGTTTATGCATTTAAATTATTGTCTCCGGCAATTATAAATTGTTTTAAATCACAACCTCATATCAGTGACTTGATTTATTACCTATTCGAGTAATAAATCACTCGTTAATTCTTAATTTGAAATTAACGAAATTAGAGATATTCTGATCACCCCAACTTGAAAAATTTTGTCCTCAAAATTTGACAAACATACCTCAAAGTATATATATACGGATATCTAGTCCGCATATCGTCCTCCAATTCCCAAATAGCTTACGAAGCAGAAAAGCGATTACAACTCCTCAAGCAATTGTAATTGTTCTCGTCGAAAGCATTTTCTCTTCGAGGACCTAAGATATGACTTGGATTGGGTGAAATGACGAATTAGTCAAAGATCGATCGTTTCTAACTCCACAGTTGACTGGGACTAGAAGATCTTTACTCAATTAGGATACAAGAAACACTTCATTTAAATTGAACAATGCCCAAGATAAAACTATACAACACTCCACTAGCACAATACACTCGAGGCGAGTTCTTCGCCGGCAATACTCTACCGGTAACAATGGTTGATGTAACTCTTACAATACAGGATCATCAGATCCAACTCTCGTGGTCTACTCCTTTTGTCAACATAACTCTTTTTGTCGACTCAGAGCTATCTTCAGTTCTCAATGCATACACCTTAGTTATCCATTTCAAATCATGAGTTGGAGAAATCCTTTCCATGAGGCTTCTCTTGCGTGAATACATAAACTGCTACTTGTTGATTCAGCATCAAACACATACTAAACCCTTCCCAAAGCGTAACCGTAGATGTAAAAAAAAAAACTCAGGGACGGATTTAGAAGAATAAGGATTGAAGCAGAAGTCAATCCCTCTTACTATTCTAGAAATATTCCTCACAATCGAAATCCCACTCAACCGGCCGACCTTTACAAGTTAACCGAATGAGTGGAATAACTACTGTGAGAATCTTCCGATACCCTACTATACAAACCAATTAGTTTCCCATCCTCTTGTACCCAACCAACACTTTAACCCATCTGCACCACTTATACATTCGATGCGGCGGTTGCTCCAAATCCAATACAACTTTTTCTTTTACAAGGCTCTCTTTGCTACACTGATTGGGATACCACATGTTCCCAAAATTTCACTCACCGACACTCATAATTCATACTTCTAGGGTTTAGCCTATCACTTCTCCTCTCGAGTATATTGAGAACAACGCGGAGATGTAAATCATATTCTATAGTAGTCTTAATGTATACTAAGATGTTATCAATGAAAATTCAACAACTAGTCTAAATGCAGATTGTAAAACCTCGGCTCATGCAATCCATGAATACCAGTAGGAGAATTAGTTAGGCGAAGGGCATCACTACTCCCTTGTAATGTCCATATCTAGTATGGAAAGTTTGTCTTGAATAACTAAAGCTCTAACATTTAATTAAAAGTAACTTGGACCTTAGACTAATCTTTGAAGACAACACTTGCACCTCGAAGGCGATTACTCAAATCATCTATACTTGGCAAAGATACTTATTCCTAATAGTAACTTAGTCCATGCGAAGTAAGCCATACCCGATCTCCTGCTCCCATCTTTCCTTTCAACAAGTCACCCGGAACACCCTGACTTGTATTAAACTAGAGGGCATCACGTTAGATTTTATGGGATCTTGTACTATTAGAACTTGGGTTAAACTCATCACCATCTTGAGTTCATGACTATCTCACAAATGGGTAAAGGTTTTGTAAAAGTTTTCTTGAAAACGTTTGAATATAAAATAATTTTCTCACTTACCCATAGGTGTTGGTTTCTTCGCTAACCCGAACTACTAATAAGACATATTCACCCTCGTGACTCATTCTTCGAAACTCAATTCCAAAATCCAGATAATCTTTCTAAACCCATAAGTCAGATGACTACTCTAGAACCAACCATTCCCTTGACTGAATCTATTATTCATTCACTTAGATTCCAACAATAATAGTGATACAAGGATGTACCTATCACAAATATCAAAATATTCTTTAGATTAGGGACTGTTAATAATATTATACAAATGTTACTAACTCAGTAATTATTAATGGTAGTAACTAATAACGATAAGAGTTGATAATGTAGCTTATGAACCGAAAATCTCAGGCATTGAAGATGGATTACAGATCAAAGCCTTTTGACTTTGTTTCATTGAATAAAGACGAATGAGAGTTGAACCCGCTACCTTCCATGCAAAGCAACATTTCTTGACTGATTTCTTTTGAATTGAACCTATAATTCAGATTACTTAAGCACAAGAGAACCTAACAACATAGATCTCTCGTTTGATACATACATGACTTTCCTAGCTAAGCGAGAACTTACTAGAAAATTTTGAACTTTGTTCTATACTACGATCTGATTGACTACTCTAGGTGGAAGGTTCATACTTGGATTAATCACGAGTTGAGCTAGTTGTAGCATCGGAGAAATGAACAAAATAAAAGTATTCTTTCACGGAATCAAAGCGGGCACAAGATAATGCATCGGCGTTGATTACGAGAACAATTCTCACTATTTTACGCATTCCTTTGATCCTACCCCTCTCCGAACTTCACAACATCCAAACATAACCATAACTCCTAGAGTATCCATTAGATAAGGAATGTGTTTTGCCTAACAAGGAATCAGATATTTAACACTTAGTTGATTCGATCTTTCCGATAGGACTTCCAATACTTTAAGTAATTGAAAGTTCTACCCATGTAGTACACTAGTGAAATGCCTCATTGTCATTAGCTTTTGAAAACTTTCTGATTGTTGAAAGGCTATGACTACTATTAACCATTTCCATGAAATAGATCCTTTTGAAAAGTTCAATGATCATCATTATAAACCGGTGTTTAGGTATCTAATCTTCTTGTCTTGAAGTCCTCTTTCAACTTGAGCCTCTAATGGGTTTATGTTCTACAATAGCTTCAAGATTTAACAACTTAGGGTAAGGCAGAAGTACTTTTCAGAATACCACTGAACAATTGATTCACAACCTACTCCGATGTGTAGACATTTTCGTTAGCTTTCCAACGCATCACGGAACATAAAAATCGAGTTCAGTATTAGAAGTTATGAGTAAAACAAGTCGGAGAATGGCGAAAATTTCTCACATACCGAGACCGGCTTGCTCATACTATATCCCAATCGGCTTGAATATATTTTCCCTCACATGTGACATCTCATTTACCTTACTGCGGTCATTTCTTAGAATCACATGTGATCCATTGCATAACTTGATTGGAAACAAGTTTCGGGAATAGATTAAAAGATATTCCTCAAGTTCCTCTTACGAAAGTTTAACATTAGAATTCCATATAGGTGCAGGTCTTTCAATCCAAGAATCACTCTTTCCGAAATATTACCGTAGCGGGAATTATTTGAAACCCAGTACATGTTACCATCAAAATCACTTATTGATCTTATCTTGATTAGGACTTAGTTCGAAACCAGTAATCAAAACTAATTCGATCCGCATTGGGTTACGTAGTCAGTGCGAGATTGCACTACAACTTACTAGATCGACTTCATAGCATTTCGCAGTATGGCTTTAAGGAAAAAGGAACCTTATCAATACTCGCAGACTATCCGAGAGGAACCTCTAAGCGCAATCTAAGTTTGGGTTTATTCTATCCATAAAGTAAGGTTATATATAGGATAATATTTCCATAAGCGCTAGGATCGACTAATCAGCGGTCGGGACCTCGGGTGCATCAATTAATCTTAACGGTCTTGCAATTTGTCATTATTCTTGCTGAAGGCTTTTCTTAATTGTAGTTCCTGCGAGAACCTCACGATAGCTTCCACGGCAATTTTTGCAATTGCACACAGTTCCTTGATTGAACATTCGCCCACCGTTTCCTCGAACCAACTAAATTTGTCCCTGCTTACTTGCTTTAGAACACCAACTATAGCCATTTGATTTATTGCGTGCTCACGATAAACCGAGAAGGCGAATTCCTATGGTGTAGGGTTTGGACAATTTCGGGGCGAGGCAACTAAGCTGTCATCATTCTCGGTAACTCACATGAAACATTGAGTGGATCGACTCAATACTTCACATAATATCTTGAAAGGTTCGACATTTAATTGTCTAAGTCCCTAGTGACTTAATCTAACCTCTTGACCATACGGTCTCTAGGTCCGACTAAGTCGAACCGCTCGATACCAAAATGTAACACCCTAGTATTTCTAATTAATAGAAATACCAAAACATACAAATTAGCTTACATCGAGTATAAATTTCCTTGCTTAGATTTACAATCCTTACAAGAATAACAGAGAAAACCAATAAATAACTTAAACAAATTTAAGTTATAAAGCGATACAAAAATAACAAGGAAAACCTAAAGCAGGAAGGAAGACTAAATCTTTAATCTTCTATTCTAGCACGCCATCTACTCGTGCCATACGACCTTCTTCTTTCCCTGTTTATCTGAAAACAACAACATATGATAGGGTGAGATAACATATCTCAGTGAGTCTTACCGCGACCCCTTACCTATCACTCGGTCCATTTATAAAAACATTTATTTACTTCGTGGTTTAACTAATAAACCACACACATAATCAATTGCACACACACAGTGCTAACCATCATTTGCACACACGAGTGCTAATCACCGACTGCATACACAATGCAAATCCCGGTGAATTCATAGCATAACACCGACCTGCATACACAATGCTAACCCCGGTGAACCCCATTTCCAACACATGGAAATTATTTTATGGGGCCTAGGTTAGGGGCATATGACCTCCCGCCTAGTATGCTAATACAACGAAAGTCGTCACCCAGGCTCGATATAATTTTTATATCACACCCACATAGGGCCATTTACACATACATATATAACTCATATACCAACATAACTCAATACATAATATGTTGCAATAACATATTATTACACACACACGCTCTGAAAAGCCGTCCGATTAACATTCAAGTTAGAAAACATTTGGTTCCCACACGTACTCTACATTTTCGGTTTTTGAAATAATCATAATATTAATCGTTATTTCAAAACCATTCTAGATTTGTATCAATTTCTAACGAAAATCGGCGAGTTTCTCTGTAATACTGGACATTCGAAATAATATAATTTACAGTAAAACCAGTCGGACATATATTCGATTCAACATATATTCCGGTCAATTCGGTCCACATATCAACATATGTAATGACAATTTAACGAAAAAGCGTAACCTTTAGAAAAAGCGATTTTTGACTCAAAAATTAACGAAACCCGACTTTTTGAAAACTCTTGAACCGAACCTTCAAAATCATATGGTTTCTTTTTCAATTTCCACTACGTGTAATTTTCGTAAAATACCGTTTTGACTCGAAAATTTCTGAGACTCGAATTTCGAAATTATTCAAACATAACACGAAAATAATATTTGAAATTCCCTAACGTGAGTAAAACTCACCTCGAGTGATGAAAATCATACAATACAGAAGCTTGGCGAAATCCCACGCTCGAACACCACGAACACACCGGATCCGTTCCAAAAACTCTCGGACAGCCCCATCAACCGAAGCTCCCCAAAATCACCCCAAACCGAAACCCAACCTTCCAACTCGTGGCTTGAGCTTCCCTTCCTCAAAACCGAGCTTCCATTTCGCTCAAATCTCCATTTTGAGCTTCAAAACCATTAATGGTAACTTGAGTTAGAGAAGAGATTAGGGTGTGAAAGTGGTACCAATAGATAGAGGGCGAAAAATGGAAGAAGATGAGGCGAAAATCACTTACAACCGTTGAGTATTCGCGGAGAGTTCCAATTTTTCCTCTTCTCTCCCTCACGCCATTCTCCTCTCCGTTTCTCCTCTGTTTCACGCCGTTCCATTTTTTCTTTCTTTCTGTTTCCACTTTTTTCTCTTTTATATTATTTTATCCATTTCTTAATTCCTTCCTTCCTTATCTCTCTCTCTCTCTGCCACATTTTCTTCTCTTTCTTAATTCTTTCTTATTTTATCACAAGTGTGGAATGAGAGAGTATTTTGGATACTTTTTGTGTCTCGGAGATCAATTAACTTGAAGTCGTATAAATCCTAAAATACCCTTAGAGTACTAATTTCCACTCGGTTTATGCATTTAAATTATTGTCTCGGCAATTATAAATTGTTTTAAATCACAACCTCATATCAGTGACTTGATTTATTACCTATTCGAGTAATAAATCACTCGTTAATTTCTTAATTTGAAATTAACGAAATTAGAGATGTTACAACAATGGCCCCGAGTAACATCAATAACCGTTCCCACGATGTCGATGACCAATGTTGGGTCGACACGGTCTATGTCTTTGCCACAAAGTATAGGACTTCCTTCTAGTCCTTATATGGCGAGGAGCAGTTTAGAGACACGTTTCGAACATGAGTCTACCACCATATCCTTTTGGTGTATATGGCATGCCTCTTTGGAATGCCACGCGTGTCGACCTTTTCCCCCTCTCATGTGTCTTACGAAAAGCGCGGGTGAAACCCTCTTTGCATTAACCAATGCGTCCTTGTTGGCATTGAGGCGGCAAGTAGGCGAGCAATCATGATATGGTTAATATGCTCACCCAACAAATTGGTACTGTTTTCAATCCGTTGATTCAGAATACCAATACAAGTTACCAGATGTTAGCAAACCAAATGGGTAGGATAGCAGATTTCTTTGGGGCTCCTACGGGAAATAATAGGCAAGTACCCAATTGTGGGAATAATGCGCCTAATACCCCACAGAGATCAGTTACTATCGAAGCCCAAGCGGTTGTAGGCGAACAACAGGGTATGGGAAACCATGTCCCTGAAGTAGTTATGGTAAATCGAAACCAAAACGCTGATGAAGTTGTTCGACAAGTGCAACGAAATAACGTTTGCGCTCAAGTCCCATTGAAAACTAGACTTAATTTTCTTCGGTTTAGGCTCAAGTCCCATGCCATTTGGTTAAATATTGGTCATTTTAGAGGTGTGATAATCTGGAGGACAAAATCTATCTTGTTTAAGAACCAATCAATTTGTTTTGTAAAACTATACTAAATGGCACCTCATTTTGAAAAACAAGAATCTTAGTCGGAAATTAGACTTAAAACTCTTCATTTTTCACACAAGAATGACCTTATTTTATTGAGTATTGAGGGAGAAAATTTATTTACAAGTTTCACTTTTGTAGCAGTAACGATTTTGAACAACACCGTATTTTAGTCATAACTCTTTGAGTACTCGCCATATCAGTTTAGGACTTGAACCATTAGAAAATAGACAAAATACTGTACAAAATAGGCACTTTGGTTTGAATGGTTTTGGCTAGAAATTGAATAAGTCATGCTCTTTCCAAAATTACTTACAGACGCTGTCCAAAATAGATTCGGTATGGGTAGAGCTTGCATTGTGTCTTCCGCTATTCGTATCGTTCGTCACTCCGGGTGAGTTCTACTCCGCTTAGGTTTTTAATTTACTGTGAATGTGGTTGCAAGTCTCTGATTAAGTGAGATTTTGTGTTCATTTCAACATTTGAGTCCATAAAACCATAATTGTGAAGTTGTGTGTGTTGTTGCGTTTCAAACGAATGAGAAATGAATATTATGTGATTTGTTGATTGATGCTAAATGGTTGAATGATATCATGTGAATGTTCCTAAGTTAAGTGAATTGATATAAGTGATGTTATCGAATGATAAATGTTTAGGCACAACGAGTGAGAAAATATTACGACATGTTAATGAAATGGACTTTGAGTTCATTCGAGTTAATGTTAATTTAAGGGTGGTTGTGAAAAAATAACATTAAATATGGGTAGATTAATTGAGATTTGCTTATATTTGAGTCCAGCAAAAACAATATGGGTACACTTTTTGCCTATAAATATGGGTAGATTATTGGTATTTGACATATGGATCAAATTTTCAACTCGCATTAATATATGTCAAATTTATCGACTTTATTATATGTATGGAAAGTTGTCACGTCTTAGAAACACCAATGTGATAGAACACTTTTCATATGTACATTTATTTAAAAATATTTTTCTTTTTTACAAAATACATAAAATCCAAGGCCATAATATAAAAGGCAAGCAAAAATGCTAACAAAAAACATGACAAAGAGTTAGGATCTTCTCCATTTCTCAAAAGAAATGGATGATTCCATTTGGATGGATCCTAAACCCTAAAACAACCTAATTCTTATTGAATAGTCTTAAATACCCAAACACAACCTACCATATATCACTTAAATGTTGAGAAGTTTGAGATTACAAATAATGCTCTAATTGAAATTACAAATATAGTTGGTTAGATGTATCAAAAGCGAAGTGGCATGTGACTTCTCGTTTACGGTGTCTTGTCATTGGGCATTGTTTCGTGCAATAAATGCAATGTGGACAACATTATTGTGATGAAATGATCAAAATACCCTCAATTGAAGCTAACATTCAACCTCCAGCTTGCTTTTAAATGAAAACTTGATGGACGGGATATAAAACCTATGTATCCTTATAAAAAATTGGCTAGTATTCGAAGCTTCCTACTCCTGGACATATTTGATAAACTAATAGTTTAATGCCACATTAATATTCTGATTCAAAACAACAAGAAACCCTTTATTTTTCACAATATGACAACAATATTTCAAAAGCTTGGCTAATATGTCCTATACCTATTAAATCGTCCCTAAATTATATATTTTGAGTAGATAAAATGAAATATGAAAACTAAATTTCTATAAACTAAAGAAAATATCTAACTTGTCAAAAGCAATCGAATCCCATACCTTTGACTACAATAATAAACCACAAATGATTCAAACAATATATGGATGTTTAATTGAGTATGACACTAAAATAACTAAGAAAACTATGAAAGAAACCCACACACACACACACACACACACACACACACACACACACACACACACACACACACACACACACACACACACACACACACACACACACACACACACACACACACACACACACACACACACACACACACACACACACACACACACACACACACACACACACACACACACACACACACACACACACACACACACACACACACACACACACACACACACACACACACACACACACACACACACACACACACACACACACACACACACACACACACACACACACACACACACACACACACACACACACACACACACACACACACACACACACACACACACACACACACACACACACACACACACACACACACACACACACACGGATAACCCCGTGCGATGCACGGGTTTATATGTTAAAAATATAATTTAAATACACTTTATTAGAAAGGAAAAAAATAACAATTCTCATACAATTTATTAGATATTAATTTTCAAACATACATAGAGAAAATGAAAAATCAATTTAATAGAATTTAGTTTAGTATTATATGATGAAGATGAATATCATAAGGACTATAAATAGTGTAATAATATTGTACTTTTTTTTTGAAGAAAAATATTGTACTTTATAAAGATTTATCATCCACTATATATATTTAATGTATAATTATGTCTCTCCTAATAAAATTTAGTATCGAATTTATTAGATATACTCCACTAATTGAATTTATTTTGCAATGATGCATTAATTGAGAGAAAAAAAAATTAAAACAAATTAATGTGTAATGATAAATGAATTGAGAAATGGAAAACTAAATTGTGTCGTATATGTTATTTATATATATATATATATATATAATTGTTATAATGTATCATCAATAAAAAAAACTTCTACAATATCTCTTATTCTATCATCTATGCCATCAACATATTATCTTTATGTCGTCGTCTATATAAAGCAAATAGTAGATACTCTAACATTTTAATTCATAGTGAAATAGTAGATTGAATCTTAAACTAACTCAAAAGAACAAACTTCATTCAGCTAGGCGAAATAAAAGATAGGAGGAGAACCAACAAACTATTTGAACAATCTATAAACTAATACCATAGAAAATATGATTTTCATGTATCCTCAAAGGAGTTTACAATATTTTATACATATTTTGTAGTACCAAACTTCTTTTGCAGAACATATACATCATGTTCATTCTCATTTACAAAAATATAATGAGGTATTGGTAAGTGTCATTTCCTATGAGAGATATTTTTTATCAAAAAATTGTAAAGGCTATCTTAGATATCTCGCATCAATTTTTCAATCCTCTAAATTTTTCATGCAACATGAAAAATTAATTTAAATTGTAGAAGCTAAAAGCAATTCAATTATAGAGTGACATTTTAACTTTCTTTTATGTGAGCTATCATTTGATAATTATGGTGAATTCCAAAAGCCACAACTACATAAATTTTGAGCTTCTAATTTTTTTTTTTTTTACAAATAACCAATTGAGAAAGATTTATAGAGGCAACTTTTAAGCTTCTTAATAATTAGGAAATTAAAGAGCACTCTAGAGGACCACTTAATGATTAATAAAAAAGTAAAAAGATCTTTAGTATATTTATTTATGCATTTTTGGTTACTAAAAAGAATAATATTAATAAAAAAATAATTATACATTAATAACTAAAATTAAAGTTTTGTTTAGCTAAATTTTTAAACATATATATACATATATAAAAAAATTGAAGCAAAAATATATACATATATAAATAAAATAATTAAAACAAATTTAGATTTATTTTATAATAACTAAATTAAGAAATTATGACATCAATTGAGAATGAATAATAATTAATAGGTTGATATGGATTTTTTTTCTTCTTAGCGTTAGAGTTACTGTGATGTTACTAATCGGGAAAAGGCAGATACATGCATATTGTAATTATTTAAATTCATCTAAGCTTTTTAAATAGTAAATATTTTTATTCAACTATTTAAATTTTTACCAATTTTAACGGTAATGTAGACATATGTAAGCTATTTGGACAACCTCAACTAAGTTACATCAATATCATTCTTATGTTTTTTTTTGACGCAATATCATTCTTATGTTACTATTACAACAACCACATCACATGAATGAAAACCTCAAAATATTCAATTTTCCACTTTTTTCCCATCTTTTTTATAGCATCCAAATAGACCACAATCATCAACAACCACATTACAATTTTATTCATGGTTTCATATCATTGGTTTGTTCTCCTTTGATTGAACGCCTCCAACATCTAATTTCCCACAATGTCAAATGAAACTTCAAGCTATTACATGTGATGGCTTTAACTGTTTGAGCAATCTTCCACATTCCTCAATGTCAAGAATGATGTTTTTGTTTGTTTACAATACTTATTTTATAGTAGCATTTCATCATTTGCTAGAGGTGACTGAAAAGTCAATTAATCAAAAAGTAAGTATGTCAAAAAAAAAGTAGTAAACGATCCAAATGAACTATAATTCTTTTTTTTTGGTCAACAAATGAACTATAATTCTAAATTATCAAAATAACTTGTAAGATAGAAAAGTGTAGCTCTAATTCTTCCCCACCTCGTAATCAAAAAACTTACCACCTAATTAGAATATTTGAACGACTCAAGAGCAGTTTGTTTTCAACCTGTAAAATTATTAGGAAAGTTCACAAAGACCTTCCGCATGAGATGTAATATCCTAGTTATACACAAACTAAACTAAAAAGACTGACCGTAAAATACTTTAAAGATGTTTGTTTATTAAACAAAATGTTATTACAATTCTATGCAAAATTAGAAATATATTCAGACATAAAAAGTGGATAAAATGTGGGGAAGAATTAGAGCTACACTTTTTAAAGTTGCTTATGAGTGATATGAGTGAAAATAATGAAAGAGTAGAATAAGTTAAACTTATAAATCATTCAACATAAGCAAATCATTCAAACCTATAGACCATCCAATTTCTCATGAGCTATAAAAAGAACATCTGTTTAAAAATAAGATTAAAATTAAACATATGATTCTTGGATGGCCAATCTTTGTACAAAGCATGGTTGACTCAATTATAAGTGATCCAATTTTAACTCTCTGCACGCTTTGATTACCTCGAAATTGTCAAGAACATAAAACTTTCTATTTCTTCTCCGTACTTTTTCCTCGTGAATCTCACTCCTTTCTTCTACTCAAATGTAAATTTTGTTTTTCATTCTAAATGTTTCACCAAAAGCTCTCCACTCACAATCCAAAGTTGTCTTCTTTAAATAGTAATTTATTGTATAACGGACTAAAACTTTACCTCTTCCACTTATTTTCTCCTAATTCATGAGTTTATTGTCAATTAAAGAAAAATTTAATATTATATGTGAAAACTTTTTAATACATAACCGTAAAAAAGCTTGTATTCTTAACTTTTAAAATACCAAACCATAATAACAATAAAGATTTCTCTTTCATTGTGTAATGGATAAATTATTATTAATTAGCTCCTATTAGCCAGCCATCCATAACCGGGGCTTGATAAAAAAAATTTGTAACCAATTATTTATATGACCTGTCATCTAATGCACTATCCAATTTTTAAAAATAAAAATAAAAATAAAAATCTTTGAAAAGCCTAACATTAGAAATAAAGAATAATAATATTAATGTCTAATACTAAAATGCTTTTATGTTTTCTAAAGAGTTGAAAAAAAGTGGAAATCATTTATCTATAAGTTAATTTACTATTTATATAATATATTATAAATTGTTTATATATAATTTAATGTATCAATTAACTAATTTTTATAACAAATGTTTCAGTTAAATCACAGAACTAATTGAAGGTCATTCATTTATGCTTGTAATATAGAGAGTTCATTTTATTAAAGCTTAGTACATTTGTCATTTAAGTAGCTAAATTTCTTGTCAAATAATGACGAAAATGAGGAAAATTAGAGTGGATAAATAATTTGTGAGAAGTAAAAGTTAATATGTTGGAATTTATTAGTAGTAGTGGGTTGGACACAAAGGTAGAATTTAATAAATAATAAAAGGGAAGTGTTAAAAAGACAAATATAAAAGCAAAAACTCAAGGATTATTATGGAGGCTCTATTGGAGATATATATATATATATATATATATATATATATATATATATATATATATATATATATATATATATATATATATAATGATGGAAAAACTTTATTTTCATTATTAAACCACTTACCGCATTGAAAGAGCACATCTACTTGACATGTTATTTATTTATAAAATCAAAAAAGGTGGCCAAAAATTAGTGCTTTCTACTCCTGCACAGAAGGAGGGATGACTAAAATCAATGTCAAAAGAATAAAACTAATGAGCGATCTATATAAAGCCATAACAGAATCAATTATAATGGAAGAATCAATATACATTCATGAAATAAAATGACCGATACAAATTCTCAGCACGTTTCAACCAAAAAAAAAATCCCCAAAATGGAAAAGATATTTTATCTCACCATTTCTTGGTTGAGGATCTTCATAACCCTCACCATCACCTCGCCATTTTGTGCAAGGGAAAATCTGAAAGATTGAAGCAAAATTTACAAATTTGTTCAAGATGAAAATATCAATCAAACCGGACAACAAGAATTCAAAAACAGAAGGTGGAAGACAATGAATTTCGGTGGGAGAAACCCACCACTCCAAGTGCTCGATGAAATCCACCCATGAAGCATTAATGGCTGGGGCGTTGCCCCCTCACAACTTCACCCAAATGGTTGGGGCTTTATGAAATCCTTCGAATCGCTGATGGAGGCGATGGAGAGATCATGTTCTAGGAAGTTATTTTACTATCTTCGAGTCTCCCACTGTAGTCTCCAAATGATCGGTACCTGAAGCGTCTCGGGTGAGCCGAGCTAGTCGTTCCTATGTTGTTGATTTTGGACTTGAAATTATGCGGACTAATTCTGAAGAGCCTAAATTTTCTATCTTTTGAGAGGGAAACAAAGACAATAATTACAGTAGTCTTGTAACCCTTACTACTACTTATGGTAGTTTAAGAAGAATGCACTAATTAATTATTGGCTTAAATATGTTTTTACTCCCTGTAAATAGGGGGTGTTTTGCTTTTACCCTTGCAAAAAAAAATTAAAAAACACCTTGCAAAATCAACTTTTTTGGTTTTAGTCCTTCTGTTAAATGGACGTTACAAAAAATGTCTATGTAGCATTTTTTAATACGTTTTTACCCCCTGCAAATAGGGGGTGTTTTGCTTTTACCCCCTGCAAAAAAAATCTAAATCTCTTTCTTCCTCAGCACCCACCCAACCTCATATCAACTTTTTCATCTCCAACACAAACCAACGCATCCATATCAAACCAGAACCCATCTTCTCATCTTCTTCGTCTCTCTCTCTCTCACAGAACCAGCAAACCATGAGCACAACATGTAATTAACTTTTATTGCGATTCTGATTTTAGGGTTTGTTTCAAGTTTTATGGATTGTTCTTCATCTCAAAATCAAGGTTTTATGGGTTTAATAAATGTGTGTGATTTAATTAAAAGCGTGTCTTTGGTTTACGTGAGAAAGAGAAGATAGGTTCTAGTTTGAGATTCGAAATGAGAAGAAATAATGATGGTGAAGAACGAGAGAGAGAGAGAGAGAGAGAGAGATGAAGTTTGAGGTTTGAACCATTTTGTTCTGTTGAATATTAGGGATTTGATTGTGGAAGTAAGAGTTGAATGGAGAAGAATATAATGATAAGAAGTGAGAGATAGAGATGAGATGAGGTGGGGGAGAGAGGATAATGGAGGAATTTGGGGAAGAGATGAATGAAACGTGAGGTGGGGGAGAGGATAATGGAAAATTTTGCAGGGGGTAAAAGCAAAACACCCTTATTTGCAGGGGGTAAAAACGTATTAAAAAATGCAACATAGACGTTTTTTTGTAACGTCCATCTAACAGAATGACTAAAACCAGAAAAGTTGATTTTGCAAGGGTTTTTTTTAAAAAAAAATTGCAGGGGGTAAAAACATATTTAAGCCTTAATTATTGCACATTTTTCCATTTACATAGAATCAATTCACTTTAATTATTCGATCATAAATGTTAAGATATTTGTCGCAGTCCAATGTGACTTTTCGTTTTCTAGAAGTGGCAATAGGCCAAAGGTGAGCATTACCAAAGAGAATCACTAAATTGTCCCTAACAATAAATTTAAATTACCAATGTGACTTTTTTTTTGACACAACCAATGTGACTTTTAGTAGTTTAGGAAGAATACATCAATTAATTATTGCACATTCTTTCACTTACATACATATACTCAATTCACTTTATTTGATCCTAGATGTTAAGCTACTTATCGCAACCCAATGTGACTTTTCGTTTATCTTAGAAGTGGCAATAGGTCAAATGTGAGCATTACCAATTTCCAATAAAAATAACATTAATGTGTGCATTGAGAATTAGAAAGGTTGGTGATGGTACATTTTTCGATGTTAAAAACTTTTATAATTTAAAATGTAATTTAAGGAAATACCCTCAGTTTTGAAAGACTTTTTCCCGCCCAAATGTCATTTTTTTGTCTCATTTATATCTTACTTTTATCTGTTAAAGATTCTTTTTATTTATTTATTTTTTACGAAAGATGTAAGCAACAAAAGAAAATAAATTTCATTAAATCAACTAAAAGTGCCAAAAGTACATGGTAATCAATAGTTCCTCCTTACAAATTCACAAGTTCTTTACATGCTATTGTAAGAATATTTTGGCATACACTTTAATCCTTGTACATAAATAAAAGTTAGGGACTTCTCCTACTATTTTTCTACAGACCTAGCCAACCAAACTCTGCTCCTGAAGGAAAAAAGAAAGGAATAAGACAAATAAGAAAAGGAGGGAAACTGATTAGGGACATCTACTACTATTTTTCTACAGACTTGGGTTGGACTGTAATGTCACTTAAGTGAAGCTTTGAGCCTAGTTTCTAATTTTGTTGCGAGCCCAATCAATTATGTAATGTACAATTGGATTTATTTTTGTGGTTTGGTTCAGTTGTTGTAATAAAAATTGCGGATTGAACTGAAACACGCGGTTCATTAATAAAAAAATCAAATAGAACCAATAATAATTGATTTTTGCCAGTTTTGTTTGATTTTGAAGACCCCTACTGCCTAGAAGGTACCTATCTCAATCTCTATCTGTAGACAGTACATCACTTAATTAGGTTGTCAAAATATCATTTTTCTAAAAGGTATTGATGCTTATTGATTAATTTGAATGTCACCACAACCCATGTGCAAGTGTAAAAGTGTTTTTTTTTTTACATAAGTGTAAAAGGATTAGCACAATGAATAAGGACACCTTAGATGATTATTGTTGCCGAATAATTATGACCATACCCATAAATCAAATGACCAATAGTACATAGATATGCATTAAGAATAAGTAAAGAGAAATGTTGTAAAATTCAAATAGAAATGAATGAGCGAGGAAGAAGATGGGGAGGGAGAAAAGCAGAAGAGTGTAGTATTACTCTGTTACAACAACTAACTAACTAACTAACTAACTAACTATGAGGTTAGTTACATTTTTCTCTCATGAGTCCCTTGTATTCCACTTTGTTACGTCAATTCCACCGTCCATTTGTGGTGTGTATAAGGTTCCGTTGTACCAAAAGGTCTTCATCTCTGGGCAGTCATTGATCGCTATATATCTCAAATTTGGAAGCTCAACACAAGAAGGAGAAAAGCTTTGATGGAAACATTTGAGGCTAGGTAGCTTTCTTAATGTAACACTATATAACGCTGGGAATATGATCTTAGCCTCCTCATGTTGTTGTTCTTGTATAGAAATAGGATTCTTGATTATCTCCTTCATCTTCTTGCATTCATACACTTCAAGATACCTTAAATTTGGAAGGCTTGTTGTGGCCATGGAAACATCTGGAAACACATATTCCAACTGATGGCACTGCATGATTTTCATACTTTGCAATTCCTGTAAGCCTAAAATATGAGGATGACTTTTTGGAATGTACTGCTTCAATGGTTCATACTTCACCACCATGCTATCATTTGATTCAAATATCTCTTCTATGCACTCACATTCTCGTACATGGAGTTCTTCCACATGTGAGAACAAGTGCATCATATTAGATGAGAAACAATTCAATAGCTTGTTACACTTTTCAATATTAAGCTTTGTTTCTCTTTTGATGTAGCCAAAGAGTGCTTCATCTTGTTCGATACCTTTAAATGTCTTTAATTTCCGCAACTCAGCCTGAGGAGCACAACATAAAATTCAGTTCATATAAGTAAGTAGTGAATATATATATTCAAAAGAGAGAGAGAGAGTTAGGATACAAAAATTGTGTGTGTAATATGTTTGTACCTTGTACTTGTCTGAATTTTGAATATAATGTATTGTCAAATTAAGGTCTCCAAGTGTGTATAATTTAGACCACCACCAACTCGAGGTTACTATATGAAGATTGGGTGCCCTTACACTAACATTTCCTCTTTCAAATGGAAATGTTGGGATGTTTGGACACTCTTGGGTTGACGACGAGTCAATGATGATATTGTAGTCGTATTCTCCTGAACAAAAACACTTGAGCTCCGGCACATACTCTAATGACAAAAAACTTAGTTGTGGAAATGAAATCTGAACCTTGTCCTCGATCTCTCCAACATCGCACAATGGGATATCATAGTCAAAATATCCTGAACAAACACATACCAACTTTGGCAAAGACCAAAGGGTCAGACTTTTCAGTTTTGGAAATAAATTTTTGCCTTCAGTGGTATCGTTGTCTTCCTTTCTAACTATCTCCTCCATCATATCACAATATTGAATCACTAATTCTTGAAGCTGGTCAAGACTTCTAGCCATGGACTGGGAGATCAAACTCTTCAAACTATGGCACTCGAAAATATTAATTGAAGTTAGCTTTCTGAAGCTTACAACCTCCATAATATTGTGTTTCCATATGTGAGTCAATTTTGGTAATCTACTCAAACTCATTTCTTGTAGTTGATAATGCATTGTAGTTACTCCTCCTGATTCAAAAACCTCAACTAGTGAGTTACAATCACATACTATGAGTTTCCTTAGATGTTGAATCATTTTCATCTCATTGAACGGAACAAGCACCGAGAGTTTATGAAATGCACTAATATCTATCCGTGAGTTTTTGATCAAGCCTTCATTAGATAGCATGTTCCAGCTCAACATCTTGGATTCTTGTGATGCTACCTACAAAACAATCATGAAAATAATCTCAACTATATATTATCTTACTTTTATATATTCCCAAAGTGACTATTTATTCAGTAATAAATGAAACATTATCATGACACTTAAATAATTCATTATCAACTTAGACTTATACCAATGCTTTAAATCCTTGTATAATGGCATTCATGTCTTTGTTCTGTGTGTAGCTGCTTTCGACTGATTCACTAGCTATGTGGACTTCCTCAAGCTTATGTGTATGAGAAGATCCTTGTGAAAACACTTCCATATTGGGACAATCCCATATTCTCACCTCTTGCAATGAAGGAAAATCAAGTTCATAGGAACCTTGGCAGAAGGCCTTAAGTTTTGGTAGATTTGAAAGAATCGGATGACCATAATCTGAGGAACATAATCTTATTTGTGCTCTCTTCTCTTTCTTCTTGAGATACTATTTCTTTTAAGTTTTTGCAGTACATTAATTCTAGCTTCTCTAGACACACAAGACATCTTGAGGATGAAGGAGATAAGAGGACACTTATCTTTTCGCACCTCCCCATGGTTAGTGATTTTAATTTTGGGAAGAAGTTTCCGTCGATAAGCTGGTGCAGCTCTTACCAGTAAGGCCTTAAGTTTTGGTAGATTTGAAAGAATCGGATGACGCAATGCGGGGAACATAATCTTATTTGTGCTCTCTTCTCTTTCTTCTTGAGATACTATTTCTTTTAAGTTTTTGCAGATCCTTTAATTCTAGCTTCTCTATGACACACAAGACATCTTGAGGATGAAGGAGATAAGAGGACACTTATCTTTTCGCACCTCCCCATGGTTAGTGATTTTAATTTTGGGAAGAAGTTTCCGTCGATAACCTGTCCGGCTCTTACCCTTGTTTGATCCCCCTCTTGCGTACATAACCGATCACGCAAATCAAATACATAAAGTTCTTCAAGGAGAGGTGCACAAACCACTTCTACCTCCTTAATCTTTATTTCGAGAAATGGAAGGAAGGCGATCATGTAGCACCAAAGTTGCATACAACATCAATCGATTAGGAATAGTTTAACAAAGAGGTTTATCCAAAGTTGACAAATTAAAGTTGGGAAATATCTAAAAGTTAAATGAACTCGTACGTACCTTACTGTTTGTCTTATTTTTGTTGCTCTGACGAATTAATTTAGAACACAATGGTGCACACCCCAAGTGCGAATTAGAAGGTTCTGAGTAGTTTTCTTCAACATTTCTAAAACCAGTGTCATTGGTATTTGAATGAGATGGAATAGAATGAGTGTTGTGTTTCTTATAAGTCCTTAGCAAAAAAGATATGTCTAACTTAGGACAATTAGAAATTTCCAATTTTCTTAAGGATGGAAATTCTAACTCCTCATAAGAATTTTCACAAACACCTGGAAGTTCTAAGGAAGCTAATTTCCCATCATCTTCATTACCAATCACCAAATTCTCCAATAATGGACATGATTGTATCCGCAATTTCTCAAACTTGGAGATTGTTCTAACAATATTTGGAGTAAACACGTATCTCAAAGAGGAACAAGATCTAATTGTCGGTGATTTCAAATTTTGAAAACCTTGAACGCCATGGATAGACTTACTCCAAACACATGTTAGTTTATCAAGGGAATCTATGTTGATTTTTTCCAATCGAGGAAATACTTGGTCATCTAAGCTGTGAGTATCCTTGCATGTCAAACACCAAATCTATGAAAGGACAACTTTGTATAGAAATTGTTTCCAATTTTGGGAACTGTTGAATCCAGTCACATGAAAATAACTTAGCATTCATCGATAATGTGGATACTATAGCCAAATCACTCTCAACACAACTCTTTCTTTGTACCTGTGCAATAAATTAAGTTTGCCACTTGATCACCTTATTTGATATTTAATCAAATATTCATGCGTAATTACGTCATCGATAAAAAAATCATACTTAATTTAAAAATATGTAAACATTCAAGTGAGTATTGGATATTAATTGAAACTATCTAAAAACTTTGAATAGAATATCAAATTGGCTTTTTTAAAACAAGTGATACGATGAATTATCAATTACTTTTTAGATTATATGAAACTTTTAAATAAGATAATATCTTTCATGCGTAAAATCAAAAATATATAAAATATAAAGAGTTCACACATGGTTAATGAATGATTGGGCTAGTTTAATGATTATACCTTTGTTGCAAGTCATTAACCATCAACTAAACATCATTAACCAAGGAATTGTTATTTTCAAGTGTTTGACTACATGTAGATTTTGAAACCCTAGGAATTGTGATTAATCGCGTTCAAGTTTGTAGTTAATGAAGTTCAAAAGATTGTTAGTAAATTTCTTGATTAATATCCATAAACCTTATTATGCACTTCAATAACCAAGTTCACGATAACTATTTAAAAGTTTGAATTGAGGTGTTACGAATTGTTTTTAAATAACAAGACTGATAGTGATTGTAAGAGGATAACAAAAAAAAAATTAAGAGTTTATATTTATTTTATGACATGCAATGCTCAACATCAAATTAGGTAATATTGATTAAAAAACTATTAGAATAATAAAAACTAATAATAATAACAATAATAATAATAATAATTTACTTACTTGATGAAGCTCATTCAAATGAATAGTTTTGTTGAAGACTGTCAAATTTGGGAGATATTTTAACTCCAATCTCAGCAACTCTGAGAATGCATTCATTGACACCTCGACTTCGTCTTGATTTGAGGTATAACATATCTCTCTTAAATTATCAAGACTTTTGAGAGATAGTGACTGGATTTGTGGAAAAGCATTCCAATGTTTAGCACAATCTATGAGATGCTCCAGATTAGGGCATGAATCAACCCTTAGATCTTTCACATATGGAAGCTGGTGATCATGTAATTGACTTATTACACTTTTTAAGTCTTTCACATATCTTATTGCTAGAATTTCACATTTGTTAACTAATTGAGATACCATCAACATGTTCTTGATAGCTTTATAATCTATAGCACTCACTTGCAATATATTTGACTCCAAATATGCAGAGCGCTATAAAAATCGATGATTAGGGTGACATAAACCCAAAACTTTTCGAGTTTTGAAATCCAATTTTTCGCTATGATTTGATCCCTCTAACTTTTATCTCAACAACCTTCAATCGATGAGACATGTGTTGCAACTCATTAATCACAACTTCATTCATATTCCAAGGAAAATTGTCAATCCAAAAATAAAGCTCTTCTAGCTGAGTTAATCTCAATAAGACATTGGGCGAAATAAAGCAAAGATCATTGCATTGCGTCAAATCCAATAATCTTAGAGAGACGATTCCCAATTTCCATTGGAAGTTTTTTAATATTTGAGTATGCAAAACTTAGGACTTGCAGGTGTATAAGTTCCTTACCAATTACAGATATATCTCCCACATCACAATGTTCCACTAGCAATGTATGGAGGTGGAGTGAGGCTTGGGATAGACATGGAAATTTTGGAATGCGCATATTTTGCATGAGAAAAAACTTGAAGTAAACTCGTAGTTTGGAAGACAAGTTGAGGCCAAAAGATTAGTTCATTGCTTTTTGACCGTACTTGTAGAAGTTGAAGTGTGGAACACTCTAAGCTATTTTCTAGTTCGATCAGGTATGATCCAAGATAAGTGATATTGCATTGATGCCATTCAATTGACCTTCTTCTAGCCTCTTTATATCATCTAGCACCACTAACCGAAGTTCTTGTTGTTGTGTTTGAAATTCATCTGATATGATAACATCACGTATAATATCATGCATCTTCACACACCCCGGAACATTGCTATCCAATAGCAAGAATTTCCTTTTTAGATCGCTTACCAACACTTGCACTCGATTTCTTGTTGTCCACGACGCACCAATGCCTTTGAACAATCCCACCAAGCCCATTGCATGACGCAATAAACTTTCAATAGGAATGTCAAAGTCTTCCGGGAACAATCCACAAAGCATGAGGAAGGACTTGTGTTCCTTGCTACCCAGAGCATTGAAACTAAGCTCGATGCTCGGGTATACATCCTTTCCAAATCCTAGGTGTTGAGAATTTCTTAACTGTCTTTGAGCATCCTCCCAAACAAACTTTCTTTCATTTTCAAGTGCTTTTCCAACTGTCACAATTGCCAGGGGCAAGCCTCCACATTCTTTTGCAACTTGTTCTGCTATACAATGGATATCGGGTTTATATACAACTTCTCCTGCCATCTCTTGAAATAGATACCAAGCTTCATCCTTTGATAACACAGACACTTGAAAATTCTCTTTGCTTCCCATCTCTAGGCACTTGTTTTTTTCCCGCGATGTGAGTAATATTTTGCAAAGAAAGCAATGTCTTTCTGGTGTTCAGAGAAGGAATTCCAATACGCTCGAAATCAAGAACGTGCCACACGTCATCTAACACAATTAACACCCTCTTATTAGCTTCACTCAGCCTCTTATGTAACTCCATTGCTCTTCCTTGCATGCTTTGTTTGTTGCATTCCATGCCTAAACTCTCAATAATTTGAATTTGTATCCGGTCGTAATTTAGATCTTGGGATACCGATGCCATCACAAACTCATCAAATAGATTAGCTTTTTCTATGATTTTGATCATCTGTTTCACCATTGTGGTTTTTCCCACTCCACCCATCCCACATATGCTAATCATTTTCACCTTATCGTCCTTTAGTTTCTCTATAACCTGTGTTATAATTTTTTTTCTGGACACGAGGCTCTTGATATCTTTTGTGAAGGTAGATCCAAGTGTTGATGGGGCTTTAGGGTAAGATATGGTTGGAAATTTGTTTCCATCCTCCTTCAGGCTTGTAATTTCTTGTGTTTTTTTGGTGGCTTGCTTGCCCATTGAATAATTTAATGTCAAATCTAGACACTTTTTGTTCTTATTAACTTCAATTTTGTAGAAGCTTTGTAACTCTTTTTCAATATTTGCGACGTCAATGAGCCAAGCCATTTCTGAGTTAGGTACAATTTCATGTCCTTTCCTCGTTTCTATATCTACCCTTGCTTGCAATGCTTGTTTCATCCTTTTCAAGTTTCCTACTTCTTCATTTAAATTGGCTATCAATTTCTTGTGTTGTATTAGATATTTAAAATGCCTCACTGTACCCTCCACAGCTAAATCTCCAAGTTTTATCACTGCTTCTTTTGCCAATTCAGTAAGACAATCCATTCTCTAATTTGTAAATGAAAAGTATTAGACAATTACTAACCAGAACTAACAAAATGCGTGTGTGTGTGTGTGTGCGTGCCTACACGCGTAATACGTCAAGATAAGAATGAATAGGTTGTAAATAGGATATTAAGTAAAGAGAAACAATTATCTAAACTAACTTAAATTGTTTAATAGTATGAATTTTTGAGTTCATACATGGGTTAATCCATTCTACAAACTAGCATATGGAA
Organism: Oxytropis ochrocephala; assembly: GCA_020916435.1. Lineage (NCBI taxonomy): Eukaryota > Viridiplantae > Streptophyta > Magnoliopsida > Fabales > Fabaceae > Oxytropis > Oxytropis ochrocephala. The sequence continues at coordinate 93,006,250 of CM037091.1, forward strand.
CTAAATTTTATAGTTTTATACTAAATATTTGTTTTCCCAAAATATATTTAAGTAATTTCAAATTTTTATATTTAATCTTAAAAGATTTACCCCAATTGAACTAGTGAAATGGAAAATAAGGATCTTTGTTGGTTCAAAAACCATTTTTTAGAACATTAGTGTAAAAATATCTGTCAAAAGACCAATATTATTATTTTGTTTGATGAAATTTTTTTATCATAAACAAACATATATTATTTTAAAATCATTCGAATATACTTTTTCATTACTAGCGGAAAAAAACGACCTCTACCGCGTCCTTTCTTTCCCCATCTTTACTATGTTTCACTATGTACTTATCTAAATACATCAGAAAATACATCAGATTTTGGTGTTTTGTTTTTTTTGTCAAGAGATATTGAATTTCGTTAAAATTCTTAAAACAAATCTTAAATAAAAATTATTTGGATTATTTTTGACCCAACTTACTAAATTTTTTGGAGCTCATTGGAATAGGAAATAGGTGCTCATTATGAGCCTCACTTTTATAAAAAATAAACATGAAATTTTGCAGTTAATGCATTAGAAAATTGATAAAGAAAAATACTCTTTTATTCTTTATTAATAGATTAATAATTTTTTAAAAAATAACCATGTTGGAGTGAATGAAAAAACGTGACATTACACAAAAAGTAGATGACATTTTTTTTTTTTGCAAACTTCCAATCAACAAATAAAAAACTACTTGAAAATAAAATAAATTATTTAAAAACGTATACATTAGTTTCAAAATACTTAGTTTTTCACAACAAAAAATAAAGAAAGGAAAATAAGTGGAAAGTTTAAGCCAACTTTTTCATTAAACTTGACTTTAAAACAAATAAAATAGGAGCTGATATTTGTTCAATTATAAAATACTTTCATATTCTTCATTTTTAAAGAATTGATCAGCCACATCTACAAATATTTTCTATCTGTGCATTGTTTCTAAGAAGAAAAATGCTACAAACATATATTAACACGTGGAATTAATATAATTTGGTTGCACCTTTGTCGAAAAATGAAAAAATATATCTTAATTTTAATCCCTAAAAGAATGTCTAAAAAATGTGATAGAGAGAGTGCGTAGTGAGTATTTATCGTCTAAAATATGTGTACAAGTCAATGATTATTTCACATGCATATGATAAAGCGAACTAAAGAAAAAGGTTAAGCCTTTTAATCAAATAAGTTAAAAGGCAAGAAAAAATGCTAACAAACAACATAAAGAAAAATAAACTAGCAAGAATGTTTGGAAATACTTACTTGAATGAGCAGAGATCCTTAAAGCAAATTGAAGGAATTAAACTTGGCTTAAGAAACAGAATGTATTTAATATAACAATGAATGAAGCAATTGAGGTGAAGAGTTGATTAGAAAATGGTGATTATATATAGAAAAAGGTTTTTGATTTTAGTTAGTTCCTCGTCCAACCCGTGAAGCAACTAATTATGGCCAAAGAAAGAATTTAACCTTATGAAGAAAGGAATTTGTACTATGCAATCTCATGATCATACAAAACCCAACACATGCACTCAACGATGAGATTCTCAAGGAATTTGAATGATTTTATAATAATAATTATAATAAATTAGTATGATCATTAGAATGATTAAACTGGAAATTACACGTATGTATTTTTGAATGATAATTTATTATAATTATAATAAACTATAATGATTTTAAATTGAATTCAAACGTATGTATTTTTGAATGATTTTTTAATAATAATTATAATAAATTAAGCATAAACGGTGGATATTATGAACATGAATGCATCGCAATAATAGTAACAGGCTTATTTTGCAGTCAAGAAAAGAATTCAAAACAATGAAAAATAGTCAAACTTAGAGATTCTCTAAGTTTTAACCATTATAAACGAAGTATGCATAAGTAAAGAAAAGAATGCAATTCTTTTCGGGTGTTGCTTTTCCCACGCCCCCTCCTACTCAAAACACACCCCATAAGGGTGTGAAATGACCAAAAGACCAGTCAAAGCGTCTTTTTTTTCAAGAAATTTCACGTGTTCGCACACGGGGTTTCGAACAGGTTCCAATGACATCGTTTGTAACACCCTCATATTTCTATCTAGTAGAAATACTAAAATGTACCTTTTTTAGCATACATCAGAGATACATTTCCTGCTTAGATTTACATCTTTACAAGAATAGCAGAAACGATACTTAACTTAGAACAAATTCAAGTTATAAATCGAATACAAAGATACAAGGGAAAACCATAACTAATAATAGAAGAACTACGTCTTCCACTTCCTTCTCGAGCACGCCATCCACTCGTGCCATAAATGATCTTCTTTACCTGTTTCTCTGTAAAACAACAACATTTGTAGGGTGAGATAACAAATCTCAGTGAGTCTTACCGTTGTAATACCCTAATTTTGTCCGTCTTCTTTTTGTCACTTGCTTTATTCAACTTGTTTTTCGAGATCACGCGATTACAAGTAGTTTAGAATAGTGTCTCTTTTTAATTTAAGCCAATTTCAATTATCCGTTCAATTAAACCAAAATACCGTTACTTAAGCTAGGCGTGCGCGTGAATGATCGATTTTTTCGCGCATTCTTCAGTTTAATCTCGATATTTGGGCCTAATCGAACCTAAGTGGGCTTATTTAAGTTAGGGATGGCAATGGGGCGGGGCGGGTGCGGGGAGTACTCCCCTCCCCGTCCCCGCCACCCACATGTTCCCCCGTCCCCGTCCCCGATCCCCGCAATGGGGAGTTTTACTCCCCCATCCCCGTCCCCGCGGATCTCCACGGACCCCACGGATCCCCACAGGGACATCATGAAACTACAAATATAGCAAAAAAAACATGTAAAATTACAATAATAAAGAGAAAATTAATCATAAAATGACCACCAATACTGAATCATTAATCATCATCCAAACTTAACTATAATAAAGTTCCACCGGTACTCAATCATCATCCAAAATTCCAAAAGACTAGTATTAACATAATCATCACAACACAAAAAAACAAAGTTCCAAAAGTTCCATAAAACCAAAGTTCCAAAATTCCAAGATATTAGGCATTTATCTCCGCTCCAAGTGCTTATGTCTCCACCTGCAAAATAATGACTAAATCATCATCTCCTCACAAAAGTATTTTAAAAGATTATGTATTGATCCAAAAGTATATCATTTACCTCTTTTTCACAATCCTCATCCTCACCCACAGATAGAAACTGATACATTATATTTGAAGTACCTAATAAATAAGAACCAGATTAATTTAAAATAATTCATTTTGGAAAAAAGAGGAAATTCAAAATAAAATATATTACCTTGCATTTCTTTACGCATCCAATCTTGGGTACACATCAAAGCCTCCAAAGTGTCTTCATGCAACTTACTACGTTGTGAACTTACAACACGACCAGGTACTAAAAAAGGCACTGAAGCAAGCTGTAGAGATAGGGATAGCTAAAAAGTCTCTTGCAATTTTTTGTAAGGTTGGGTACTTCAATCCATTTTGCTTCCACCAAGCTAATATATCAAAAGTTTCTGAGTTTGTTTCATTAAGCAAAACAGGCTCTTCAAAGTAGCTAGTTAGTTCTGACTTCACATTAATAGTTGTGACATTTTCTTTCACATATTTGATATAATTAGACTCCCGAGAAGAATCTGTGGTACACTAGCAACATTTGATGCGAGAACCACTTTATTAGCACCACTACTAGTACGATTTAACAAGTACCATCCCTTTTTGATATTCATCAACCAGATCTTGACATAGTTTCATCACACGTTCCAACTCCTTGGGAGCATCATATCCATACATCAGAGGGAAGAAATAATTCAACAATGTCATTTTATACCTAGGATCCAAAATAGCCCCTATTGCCATCACACTTCCAAGCCTTTGATTTTAGTCCTTTTTTGTTAGGACTTGAGGTCTCCACTTCTTGTTCTTGGTCTTCCTTAATTGTGTCACTTGGAGGAATTTCGGTTTGATGTATCAATTAGGAGGTGCGGGTGAAACTTGAGTGCATTCCACGGGACTATTAGATGCAATATCTTCAACCATTTTAAAATAGATCCTGCAAAATTATATTACAACAACAAAATAAGCCAAATAAAAGAGAAGATCAAGACTTAACTACAAGTTCTTTGGAACCTATTAAAAGCAGAGAAAGAAAATCAAAAAAACAGGTCAAGTATTGAGCATCAAAATTGAACAAACAATATGGTAATAATCACTATTTGGTAACTCTTTAAAATGGATGAATAGATTCAAATTTGAAAACTTACAGAATCATATTTTATCTAATCATCAAATGCTTAGAAACTTCTCTGTAGCCAACTAATAGTCATGTTCACGTATATGCCACCAATGAGCAAATAAAATACTTTAACTTTACAAAAGAGAAATGTAGAACAGTAGAAAGGAATAGATAATACAATTTCCCCTAAACCCTCACTTTTTAAAGCATAGGTAATACAATTTCCTGGAATCATTTCAATACAATTTCCTGATTGAATCATTTCAAGCACAGGTAATACAATTTCCCCTAAAACCCTCACTCTTCCTCTCTAAACCCTAAAACTAGATTATCATTATTCCTATTATTCATTCACATTGTTAGGATTATTATCATCATCAACCTCTCTCAAATAGAAAAAGAATAAAACACGAGGCCAAGAGAGTTTGAGAGAGATCATTAATTACACGAATGAGAAGAAGAAGAAGAAGACAACAAAGTAGTGACACAACGGCGGATCTTTTGGTGGCGGCAGACGGCGTTCAACTTGCTTTCGTGGTGGTGGAACAAAGAAGGAGCAAAGAAGAAGCGTGCTAGGGCATTTTCTGAAAGAAGGAACAAAGAAGAAGCGTGCGTACTGCGTAATGGAATGGGAATGGGAAGCGTTCTGCCTTCTACTTTCTAATATTAATTGAATGTCAATATTAAAAAATAATTAAAATAATAATGACTTAAAAAGACCAAAAAACCAAATATACATAATATAATATATATTATAGTAAGGGTATTTATGTAAAGTGTTCGGGGCGGGGTCTCCGCGGGGCGGGGGGATAGGTCCCCGTCCCCGTCCCCGAAATGGCCTCGGGGGGATTATCTCCCCCATCCCCGTCCCCGCGGGGAAAAAATCCCCGCCCGCGGGGCCCCATTCGGTGCAATCCCCGCGGAGATCCCCACGCTCTGGTGGAAATTGCCATCCCTAATTTAAGTCGCTTTTCTCACTATTGGGCTTATCATTTTGGCTTGGGCCCACAGACGTGGTTCAGAGTTAATTTTTAGACGTGGTTCTCTTTATTATTTTTATGTTTTTCATTTAATTTATTTTGAGTAATACATATAGTCCAAAAATGCCCAAAAAAAATTCTATTTAGTTTTATTTACAATTTAAAAGTGTTTAATAGTCCAAAAATGTCAAAAAAATCTATTTAATTTTATTTACCAGTTTAGGAGTGTCCAAAAGTCCAATATGTCCAAAAATACAAAAATTATAATACTAAAAATACCAAAAAATACAAATCCAGAAAATACAATAAAAATAATAATAAAAAGCAAAGAAGCAGCAGATTTAGGGTTTCTAGCAGTGCTCCCCAGTGATGGTCAGACCAGCTCCTTTCAAAACACGAAAGTCCATTCAAAGCCCAGGTCAAACACAATTAATACCTAGACCTAAATTTTCAATATAAATAAGAAGACAGTAAAACCAAGGTGGGAAACACGGCAAAAATCACCTAAACAAGGATTAGGGTTCAAAGTCGAATCCTAATCCACTACGCAAATGATTTTGAATTTCTGGTTTGAGAGAAAATGAACAACGGCAGTTCAAAGGCAACAATAGACGGTAGCAGTCACAATAGCAAGCATCTAGGAGCCTAATCAAGAAAGTGAAGTTAAGGTTAGTCCATCCCTGTCATCAAACCTAGTGTGCATAAAATCTGATCCCATACTTGTATTAGTGGTTAAAAAGAGATCCTAGGTTCTGTCTATTTAAAAAAAATCTAGCTCAGAAACGGGGTGTTGTTGTTGTCAAATTATCAGCATCTCTGTTATGTCGTTTTTGAATCAAAGGAAGCTTAGAAATTTAAGATGAGAATGAACCAAAACCAGTAAAAAACACCATGAAACCGGCGAGCATATTCCCCAAACCGAAGCCAGCGTCGTGGGCCACCCCCTCCAGCCGTCGTTACTCTCGGTATTCTCCCCCTTCACCGCCACTAGTACGACGCCGGCCAAGGAACGCCGGACGTCGTCACCCTTCCTCGCTGCTCCAGCTCTCTCTCGCACCTCAGGCCGCTCGTTCTCTCTCTCTCCTGTGGAAACCGGCGCTGATCTCGCCGTCGAACTCTCACTCTCTCTCACTGCAGCGGCGCCGCAGCAGTGCAAGGGAAAAAGGACTTGGTTTTTTTTAGGTTTTCTCTGTTTTAGGTTTAAGTTTATAGTCTTTTATTTTTTATTTATTTTAATTATCAGAACGCTATTTGCACCCCTCGTTCACGCGCGCACCCCTCCCTCACTTAAGCCCAGTTTTGCATACTGGGCCCTCCTATGCGAACTGGGCTTGCTTTTTACACCCCTGGTTCAGTTACACAACCCCCTACGACTAATAGCACCCCCTTTTGCAATTTTTACCCCTTTTCTTCGTTTTTTTCTAAGTCTTTCTAACTTAAATACTTTTCATTAAATCAAAACTTTGTTAGTGGTCTTGCGAAGCCTTTGCTTGCATGATCATTAACAATGAGGACCTAGTGGTGATCACTTGGAGCCTTTGCTCAATTGATCATCATGAATGCCTAATTTATCTAAAAAATTTCAATAAATTAAATCAAAACTTTGCTAGCGGTCTTGCGAAGCCTTTGCTTGCATGATCGTTAACAATGAGGACCTAGTGGTGATCACTTGGAGTCTTTGCTCAATTGATCATCATGAATACCTAATTTTTCTAAAGACTTTCGATAAATCAAAAAAAAACTTTGTTACTGGTCCTGTGAAGCCTTTGCTTGCATGATTATTAACAAGTGCTAATGGTGGTCACTTGGAGCCTTCGCTCAATTGATCATAAATTAAACAAAAATAAAAACCCAGAACTACGTAGCTTTGAATTCTCCATCGCACCGGGAGATACGTAGGAGCGGATCCCCTCCGTCAAGCACAACGAACCAAAAATATTTTCCCTTTCAAAAAAACCAAAGCGGCTAACTCTCGTCAAGCGCCGCAAATAAAAATTTTCATTAAGTCTTTTCAATCAAGAGGCAAATTTAAGTATTTTCCAAATCAACACTTAAAACCACACGTTTAATTAAAGGTCCCCTTTCGGTAGAAAGGAGGTGTGGGGTGCTAATACCTTCCCCAGGCCTAACCGACCCCCGAACCCAAATATCCCAGTTTTCCAAAAGACCATCTGCCTTCCAAAAAGGTTTTTCTTCAATATTTTCCTTATAAAAAATATTGGTGGCGACTTCATTGTTTTAAAAAGTTGTAAACGAAGAATGACCCCTCGGGGACTTTTTCGGGCGCAACAACCGTGACCCCTTACCTATCACTCGGTCCATTTATAAAACCATAATCAGTAATTCAAAAAGAATTACAATATACAATCAATCACTTGTGACTTGTCACCAACAACCTAAAGAAGCTCGAGTGACAAAATCACAATATACACATTTAAAAGTTTTAGCACATCACCAACACCGCAAGCTCGAGTGAACCCCCAAAGCTAATAGGAGCGCAAATCCTAAGAGCAGCATAAATATATGAAACGGGACCTAGGTCAAGAGCTCATGACTTCCCTCACCTAGCATGCTAACAAAAATAGGGTCGTCACCCCGACTCGATATAATTTATATATCACACCCGCATTGGGCCGTCTCCTAGTTTCGATATAATTCGGATACCGAAACATACTATAATCAACTCGATATATTTTATATATCATACCCGCATTGGGCCGTCTCCTAGTTTCAATATAATTCGGATACCGAAACATACTATAATCAACTCGATATATTTTATATATCGTACCCACATTGGGTTGTCTCCTATATTCGATAGACTTATATACCGAATAGCTATGATCCTATATAATCAATTCAAACACAATTTTGTTCATAAAACTTTAGTTCCCACACGTGTTCTAAGTTTTACGGTTTTTAAGTGTTTTATAAATTCAACTATATATGATATAAGTGGTTAGGAAAAAGGATTTGAAAGAAGTTTGAAGCCGAACGGAGCGTCGAAACGAAACATCGAATTTTGGGGACATAAGGAACTTCTCAACTTTGTGCCCAATTTCCGTTCCGTTTCGTTCTCCGATCGAACCCAAACTATGTTTCAATCCAAATTCAACCACAACAGCCAACATATACCCCAATTCCAGAACAGACCACAGCAATCACAAGCAATTACTTCAAGTAATTCGTTTCGAGATTTGTAAGGATACGACACAAGTGCAGAATTTTCTACAGCAGTGCATCTACTTCGGCGAATTAATTAAAATAGCAAACGATATCGGATTTCAACAAACGAACACTCTTTAGAAAGCTCTCTGAGTGTAATTTCTGCCTATGATTTTCATTTTTCAAAATAAGCATTTAATTAGTACAGTTTTTCAAAATACTTCACAGAGGTACCAACATTGGATAGAACTATTTTCCCAACTTGCAACCCAATTTTCTTTCTCATTTCTTAATTAAATTTGATAAAACCAGTGCCTACTTCGTAGGGAATTCAGTCTACTTTCCAACGAAATAAGAATCTTTCAAAACAGAGTTCAATTGAGAACTCAAGACTTGAAAAACTGAACCTATACACAGTTTAATTTCAGAAATTTGACCTAACTTGAGACACTCATAACTTGAGCTACACAACTCCAAGTTTAACGAAACCAGTGCTAAAACGACCGGCGTTAAGTCTATTTTCAAAAACAATCAGAAACATAATTTTTGGACTAACCAAACAGTCCCAGTTCTAAAGAAACCGAAGCTGTGTCCAGATTTTCTAAAACAGCGAGTTCGAGACCAAATGTGCGGTTTTCGCGATTCAAAATTTACGAAACGCAAATAATTTCAACGATCACGCAGAAATCAACCATCAACACAACATAAAACAAAACCCTAAGCGAGTAAAACTCACCTATCGTGATGAAAATCACGAAAAACCGAAACTTTACGAAGCTCACGATTCCAAACTTCACGAACTCAACCCGAACCTTTCCAAACACATCCAATCCGAAAAGCCAGCACCTCAACTCTCCCTTCTACTGTACAAATCGATTCCAAGCATAAAGGTTAACCCAATCAAAGCTCCCAAATCAGTTATTGAACTTCATAAAACCTCAAGAAAGCATCAAGTATGTTAAAACTCCATTTGAGATGCTTGAAAGCTTCAAAATCCATCAATGGTGATTTGAGAAAGATGGAGAAATAGGGTATGAAATTAGTATCAATGGAAAGAGAATTGAAAATGGAGTTGAATGGAGGAGAAATTACTTACTTGCAATGGGTGAATCAAAACCCCCACCTCCTTCCTCTCTTCTCTCTCTCGCTAGGTTTCCTCTTCTTCTTTCTTTCTCTCTTTCATTTCTCACGGTTTCCTCTCTCTCTCTTACTTTCCTCTTCTTTCTCTCCCTCTGTTTCTTTTCTCTTTCTCTTTCTCTATTTATCTCTTTCTTTTTCTTTTTCTTTATTCACACAAGTGAGGGATGAGAGAGTGTTTGGATATTTTTGGGTCTTTTGATCTCATTTAGTGTGAGTGGTATAAAGACTAAAATACCCTTAGTGTTCTAATTTCCACTCAATTATGTATTTTAAATTATATACTCTAGCAATTATAAATTGCTTTCGTGACAACCTAATATTCGTGACTTGATTTATTACCTACTCGAGTAATAAATCACTCGTTAATTTCTTAATTCGAAATTAACGAAATTAGGGATGTTACAATCACCCCAACTTGGGAATTTTGCCCTCAAAATTGAACAAACATACTTCAAGAGAACAAATACGGATATCTAGTCCGCATATCGTCCTCCCATTCCCACATAGCTTCCTCGACCGAAGAACCATCCAACCACTTTAACAATTGGAATCGTTCCCGTCCGAGGCATCTTCTTTCTATGTTCTAAGATATGACTTGTATGAGACTGAAAGGACAAATCTGATCGAAGATCAATCATTCGAAACTCAACGGTCGACTTGGATTGAAAAGGTACTTCCTCAATTAGGATACAAGAAACACTTCATGTAAATTGGACAATACAAAAGGTAAAGCTATACAAAGACACCGCTAGCACAATACACTCGAGGATCGAGAGTTTCTTCGCGCAAGCAATGCTCTACCGGTATTAATGGTTGATGAAACTCTTACAATACCAGATCACTAGATTCAAACTCTAGTGGTCAACTCCTTTTAACAACGTAACCCTTTTTGCGACTCTGAGTTATTCTTCAATTCTCACTATATATACGGGATTTGCCAATTCCTACTCATGAGTTGATAATTCTCCTCATAAGGCTTCTCTTGCATGGATGCATAAGCTACCACTTGTTGATGCAACATCATAATACATCCTAACCTTTCCGAGGTGTCACTGTATATTTAAAATCCCAGAGACGGTTCCAGAAGAATTTGGATAAGAGCAGAAGTCAATCTCTTTTACAACTCTAGAGGGAACATTCTTCACAATTAGAATCGCATTCAAACGGCTAACCTTTACAAGTTAACCAAGTGAGTGGAAAACTCGCCACTATTGACTAGATTGTCACAAGTCCCAAAAACTTCACTCTGAGACATCCAAAAATCGCACTTGAAGGTTTAGCATACCACTTCTTCTCTCGGTGTACATTCAGAACAATGCGGAGATGTTGGTCATGATCCACAATGGTCTTAGTGTACACCAAGATGTTATCAGTGAAAATTTCAACAACTAATCCAAGTACAGGTAGAAAATTCAGTTCATGTAATCCATGAATAACTTTAGAGCATTAGTTAGACCGAAAGGCATCACTACTCCCTCGTAATGTCCATATCTAGTATGGAAGGCTATCTTCGGAATAACTAAAGCCCTAACCTTGAATTTAAAGATAACTCACCCTTAGACCGATCTTCGAAAACACTGCTGAACCTCGGAACTGATCAACCAAATCATAGATTCTTGGCAAAGGATACTTATTTCTAATAGTAACTTTGTTCAAGCGGGAGATAATCCATACACGACCTCCCGCTCCGTCTTTCTTTTCAACAAGTAACACCGAGGAGCACCCAACTTGTATTAAACTAGGGAACACCACCTTTTCGGTTTTATTGGATACAGTACTATTAGAACTTCGGGTTAAACTCTGTCACTACCATGTTCATGACTAACTCCCAGATGGGTAAAGTTTGTGGAACAATTTCTTGAAAAAGTTTGAATATAAAATAATTTTCTTACTTACCAATAGGAGTTTGTTTCTTCGCTAACCCAAAATACTAATAAAACGCATCTTCACCTCGTGACTCAGTCTTTGAAACTCAATTTCCTAAATTCGGATGGTCTCACACAGATGTATGGTTTTTCCGAACCTATAAGTCAACCGACTATTCCAAAACCAGCCATTCTCTTGAACTGAGTCTACTTTTCACTCACTTAAGTATGAGAAGATCTAAACAATAAGGATCTCTCGCTTGACATATAACAACTTTCCTAGCTAAGTAAGACTTACTAGAAAATTCTAAACTTTGTTCCATCATGTTGTATTGTTGACTACTCTAGGTGGAGCGTGCATATTTGGATTAATCACGGAGTTGAGCTAATTATTATAACGTCAAAGAAATAATCAAAATAGAAGGATTCTTCCACGGAATCAAACGGGCACAAGATAATGCTTCCTGCGTTGATTCCGAGAACAATTCTCACTATTTTACTCATTCATTTGGTTCCACAACCCTCCAAACTCCACAACTCTCCAAACATAATCATAACTCCTAGAGTAACAATTTGGTAAATAACGTGTCTTGCCCATTTGAGTAAGGCATTTAACACTCCGTTGATTCAACCTTCCTATAGGACAATACCACTTCCCATACTTTAAGTAATTGGAAGTTTTACTCTTGGGGCATAATGGTGAAATGGTTTATAGTTATTGGCTTTTAAAACTCTACTGATCTTTGGAAGGCTACAAGATTACTAACAACCATTTCCATGAAATAGACCCTTTTGATGATTATCATTATAAACCGGGTTCTAAGAATCTATTCTTATGAGTGGAAGTCCTTGTCCAACTCTCAGGACCTCTAATGGGTATATGGCCAATAAACGCTTTAAGGCTTAACAACTTAGGGTAAGGCAGAAGTACATTTCAGAATACCATTGAACAATTAGTTCAAATCCTACTCAGATGTGTAGACATTTTCTTTAGCTTTCCAACGCATCCCGAGAACATAAAAATCGGAGTTCGAATTAAAAGTTATAAATAAAACAAGTCGGAGAAGCGACGAAAATTTCTCTGAGACCAAGATTGGCTTGCTCATAATCCCAAGGTAATAATAAGGTTATTTAGGTTACCATAACCTACTAATCTAATCTTGAATGGAACTTGGTTCGAAACCGTAATCGAACCGACTCCATCAACATTTTGGTTTCTGTGAGCTATCTTTGAAATTGCACTACAGCTTACTAGATCGGATTCATGGCATTTCGAAATGTGGCTTTGAGGAAAAAAACCTGATCAATACTTGCAGTTATCCGAAAGAATATCTCTAACTGCGACATAAGCTGGGGTTTACTCTAACCATAAGGTAAGGTTATCGTAAAACCGTATTTCGGTAACTGATAGACTGACTAATCAATGGTCAGGATTTCGGGGTTTCAATTAATCTTAACTACTCTTACGATACTGGCTTTATTACTGCCCAAAGGCTTTGCTTAATTATAGTTCCCTGTAGAACCTACAATAGCTTCCACTGCAATTCTACAATTGCACCGAGTTCATTGACTGAACAGGCGCCCTTAATTTCCTCGAAGCAACTTGGCTGCCCATTGCTTGCTTCAGAACACCGTCTGTAGCCCTCTGCTTCCACTACGTGCTCTGATAAACCGAGAAGGCCATAATTCCTATGGTTTGTTGTTTGGACATTTTCGGGGCTGAGGCAAATAATTGTCATCATTCTCAATAACTCATATGAAACATTGAGTGGATCCTGACTCAATACTTCACATGATATACTGAAAGGTTTTGACATTTAATTGTCAAGTCCCTAGGTGACTCGATCTAACCTCTTGACCATTTGGTCTCTACGTCCGAAGGTCGAATCGCTCGCTCGATACCAAAATGTAACACCCTCGTATTTCTATCTAGTAGAAATACTAAAGTGTACCTTTTTAGCATACATCGAGATACATTTCTCGCTTAGATTTACATCTTTACAAGAATAGCGAAACGATACTTAACTTAGAACAAATTCAAGTTATAAATCGAATACAAAGATACAAGGGAAAACCATAACTAATAATAGAAGAACTACGTCTTCCACTTCCTTCTCGAGCACGCCATCCACTCGTGCCTTAAAGGATCTTCTTTCCTGTTTCTCTCAGTAAAACAACAAAGATTTGTAGGGTGAGATAACAAATCTCGAAGTGAGTCTTACCGTGACCCTTACCTATCACTCGATCCATTTATAAAACCATAATCATGAATTCAAAAAGAATTACAATATACAATCAATCACTTGTGACTTGTCACCAACAACCTAAAGAAGCTCGAGTGACAAAATCACAATATAAACATTTAAAAGTTTTAGCACATCACCAACTCCGCAAGCTCGAGTGAACCCCCAAAGCTAATAGGAGCGCAAATCCTAAGAGGCATAAATATATGAAACGGGGCCTAGGTCAAGGGCTCATGACTTCCTCACCTAGCATGCTAACAAAAGCAGGTCGTCACCCCGACTGATAGAATTTATATATCACACCCGCATTGGGCCGTCTCCTAGTTTCGATATAATTCGGATACCGAAACATACTATAATCAACTCGATATATTTTATATATCGTACCCGCATTGGGCCGTCTCCTAGTTTCAATATAATTCGGATACCGAAACATACTATAATCAACTCGATATATTTTATATATCGTTACCGCGATTGGGCCGTCTCCTATATTCGATAGACTTATATACCGAATAGCTATGATCCTATATAATCAATTCAAACACAATTTTGTTCATAAAACTTTAGTTCCCACACGTGTTCTAAGTTTTACGGTTTTTAAGTGTTTTATAAATTCAACTATATATGATATAAGTGGTTAGGAAAAAGGATTTGAAAGAAGTTTGAAGCCGAGCGAGATCAAACGAAACATCGAATTTTGGGGACATAAGGAACTTCTCAACTTTGTGCCCAATTTCCGCTCGCGTTTCGTTCTCCGATCGAACCCAAACTATGTTTCAATCCAAATTCAACCACAACAGCCAACATATACCCCAATTCCGCAATGGACCACAAGAATCACAAGCAATTACTTCAAGTAATTCGTTTGAGATTTGTAAGGATACGACACAAGTGCAGAATTTTCTACAGTAAGTGCAGAACTTTGTCTAAATTTTTTTGTCCAAATATCATTACTCTAAACAAATTGTTATTACAATTCTATGCAAAGTTAGAAATATATTCAGACATAAAAAGTGGATAAAAGGCGGGGAAGAATTAGAGCTACACTTTTTAAAGTTGCTTATGACCGATAACAGAGTGAAAATAATGAAAGAGTAGAATAAGTTAAACTTATAAATCATTCAACATAAGCAAATCATTCAAACCTAATAGACCATCCAATTTCTCATGAGCTATAAAAAGAACATCTGTTTAAAAAATAAGATTAAAATTAAACATATGATTCTTGGATGGCCAATGTACAAAGCATGGCTGACTCAATTATAAGTGATCCAATTTTATCTCTTTGCCGCTTTGATTACCTCGAAATTGTCAAGAACATAAACACTTTCTATTTCTTCTCCGTACTTTTTTCTCGTGAATCTCACTCATTTCTTCTACTCATATGTAAATTTTGTTTTTCATTCTAAATGTTTCACCAAAAGCTCTCCACTCACAATCCAAAGTTGTCTTCTTTAAATAGTAGTTTATTGTATAATGGACTAATACTTTACCTCTTCCACTTATTTTCTCCTAATTCAAGAGTTTATTGTCAATTAAAGAAAAATTTAATATTAATGTGAAAACCTTTTAATACAAACCGTAAAAAACCTTGTATTCTTAACTTTTAAAATACCAAACCATAATAACAATAAAGATTTCTCTTTAATTGTCTTTATTGTGTAATGGATAAATTATTATTAATTAGTTCCTATTAGCTAGCCATCCATAACCGTAGGCTTGATAAAAAAATTGTAACCAATTATTTATATGACCTGTCATCTAATGCACTATCCAGTTTTTAAAAATCAAAATCTTTGAAAAGCCTAACATTAGAATTAAAGAATAATAATATTAATGTCTAATACTAAAATGCTTTTATGTTTTCTAAAGAGTTGAAAAAAAAGTGGAAATCATTTATCTATAAGTTAATTTACTATTTATATAATATATTATAAATTGTTTATATATAATTTAATGTATCAATTAACTAATTTTTATAACAAATGTTTCAGTTAAATCACAGAACTAATTGAAGGTCATTCATTTACGCATGTAATATAGAGAGTTCATTTTATTAAAGCTTGGTACATTTGTCATTTAAGTAGCTAAATTTCTTGTACAAATAATGACGAAAATGAGGAAAATTTAGAGTGGATAAATAATTTGTGAGAAGTAAAAGTTAATATGTTGGAATTTATTAGTAGCAGTGGGTTGGACACAAATGTAGAAGTTAATAAATAATAAAATGGAAGTGTTAAAAAAGACAAATATAAAAGCAAAAATTCAAGGATTATTGTGGAGGCTCTATTGGAGATTCTATATATATATATATATATATATATATATATATATATATATATATATATATATATATATATATATATATATATATATATATATATATATATATATATATATATATACTAGAGGATAACCCCATGCGATGCACTGAGTTTATTCAAATACTTTTTAGAGGAATGTAAAGATGTAATTATTTTATATATATATATATATATATATATAATTAGAAAAAAGATTAACAATTTTCAACATAATTTATTAAGATAGCAATTTACAAATTAACCTACATATATAAAAATAAAAATTTAATTTAATATAATTTAGTTTAGTACTACACGATGTTAAGAACTATTATAAGGACTAAAGTCTATAACTATTGTAATGATATTAGTAGAAGCAAATAAAAATGTAAGGAACTCAGATTATTCATCATTTTCATACTAAGGTTTTAGAATTACAATGAATTATTAACCGCTTCTCTCATGCAATATACCAAATTGGGAAATACTTACGTTAACTAATTTAGAGCAACATGGGTATAATTTTGGCATAGTTATATAATCTAATTAATTGTTTATTTATATTATTCAAAAAAATTACCCAACTTTTTTTTGAGGTACAAATATATATTAAAAACAACTATTTTATATTTTCAAAGGAGGATATATGCTTTCATTTAAATAAAGGTTTATAAAAAAATTAAAAAGCAAGCATAATATGAATGCAAAATATTACACAATATTAACAAACCAATAGACATTCACTTAACAGAATATAAACACAAATGATTCAATTTCTTAAAGAAAATATTACTTTATTTAAATGAGACTATGAAGACTATCTTTCATAAAATTAACTTCAATGCATAAAATATCTTAGGACAAAATATTCGGTTTTTTTAGTTACACACAAAAAAAATCTTAAAAAAAAGTTTTATATTTTCTGTTGACAACTCATTAAATATCTTCATAAAAAAGTTGTTGAAAAAACTAAGCTTAGTTTAAAACTCAATAAACTATTCAATACATTACATCTTTTAAAACCAAGTTTTTAGTTTTAGGGCCTAAACATGATAAGCTGTTTTTTTATATTTGCAGTTTACAACCCATTTTAAAAAGCTTCATCAACAGTTGTATAAAAACTAAACATAATTTTATTCTCGATAAACTACTCTGGAACAACATAGTTTTACTCTCAATAAACTACTCTCAAACGGAACAAAAATAATAATTTATTGTGAGTAGTTATGTAATTTCAATGGACAAACTCACTATTTCTAGTTTATTTATTACACTTGTGTCAATAATTTAAATTACCCCACACTATCATTGTAACACCCTCATATTTCTATCTAGTAGAAATACTAAAGTGTACCTTTTTAGCATACATCAGAGATACATTTCTTGCTTAGATTTACATCTTTACAAGAATAGCGGAAACGATACATAACTTAGAATAAATTAAAGTTATAAATCGAAAACAAATATACAAGGGAAACCATAATCTAATAATAGAAGAACTACGTCTTCCATTTCCTTCTCGAGCACGCCATCCACTCGTGTCATAAAGGATCTTCTTTCCCTGTTTCTCTGAAAAACAACAACATTTGTAGGGTGAGATAACAAATCTCAGTGAGTCTTACCGTGACCCCTTACCTATCACCCGGTCCATTTATAAAACCATAATTAGTAATTCAAAAAGAATTACAATATACAATCAATCATGTGTAATCCAATAAATGAATTACATAAGATTTCATAGTCCGATTCTTGATGACTATGTACAACTTAAATTACTTATCTATAGTTCATTGCCCAATTCTTGATGGCTATGCACTATCCTCTTTATTAATCAATTGTGACATGTCACCAACAACCTAAAGAAACTTGAGTGACAAAATCACAATATACACATTTAAAAGTTTTATCAATTCTAGTACATCACCAACAACACATAAGGAAGCATGGGTGAACCCCAACATAGCCAATAAGTGTACAACTCTTAAAGGCGGATAGCTTTAATTTTAACATGGGGGCCTAGGATCAGGGCGCATGACTTCCCTCTCCTAGTATACTAAACGCATGGAGGTCGTCACCTCAATTCGATATTTCTTATATATCGTGAAACGTGGACTGGTTTAGATGAACATAATCATCCCGAGTCAATTATAAATTAAGAAATGGAACATTTTGTTCAATTCACTTTCCAAAACATATGTCCTCACACGAGACTCTAAGTTTTACGAAATATTCGTAACATTAACCGTTTAATTCAAAACCACTTTGAACATATATCAAAATTTCTAACGAAAATTCGGCAGAGTTTCCTCTGAAATATGGACATCCCAAAAAAATACTTACCTGTATAATCAGTCCAGACAATTTACAACCACATACAAAACATAGCAATTACTTCAAGTAATTCGTTTCGAGATTTGTAGGGATACGACACAAGTGCAAAATTTTCTATAGCAGTGCACATACTTCGGCGAATTAATTAAAATAGCAAACAATATCGGATTTCAACAAACAAACACTCATTGAAAAGCTCTCTGAGTGTAGTTTTTACATGTTATATCCATTTTTCAAAACAAGGCTCCAGTTGATACAGTTTTTTAAAAATACCACACTGCTGTACAAAAATCAGACAGAACATGTTGCCCAACTTGCAACTCAATTTTCTTTCTCATTTCTTAAAGAAATTTGATGAAACCAGTGCCTACTTCGTAGGAAATTCAGTCTACTTTCCAACGAAATAAGAATCATTCAAAACGGAGTTCAATTGAGAACTCAAGACTTGAAAAACTGAACCTATACACAGTTTAATTTCAGAAATTTGACTTAACTTGAGACACTCATAACTTGAGCTACACACCTCCAATTTAACGAAACCAGTGCCAAAACGACCGGCGTTAAGTCTATTTTCATAAACAATCAGAAACATAATTTTTGGACTAACCGAACAGTCCCAGTTCTAAAGAAACCGAAGCTGTGTCCAGATTTTCTAAAACAGCGAGTTCGAGACCAAATTGTGTTTTTCGCGACTCAAAATTTACGAAACGCGAGCAATTTCGACAACGACAGAAATCAATCAGTCAACACAACATAAAACAAAACCCTAAGCGAGTAAAACTCACCTAACGTGATGAAAATCACGCAAATCTCGAGACTTTTCCGAAGCTCACGATCCTGAACTTTCCGAACTCGCTCCGAAACTTCACGAACTAAGCTCTTAACATCTCCATGACTTATAATTTGAACACCCAGCTATCCCAAACTGAAACAAACCCTTGAAATGCTCTGGATCCACGAATTGAACTTGAATGTAGCTACTAAAACTTCATCTAAACTCTGAATTGATGATTGGGTCAAATATCCTAAAGAAGCTTCACGTCTTTCACCCCAAACTCGATGGAAAGAATAGGAAGGGGTTGAGCAATCCAGCTTGATTCACTTGGTGTTAGTGAGATCAAAAGAAAGAGGATGAGGAATGGAACTCTTGGGTGGTATTTTTACTCACGTGCAAAGAGGATCCCAAGCTCCCTCTTCCCTTTTCCCCTCTCGCCACCTTCTCTCACTCTCTCCTTGCTTCTCCTTTTTTTCTTTTCTTCCCAAAACAATAAGTGAGAGTGATTGAGTTCTCGGTGAGGGGTTTTGTTCTTAAAGAAAATAAAATGACCCATATGCCCTTTGTCTCTCATTCCCAATTAAATTCAAGTTCTAATCAATCAAGCATTCATCAATTCATATACTTAGCAAATTAGTTGTCATTCCCATGATTCTATCATGTTTAGGACTCAATCTATTATTCCACCAAATAATAAATCTTCAATATGAGGTGAAATGACGATTTTACCCTTAGTGTTCTAATTTCCACTCAATAATGCATTTAAATTATATACTCAAGCAATTATAAATTGCTTCCGCGACAACCTCACATCCGTGACTTGATTTATTACCTATTCGAGTAATAAATCACTCGTTAATTTCTTAATTCGAAATAACGAAATTAGGGATGTTACAATCACCCCAACTTGAAAAATTTTGTCCTCAAAATTGAACAAACACACCTCAAGAGAACAAATACGAATATCTAGTCCGCATCTCGTTCTCCAATTCCACTTAGCTTCCTAGACCGAAGAACCATCCCAACCACTTAACAATTGGAGTTGTTCTCGTCCGAAGCATCTTCTCTCTACATTTTATGATATAACTTGGATTGGAAAGGTATTTCCTCAATTGGAATACGTGAAACACATCACGTAGATTGGACCATACAAAAGGTAAAGCTATACAAAGACACCACTAGCACAATACGCTCGATGATTTGGAAAGATCCAATATACTCAAGACGATGTTCTATCTGTGAATGATGATTGATGAAACTCTTACAATACGGGGTCACCAGATTTAACTCTAGTGGTCTACTCCTTTTGACAACATATTTCGTTGAATAATTCTCGAGCCTTCTTCCATTCTCACTATATACCCAATAGTTTTCAATTTAAAGTCATGAGTCAAACAAAGGTGCTCCTCATGAAACTTCAATTGCTCGGATTCATAAACTACCACTTCATCGATGTTGCTTAAGAACACATCCTAAACCCTACTCCTAGCGCCATTGTAACTCGAAACCTTAGGGACGGATCTCGAAGAATTAGGATGGAAACATAAATTAGCCTCTCTTGCAACTATAGAAAACATTCTCCACAATCAGAATCTCATTCACACGGCTGACCTTTACAAGTTAATCGAGGGAGTGGAATAACTAACTGCGAGAATTCTCAAATGAATCTACGATGAAAACCAGTTACCTTCCATGCACAACAACACTTCCTGACTGATTCCTTTTTGAATATCATAGATATCAGTTACATTATATATAGCCAAAGCCTCATTACAATATCGCAGATATTTCTCGTACTCTCCTCCATATTTACAGCCTCGTACAGTTTCTGCTTATCAAGATTATATACTTCAGCAGCCTCATCATCATTGTCCTCAGAATCATCATTTAAGGCATTGACCTTAACCTTCCTGTACTTTTCCTACAGCGGTTTCCACTTCCCCATACAGCTTATAGGAACTTGATTAACATCTTTTTATTCCATTCCCGAAAACTTGTTTCCCATCAAACTATGTAATGGATATGGCCGCCGATAACTGGATGGCACTCATGACCCGTTATTTGATTATAAGAAATGACCGCAGTAAGGAAAAATAAAATATCACATGTGAGGGAAAATATACTCAAGCTGATTTATATATTTTACGAGGCACTCGACGCACCTAAGAAATCACAATTCAAAGGTTTAGCATTCAACCTCTTCTCTCAGTGTACATTCAGAACAATGCGGAGATGCTGATCATGATCCGCAATGGTCTTAGTGTACACCAAGATGTTATAAGTGAAAATTTCAACAACTAGTCTAAGTACGGGTAGAAAACGCGGTTCATGTAATCCATGAATACCGTAGGAGCATTAGTTAGGCCAAAGGGCATCACTACTCACTTGTAATGTCCATATTTAATATGAAAAGTTGTCTTCGGAGTAACTAAAGCCCTAACCTTTAATTTAAAGATAACCCGACCTTAGACCAATCTTTGAAAACACTGCTGCACCTCGAAGCTGATTAAGCAAATCACTTATTCTTGGCAAAGGATACTTATTCCTAAAGATAACTTTGTTCAACTGGAGGTAATCCATACACGACCTCCTGCTCACGTCTTTTCAACAAGTAACACCGGAGCACCCCAACTTGTAATAAACTGGGGAACATCACCTTTCGGTTTTATTGGATATAGTATTATTAGAACTTCGGGTTAAACTCTGTCACTACAATGTTCATAACTGACTCACAAATGGGTAAAGGTTATGTAAAAGTTTCTTGAAAAGTTTGAATATGAAATAATTTTCATACTTACCCATAGGAGTTTATTTCTTCGCTATCCCGAAATACTAATAAGACGTATCTTCACCTCGCGACTCAGACTTTGAATTCAATTACTAAATTCGGATGGTCTCACGCAGATGTATGGCTTTTCAGAACCTATAAGTCAACCGACTATTCTCTTGAACTGAGTCTACTATTCATTCACTTAAGTATGAGAAGATCTAAACAATAAAGATCTCTCGCTTGATACATAACAGCTTTCCTAGTTAAGTAAGACTTACTAGAAAATTCTAAACTTTGTTCCATCATGTTGTATTGTTGACTACTCTAGGCGGAACGTGCATATTTGGATTAATTACGGAGTAGAGCTAATGATTATAACATCAAAGAAATAATCAAAATAGAAGGATTCTTCCACGGAATCAAACGGGCACAAGATAATGCTTCCAGCGTTGATTCCGAGAACAATTCTTACTATTTTACTCATTTCTTTGGTCCCACAATTTGCCAAACTCCACAATTCTCCAAACTTAACCATAACTCCTAGAGTAACAATTTGGTAAAGAACGTGTATTGCCCAAATTTGAGTAAGGCATTTAACACTCTGTTGATTCAACCTTCCTATAGGACAATACCACTTCCCATACTTTAAGTAATTGGAAGTTTTACTCTTGTGGTATAATGGTGAAATGATTTATAGTTATTGGTTTTTAAAACTCTACAGACTACTGGAAAGCTACAGTTACTAACAACCATTTCCATGAAATAGAACCTTTTAAAGGTACAATGATTATCATTATAAACCGGGTTCTAAGAATCTATTCTTAATGACTGGAAGTCCTTGTCCAACTCTCCGGACCTCTAATGGGTATATGGCCAATAAACGCTTTAAGGCTTAACAACTTAGGGTAAGGCATAAGTACATTTCAGAATACCATTGAACAATTAGTTCAAATCCTACTCAGATGTGTAGACATTTTCGTTAGCTTTCCAACGCATCCCGGAACATAAAAATCAGAGTTCCGAATTAAAAGTTATAAATAAAACAAATCGGAGAACCGACGAAAATTTCTCACTGCACCACGATTGACTTGCTCATAATCCCAAGGTAATAATAAGGTTATTTCGGTTACCATAACCTACTAATCTCATCTTGAATGGAACTTGGTTCAGAAACCGTAATCGGGAACTGAGTCCATCAACATTAGGTGATTCTGCTTGCCGATACTGAGATTGCACTACAATTTACTAGGTCGGCTTTGTAGCATTTCGAAATGTGGCTTTGCGGAAAAGAACCTGATCAATACTTGCAGTTATATGAAAGAATGTCTCTAACTGCGACATAAGCTGGGGTTTACTCTAACCATAAGGTAAGGTTATTGTAAAACCGTATTTCGGTGACTGATAGACTGACTAATCAATGGTCAGGATTTCGGGGTTTCAATTAATATTAATAGATCTTACGATACTGGCTTTATTACTGCCCAAAGGCTTTGCTTAATTGTAGTTCCCTGTAGAACCTACAATAGCTTCCACTGCAACTCTACAATTGCACCGAGTTCATTGTGAGCGATCGCCTTAATTTCCTCAAACCAACTTGGCTGCCCATTGCTTGCTTCAGAACACCATCTGTAGCCATCTGCTTCCGCTACGTGCTCTGATAAACCGAGAAGGCCAGAATTCCTATAGTTTAGGGTTTGGACATTTTCGGGGCTAAGGCAAATAATTGTCATCATTCTCAGTAACTCACATGAAACATTGAGTGGATCCTGACTCAATACTTCACATAATATACTGAAAGGTTCTGACATTTAATTGTCTAAGTCCCTAAGCTGACTCTATCTAACCTCTTGACCATAAGGTCTCTAAGTCCGACGAGGTCGAACTGCTCTGATACCAAAATGTAACACCCTCATATTTCTATCTAGTAGAAATACTAAAGTGTACCTTTTTAGCATACATCAGAGATACATTTCTTGCTTAGATTTACATCTTTACAAGAATAGCGGAAACGATACATAACTTAGAATAAATTAAAGTTATAAATCGAAAACAAAGATACAAGGGAAACCATAATCTAATAATAGAAGAACTACATCTTCCATTTCCTTCTCGAGCACGCCATCCACTCGTGTCATAAAGGATCTTCTTTCCCTGTTTCTCTGAAAAACAACAACATTTGTAGGGTGAGATAACAAATCTCAGTGAGTCTTACCGTGACCCCTTACCTATCACCCGGTCCATTTATAAAACCATAATTAGTAATTCAAAAATTACAATATACAATCAATCATGTGTAATCCAATAAATGAATTACATAAGAGTTCATAGTCCGATTCTTGATGACTATGTACAACTTAAATTACTTATTGTAGCGACCGAAAAATCCGGGAAAGGATTCTTCGAAAGTTCGAAAATGAAGCCGCCACCAAATTTTAGTTTAAGGGCAAATTCGGAAAATCCCTTTAGATTTTAGGACAAGGCATTGTTAGGGTTCGGGAGTCGTTATGTGTGGGGAAGGTATTAGCACCCCACGACATCCATTGTCTAATTATTTAAGATTTATTTAATAATTACCCTTTTATTTATGGGGGAAAAAGACTTATTTAGGTTTTTGGTTTTTAGTGCTTGACAAGAGTTGAGTCTTGCTCCTACGTACCTCCGGATGCAATGGAGGAATCAAAGCTACGTAGTTCTTCCTGAAAAAGTTTGTGGGTTGGTGTTTTTTAGTGTAGGGATCTTAGGATTCCTTGAACTGTACAGCTCACTGATTCCTAGGACGCTGGCTAACCCGGTTGTACAACCGACTTAGCCCCCTACTTTTTGAAAATGGTTTTAGAGTTTTTGAAAGAAATTGGTTTGGTGTGAGGTGGGTCCGTTTAGAATAGGTATTCTAGAACTCCTGAACTGTACAGCTCATTAGTTCTAGAACGCTGACTAACCCGGTTGTACAACCGACATAGTCCCCTATTTATGAAAAAAATAATTTATTTATATTCTATTAAGTTTTTGTAGGATTCTTGAGCCTATGCATGACTCATTGGTCCTAAAATGATGACTAACCGGTTGTACAACCGACTTAGCCGCTTATTTTTAGAGAAAAATAGTTTTTATATTCATTAAGTTTGCGGGGTTCTTTGAATCATGCGACTCATTGGCCTAAAATAATGACTAACTTGGTTGTACAACCGACTTAGCCGCTTATTTGATTTGAGCGAAAAATTATTTACGTTTGAGTTGGAAAAGAATCATAAAGAGAAAGCAGGGGTGTAGATTATAAATTGGGGTTTTATTAATCGCGGGGTTGTATAATTAATTGGAGGTGCAAAAAGGAAGGCCCGGTTCAGCATAGGAGGCCCAAGATGCTAAACCGGGCTTAAGTGAGGAGGCGCGCATAAACAAAGAAGTGCGAATGACAATCTGATTAAACTAAAAATAAAAAAAAAGAGCACAGTATATGACCTAAACTAAAAAAAAGAAACCCTTAAAAAAAACATCTCTTCTTCCTTCACCCACAAGTGCTTGCTGCAGCCCAGAGAGAAAGTGTCTTCGGCGGAAAATCCGCCCACTCCTATGGGCGAGTTTTCGCGCCATTTTACCTGGGTTTTCGTGGGAGGAGAGAGCGACGTAACGAGAGATGGACGAGTGGGTGGTTTCGGTGTTGGGAGATAATGGAGGTGGTGACCGGCACTCCGCTGGCGAGCGCCTGAAACGCAGGGAGGTGGGTTTCGCGAGGAGATGATTGGTTGGCACATGGAACTCAAAGATCGACGTATTTTGTCTCTTTTCCTCTTGCTCTATACTGCTCTCATCTCGTCTCTATCCCTTTTCAGTTACTATGTTATTATACTGTGTTAAAATAAACTGCATAACAATTTGCTCTCAAAACCACAAACAATTGAAATAAATGACATGACAAAGATAACAAATAGCGTCTCTATCCACTTATGTTCTGATGCTAACGTGATAAGCACTAGTATTTGTAAAAATGAGTTATCATATATTTTATCATAGAATTGGAATTCAATCATATAATATTTTTAATAATGGAGTATTAATAAAACCTAATCAGTACCTTTATACTTGCAAACTAAGGAGAAGGTTTATTCTCTAATTCACACAAATTTGAATCGCTAAACACCTGTAATTTGATTGTTCTTCGCTAACCTTCAAAAGCAGAACTTTGACTTCTTGATATTCTACTAATCCAAGCATGCCCCTAATTCCGCCTTCGTTATGCTCATCTTTGTGTGGTTGCAATCGTTGTTGTGTTTTCTTTGAATTCTTGCTTGCTTCTTTCTCTAGATCTCAGAAACTTCAGAACCGTGTTTAGTGGATTAGGGTTTCGATGTGAAACTCTAATCCTATTTTTGGGTGATTTTTGCAGTAGTTTTCTGCCTTCGTTTCTGTGTGTCTTAGGCCCTAGACTAACCGTTTATTTATAGGTAGAAATTAGGTTTTAGCATTAATGACTGTTTTTGGGCTTTTGCAGATCTGATAATGTGGGCCTGCTGAGTAGTCTTGGAGAGCAAGTACAGACCCCAGAGATTACTGATGCTGCTCATTTATTTAATCTTCGTTTTTTATATTCTTTGTATTTTTTATATTATCATTTTTTGTATTTTTGGACTTTTTTGGACTATTAAGTGATCTTAAATTGTAAATTAAACTAAATAGAATTTTTTTGACATTTTTGGGCTGTATATATGCTTAAATAAGTTAAATAAACAAAATACGAATAAAACAATAAGAAAAAGGAGTCAGGCCAAATACAAAGACGAGGACGGGCCAGACTCGACAAATACGCTAAAACTAAACCAAAAATGGGCGTGTTAACTACAAACCCCACAGTTAACTCGGAATCGCATTAGTCTGAATTTAAACCAAATTTTGAGAAAAATGCCTTTAGGTAGACCTGTTCACGTACGACCAAACTCGAATACGGATATTAAATTGAAGAACGCGCGAAAAGATCGATCATTCGCGTGCGTGCCTAATTTAAACAACGGCGTTTCGATTTAGTTGAACGGAGTGATTGAAATTAGTAACCGAGACTCTACACTAATAATTATCGTAATCATGCGACTCCAAAACACGCCCTTACTAAAAATAAACGACTAAAGCGAGAAAAAGAAGACGGACAAAATTGGGGTATAATGTGCCCTCTTTATTAATATTTTACTAGAAAGTTTGAGCTCTAGAACTTTCGTAGTAGAAATAGGAATAAAGATAAGATAGACGCTAATTTTGTCCGTTTGAGGGGGGAGTGGGAGGTTTGAGAGATAAGAGGGAGTGGTTAATACTTGGCGTATTAGCAGAGAGTTGAATGAAGGGTCAACAAAGACTGAAGGAGCACTAAGGCTCTGAAGGACCCACTCGAGGGTGTGAAGGAGCGACAAGGCTCGAAGGACCACTTAAGGTCCGAAAGGCTGCCTAGGCCTTAATTGAAGGACCATCGTGGTGCGAGGAGGAGCGCAACTAGCTACGGTACTAGTTAAGCGATGCGAGGGGCCTTTATACTCGGCGGCCATGATGGGTCAAGATCGGTCTAGGCGATATGTTGACCATGAAGGGCGTACATTGTGTCTTAGGGCGACACAACTAGTCCGAAGGACCACGCGGGTGCGGAAGGTCCGCCGGGCTCGACTCGACGTTTGCGACTGGGCCACTTAGGGCTTCGAAGGGGCGTAGTGCTCTGAAGGACCACTCGGGGTGCGGGATCGACTTGGTGATCTATGATGCGATACAGGATCAACGCTTAGAGCTTTGATCTTAGAGGAACAAAATATGGGTACCGACACTTGAAGTCGATTCAGAGGCAATACATCATGTAATGGACATACAACGCCAATAATACATGCACATGCGACAAGTGATTTTTGGTGGGGTGATGGATGAAGTAGGTGATTCCTTTCTCTTTTTGTTTTTTTTTATTTTATTTTATTTTGCTTTTTGCTTTTTTTGCTTGCTTTATTTATTTATCCGATGGATGCATGAAGTATGAATGTTAATATGATGCAAATGAAATGTTTGGATGCAAATGCTATGGTGCATGGTGTGATGATATGAAATGACTGATTGAGTGCAGAAACATTTTTTGTGATGATGAGATGTGAGACTTTGGATGCGAGAGGCGGAAATGAATATTGATAATTCTTTGGAAAGATTAGATTTGATTCAAACTTCGGCAATCTCAAGGTTGTTATTTACGGACATTGATGTGAACAAGTACTTGCAAGCTCGCTTCTTTTTCTCTTCCATTATGATGCCCCATGGTGACCGAAATTTAGGTCTACAAAGTTAACTAAGTGGATTTTCAGTATCACATTATCAACTTGTGTTCTATCCCTCTGAAGCATTGTTAAGAAAACATGTATAGTAGTGCAAACATAGATGAATGAGTCAGTTAACTTGGTTCAAGGGTATGGACGAATGCGACACATGAAAGGATGAATGACTGGTCTTCGTCAATGTCATGAACGGTAGGTTTTTCCAAGCCAAGAAATACGAGATTGCCCCAATTTAGATTTGATGATTGTGAGTGAATAACTTGCCCCTGTCTAGTGCTAACAAGCTAGAGGTGTAGAAAATGATGAATGGGGAATGCATTGGCTTTGGAATGAAAGGTGGACAGCAATAGATATTGTCTCAACCCATAGAGTTTGGTGTTGCCCCATTTATGGTAAGGACAGGATTGCCCCGACTAGAGTAGCAACATATAGGGTAATGAGTTGAGAAATTGCCCCGGTATGGTTTTGTTGATGTGGATATAACAAGGGGATGAGATGGGTGTATGGTGAATGTCCCCATTTGTAGGTGGAGTGAAGGACGACAGGGTTGCCCCACTTGATAACGGGAATTCAGACGGTTGTTTTGGTGAGGTTGTGGAAAGCGACGGAGTTAAGGTAGTGGGTTTTTGGAGTTTGTCTGGTATGGCAATAGGCTGGGTGTGGTGTGACACTGTACAAATTTCCCCAAGTTCAAATGGAATAAATGGCGAAAGGGATGCCCCACTTTAGGATCTAGGCGACGATCCTAGTATAAACTTTTGGTTATGACTCTCAGACTACAATAATCTTGAGTTTGCTATGATGAAAACTACACTTGGTGATCACTAGACCTTGTCTTAGTATAACTGTAACTTGAATGAATCTTGTGGTGCAAGCCTTTTGATTTTTCTTTTCTTTTGAGTTTTTTTTTTTTTTTTTTTTTTTGAGATATATTTTTTTTTGAGCAAACATATTATAAATAAATAAACTTACTTGTCCTGAAATTAAAACTTTGAGAAAACAAAAGCAATCGATCAATGATCGGAATGAACCCTGAGAGGTTCAGATTGTGGGGTGGTTAATGATTTATGAAGGAAAGGATAATTGGGCTCAAAGAGGTGTTTGATGATTGATGGGACAAATGATTTGGTGATCTAACTTGGCTAATGGGTGATGATTTATGAAGGAAATGGTTTTAGGCTCAAAGGAGTGTTTGAGGTTTTATTGAGTAATTGATGTGCCTCATGGTTGGATGGACTTGTTTAGGATTTTAACGTGGCTAAGGGTTTATGGAGGATATTGAGGTTAAAGGAAGTGTTTGAGGATTTATTTTAGACAATGATTTCTTATGCATTTAATGGTAAGAAGTATCACTCATAATTGTACCACTTTGGCTTTTTCGTGGTTTTTCGATCCTCATTTTGGATTTGCTTTTTTTTTTTTTTGATTTTTCTTTTCTTTTTCTTTCTTTCGAGTGAGTGACTTAATAAAAATGATACACCATTTTTATGTGGAATTGATCATTGTCTAGGGTGATTGAGAGATTTTGGGATTTTTGGCTTAAGGTGGGTGGCAAAGGATTTTTGAGGATATGGGAAGATGGTTTGACTTCATTTGAGAACATGATTGCTAGTTTTCTCAAAAATTAACTTAAGGACAATAATTTACTTATTTACAAAATATTTGCTCTTTTCTTTATTTTTTTATGCCCTAATTTTTTGCTTAGGCCGCTCTTACGAGTTTTCAACCTAACAGGCCTTTTTGAATTTTTTGTAAAGGACTTGCACCAAGGGAATACAACGCCGATAAGGTATTTTAGAGATCACCAATTTGCCCCAGTGTGAGGGCCTCAAGTGTTATTTCACTAGGGAACCAACGTAAACGTCAACTATGTCTTGATGTGGGGAGTATGTACTTTATGGGTGGTCGGGGTGGGATTAGACTTTGACAGGGGATATGGTAAAGTAGGGACGCTAACTGACTCAGACAAAAATAAACACACATGTTACCCAAGTCACTACACAAATGTTTCGTAGAGAGTTAACATGATAGAAATTTTTGACACACCATTTCGGTCATTCATCATGGGATGCAACACTTGGTTAGAAAAAATGTGAACGAGCTGCTAATTTAAAAAAAATTGAGTGCCTTGAAACACCTTGAGCTTGCAACTAATATGGCTAAACTTTTTCAAAAAGAATTATTTATCTCACAAGAATGTCTCACCTCTCATCACACTCTTTCTCTAAAATTGTGTTTTTTCTTTTTTTGAGTTTTTGTTTTTATAATGCATGATGTAAGTATGCAAATGAACGAATGCGCATGAAATGAGAATGCGAATGAACGAATGTATGTGAAATGCGAATGTGATGTATGTGTATGAAATGATAATATATGATTTTATTTGTCATGTCGGGGAATTATAAACTTTTCATTGGAGAGTAAAGTACAAAATTTAATTTTGACTTCAGCGTGCACGACTTCTCTCCAAGGTAAAGATTTAAATTCCCTGACGGTCATAAAAGTGCATGCAACAGTAGATGTTTATTTGCTGTATGCATGTGGTATATTTTCTAAAAAAGTAGTGAAAAAATGATTTTTGTTTTTTTTTTTTTGATTTTTTTTATTTAAGACAGTATGCATAAATATTTGTTTGAATGCAAAGGTATAAAGCTCTTTTGTGACCCTAGAAAGGTATCCTATGGAGTGGGTCTAAGGTTTCTTTTATAGTGAACCTCACAAGGATGGTTCTAAAGAATCCTACACATGGTCCCTAGAGCCAAGGACTCCAGTCAAGAACACTGACCCCAATAATAGGCAAGCTATTAGGAGGGATAGCATCCTTAAAAGGAATCAAACTCTAGGTGAGATTTTCGTGACCACCCAACGAGACGTACGTCCCGCAGGCCATCACTACGCAATCTCGTTCTAACTTAGGTTTATGCTCGAGTCCGGGTATAGGACCTTTCTCACAAGTGTGTGATGTGTAGAAGTGAAGTGTGTGTAGGAGCAATTTAACAACAACCCAAAAACTGCAAACAAACAAACAAACATATATACAAATATCGTCTTCTATCCTAGGGTTTACACAAATAACTAATATAATTATGCAAAAGCGAATAAATAAATAAATAAATAAAGGGTAAAAATGAATTAATCCTAAATTAATTAGACTAGGTTTTGACTCTCTAAAAATAAATAAGTCCCCAGTGAAGTCGCCAGCTGTAGCGACCGAAAAATCCGGGAAAGGATTCTTCGAAAGTTCGAAAATGAAGCCGCCACCAAATTTTAGTTTAAGGGCAAATTCGGAAAATCCCTTTAGATTTTAGGACAAGGCATTGTTAGGGTTCGGGAGTCGTTATGTGTGGGGAAGGTATTAGCACCCCACGACATCCATTGTCTAATTATTTAAGATTTATTTAATAATTACCCTTTTATTTATGGGGGAAAAAGACTTATTTAGGTTTTTGGTTTTTAGTGCTTGACAAGAGTTGAGTCTTGCTCCTACGTACCTCCGGATGCAATGGAGGAATCAAAGCTACGTAGTTCTTCCTGAAAAAGTTTGTGGGTTGGTGTTTTTTAGTGTAGGGATCTTAGGATTCCTTGAATCCTGCATCTGACTCACATCGATTCCTAGACGGCAGCTAACTTCTTGGTTTACAACCGACTTAGCCCCTACTTTTGAAAATGGTTTTAGAGTTTTTGAAAGAAATTGGTTTGGTGTGAGGTGGGTCCGTTTAGAATAGGTATTCTAGAACTCCTGAACTGTACAGCTCATTAGTTCTAGAACGCTGACTAACCCGGTTGTACAACCGACATAGTCCCCTATTTATGAAAAAATAATTTATTTATATTCTATTAAGTTTTTGTAGGATTCCGAAGCTGCATGACTCATTGGTCCTAAAATGATGACTAACCCGGTTGTACAACCGACTTAGCCGTTTATTTTTAGAGAAAAATAGTTTTTATATTCATTAAGTTTGCGTGGTTCTTGGAAATGCTGACTCATTGGCCATAAAATAATGACTAACCCGGTTGTACAACCGACTTAGCCGTTATTTGATTTGGCGAAAAATTATTTACGTTTGAGTTGGAAAAGAATCATAAAGAGAAAGCAGGGGTGTAGATTATAAATTGGGGTTTTATTAATCGCAGGGGTTGTATAATTAATTGGAGGTGCAAAAAGGAAGGCCCAGTTCGCATAGGAGGGCCCAGTATGCGAAACTGGGCTTAAGTGGGAGGGGCGCGCGCATAAACAAAGGGGGTGCGAATGACAATCTGATTAAACTAAAAATAAAAAAAAAGAGCACAGTATATGACCTAAACTAAAAAAAAGAAACCCTAAAAAAAAAACATCTCTTCTTCCTTCACCCAGCTGCTGCGGCGCAGCTTAGAGAGAGAGTGTCTTCCGGCGGAAAATCCGCCAGCTCCTATGGGGCGAGTTTTCCGGCGCCATTTTACCGGTTTTCGTGGGAGGGAGAGAGCGACGTAACGAGAGATGGACGAGTGGGTGGTTTCGGTGTTGGGAGATAATGGAGGTGGTGACCGGCACTCCGCCGGCGAGCGCCTGAAACGCAGGGAGGTGGGTTTCGCGAGGAGATGATTGGTTGGCGCATGGAACTCAAAGATCGACGTATTTTGTCTCTTTTCCTCTTGCTCTATACTGCTCTCATCTCGTCTCTATCCCTTTTCAGTTACTATGTTATTATCTTTGTGTTAAAATAAAGCTGCATAACAATTTGCTCTCAAAACCACAAACAATTGAAATAAATAAAGATGACAAGATAACGCGTCTCTATCCACTTATGTTACGATGCTAACGTGATAAGCACTAGTATTTGTAAAAATGAGTTATCATATATTTTATCATAGAATTGGAATTCAATCATATAATATTTTTAATAATGGAGTATTAATAAAACCTAATCAGTACCTTTATACTTGCAAACTAAGGAGAAGGTTTATTCTCTAATTCACACAAATTTGAATCGCTTACCCTGTAATTTGATTGTTCTTCGCTAACCTTCAAAACAGAACTTTGACTTCTTGATATTCTACTAATCCAAGCATGCCCCTAATTCCAGCCTTCGTTATGCTCACTGTGTGGTTGCAACTGTTGTTGTGTTTTCTTTGAATTGCTGCTGCTTCTTTCTCTAGATCTCAGAAACTTCAGAACCGTGTTTAGTGGATTAGGGTTTCGATGTGAAACTCTAATCCTATTTTTGGGTGATTTTTGCAGTAGTTTTCTGCCTTCGTTTCTGTGTGTCTTAGACCCTAGACTAACCGTTTATTTATAGGTAGAAATTAGGTTTTAGCATTAATGACTGTTTTTGGGCTTTTGCAGATCTGATAATGTGGGTCTGCTGAGTAGTCTTGGAGAGCAAGTCACTGGACCCGAGATTGCGATCTTTGCTCATTTATTTAATCTTCGTTTTTTATATTCTTTGTATTTTTTATATTATCATTTTTTGTATTTTTGGACTTTTTTGGACTATTAAGTGATCTTAAATTGTAAATTAAACTAAATAGAATTTTTTTGACATTTTTGGGCTGTATATATGCTTAAATAAGTTAAATAAACAAAATACGAATAAAACAATAAGAAAAAGGAGTCAGGCCAAATACAAAAAGACGAGGACGGGCGGACTCGACAAATACGCTAAAACTAAACCAAAAATGGGCGTGTTAACTACAAACCCCACGATTAACTTTCGGAATCGCATTAGTCTGAATTTAAACCAAATTTTGAGAAAAATGCCTTTAGGTAGACCTGTTCACGTACGACCAAACTCGAATACGGATATTAAATTGAAGAACGCGCGAAAAGATCGATCATTCGCGTGCGTGCCTAATTTAAACAACGGCGTTTCGATTTAGTTGAACGGAGTGATTGAAATTAGTAACCGAGACTCTACACTAATAATTCTCGTAATCATGCGACTCCAAAACACGCCCTTACTAAAAATAAACGACTAAAGCGAGAAAAAGAAGACGGACAAAATTGGGGTATAACACTTATCTATAGTTCATTGCCCAATTCTTGATGGCTATGCACTATCCTCTTTATTAATCAATTGTGACATGTCACCAACAACCTAAAGAAGCTTGAGTGACAAAATCACAATATACACATTTAAAAGTTTTATCAATTCTAGTACATCACCAACAACACATAAGGAAGCATGGGTGAACCCCAACATAGCCAATAAGTGTACAACTCTTAAAGGCGGATAGCTTTAATTTTAACATGGGGGCCTAGGACCAGGGCGCATGACTTCCCTCTCCTAGTATACTAAACGCATGGAGGTCGTCACCTCAATTCGATATTTCTTATATATCGTGAAACGTGGACCGGTTTAGATGAACATAATCATCCCGAGTCAATTATAAATTAAGAAATGGAACATTTTGTTCAATTCACTTTCCAAAACATATGTCCTCACACGAGACTCTAAGTTTTACGAAATATTCGTAACATTAACCGTTTAATTCAAAACCACTTTGAACATATATCAAAATTTCTAACGAAAATTCGGCAGAGTTTCCTCTGAAATATGGACATCCCAAAAAAATACTTACCTGTATAATCAGTCCAGACAATTTACAACCACATACAAAACATAGCAATTACTTCAAGTAATTCGTTTGAGATTTGTAGGATACGACACAAGTGCAAAATTTTCTATAGCAGTGCACATACTTCGGCGAATTAATTAAAATAGCAAACAATATCGGATTTCAACAAACAAACACTCATTGAAAAGCTCTCTGAGTGTAGTTTTTACATGTTATATCCATTTTTCAAAACAAGGCTCCAGTTGATACAGTTTTTTAAAAATACCACACTGCTGTACAAAAATCAGACAGAACATGTTGCCCAACTTGCGACTCAATTTTCTTTCTCATTTCTTAAAGAAATTTGATGAAACCAGTGCCTACTTCAGTAGGAAATTCAGTCTACTTTCCAACGAAATAAGAATCATTCAAAACGGAGTTCAATTGAGAACTCAAGACTTGAAAAACTGAACCTATACAGTTTAATTTCAGAAATTTGACCTAACTTGAGACACTCATAACTTGAGCTACACACCTCCAATTTAACGAAACCAGTGCCAAAACGACCGGCGTTAAGTCTATTTTCAAAAACAATCAGAAACATAATTTTTGGACTAACCGAACAGTCCCAGTTCTAAAGAAACGAAGCGTGTGTCAGATTTTCTAAAACAGCGAGTTCGAGACCAAATTGTGTTTTTCGCGACTCAAAATTTTTTTAAACGCGAGCAATTTCGACAACGCATGTAAATCAATCAGTCAACACAACATAAAACAAAACCCTAAGCGAGTAAAACTCACCTAACGTGATGAAAATCAAGCAAATCTCGAGACTTTCCGAAGCTCACGATCCGAACTTTCCGAACTCGCTCGAAACTTCACGAACTAAGCTCTTAACATCTCCATGACTTATAATTTGAACACCCAGCTATCCCAAACTGAAACAAACCCTTGAAATGCTCTGGATCCACGAATTGAACTTGAATGTAGCTACTAAAACTTCATCTAAACTCTGAATTGATGATTGGGTCAAATATCCTAAAGAAGCTTCACGTCTTTCACCCCAAACTCGATGGAAAGAATAGGAAGGGGTTGAGCAATCCAGCTTGATTCACTTGGTGTTAGTGAGATCAAAAGAAAGAGGATGAGGAATGGAACTCTTGGGTGGTATTTTTACTCACGTGCAAAGAGGATCCCAAGCTCCCTCTTCCCTTTTCCCTCTCGTCACCTTCTCTCACTCTCTCCTTGCTTCTCCTTTTTTTTTCTTTTCTTCCCAAAACAATAAGTGAGAGTGATTGAGTTCTCAGCTGAGGGGGTTTTGTTCTTAAAGAAAATAAAATGACCCATATGCCCTTTGTCTCTCATTCCCAATTAAATTCAAGTTCTAATCAATCAAGCATTCATCAATTCATATACTTAGCAAATTAGTTGTCATTCCCATGATTCTATCATGTTTAGGACTCAATCTATTATTCCACCAAATAATAAATCTTCAATATGAGGTGAAATGACGATTTTACCCTTAGTGTTCTAATTTCCACTCAATAATGCATTTAAATTATATACTCAAGCAATTATAAATTGCTTCCGCGACAACCTCACATCCGTGACTTGATTTATTACCTATTCGAGTAATAAATCACTCGTTAATTTCTTAATTCGAAATAACGAAATTAGGGATGTTACAATCATAAGTTTAATTAAGACCGATACTATCAAAAATAAAAACAATATATTTTTACTCATTGAGACTAATAACTTGGAATTAAAATTTTATTAGAAGAGGTATTAGTAAAAGTTGATGAATTAGAATTTATTTTCTATAATTAAAAATTGACACAAAATTGTAACCTATTTATTAAATAAATTTACTTAATTTTATGTTAAAAAATTAAAAATCAATTGAATCTTATTTATGTCGTCACTATTTAAAAAGAGAACACTCTAACCTTTTAACACATGGTAAAATAGTAGGTTGAATCTTAAATTAACCCAAATGAACAAACTTCTAGGCTAAATAAAAGATAGGAAGAGAGCCA
The DNA here is from genome assembly GCA_020916435.1 of Oxytropis ochrocephala. Classification (NCBI taxonomy): domain Eukaryota; kingdom Viridiplantae; phylum Streptophyta; class Magnoliopsida; order Fabales; family Fabaceae; genus Oxytropis; species Oxytropis ochrocephala. Next base: position 93,042,941 of record CM037091.1, read on the forward strand.
ATGAAATGGTTGAACATCCTATAAACTAAGTTACATCAATATCCTTCTTACAATTACAACAACCAAATTACATGAGTGACAACCTCAAAATTATAGCCTAAATTTTTCACCTATTTTCTATCATTTCCTAGCATCCAAATAGATTACAAATATCTATTAAACAACATATATGACATTTATAAATGAGATACCTTTTTATTCACGGATTCATCAGCTTTCCTTTTAATGAAATATCCAACTTCATTCCCCAATTACTAATGAAGCTTCAAACTACTACATGTAATGATTCTAATCTCCAATTTCATGGATACCCCTATGTTTTCCAAAACCTCTAACTCTCTCTTGTCGACAATCATTGCACCAATTTCTTTCCATGCATCATTTTCTTATCAATTCTACGCATGCATGTAGACCACCCTTTGTGACACTTGTTGCCTATGGAAAGACATACCACAATGTGCTAATGATTCCAATTGACAACAATGTTCAAGATTTTGCTGTTTATATAGTAATTCCTTAATTAAATAATAAATGTAACCTTCATTTTTACCATTAAAATATTGTAACGTTCCTTTTATTTCTCTATGTGTTTGCCTTTTTGTCTTACTATTATTCACTTTAGCTACTTTAAGGTTCATAAATAAATGGAGATGAAAAGATGCAAGGGTAGAGAATAATAAGTCTTAGTTTACTTTTATTTTATAGTTTTATTGACACCTATAAAGGTAACTTTTGTTTAAAAAATTAATATAAAATAATAACTTCATATATTCTTTCTAGTACCTGGAATATATATTGTTCTTTATTTTTTTAATAATTTATGTATATTTTTACTGAAATTATAACATTTGTTCACATATACTTAAAATTAATCCTAATCCTAAATATATCAAAATAATTGTAAGGATATTTAAAATGAAAATATTTGTTAAAAATTTGATTAACGTATGAGATAATATTGTAACGTTATTTAAATAATGAATGGTTTTTTTTAGACAGTAAATAATGAATGTTTGGATACAATGGTTTTATTTCCCACTATTAGTTAAACAATTCTCATTATTTATATTTTCAAAAGTAACTATAAAAGCTACAACTAAAAAGAAAGCTCATGGTTGATTGTACGTTAAAAATATCACAACTGAATAATTTTATACCAATTATTCACAACTCAAAGAAATTATATTATTGTTAGAATTGGTCAAAAATAAAAATTAATTGAATAAATATATTTACCAATTATGATAGTTTTGATGAAATAATAAATAATTAAGGACTTTCAAAATTCTTTTTTATGTAACAATCATGCATTGGAAGGGAGAGAGGTTTCACATTTGTATAAATTATTCCTTTAAATGACAATAAACTCATGAGTTAAATAATAAAGAAATAGTAATATTGTGAAAAATCAAATTGAAAATAAATGAAGATGATGTGAAGCATCTTAGAGCTTGGAAAAAAGCTTCCTTTAGAGATTTACTAGGAGAATACCCGTGCGATGCACGTGTTGTTATATAATTTTTTCCTTTAATTTTATATAGACTTTATACAAATATATACATAAGTTGTCAATATAAATTATAAATTTTAAAAATATAGTATTACATTAATATATTTTTGAATTTTTATATATTAAAAAATTATTTATTTATGCCATATTCTTATATAGTGTATGTGTTTTTTAATATGCACAATTGTCCAAATTTTATTGAGCATAATTGTTGAAAATAAAATCTTCATTTTACTTAGTAATAATAAATGTCATTCTATTTAATATCTTGAATTTATGAGCATGAATTTTAATAATAAAGACACGTGAAAAATAATATAAATAATAAGAATATTGTTGATATAGAATTTTTTAATATGTGTAAGACAAAGAAGAAAAATAATAATTGAAGATCAATACTAATGAGAATATTTGCGTCAAAAAAAATACTAATTAGAATATTTTTTGATATAACATATAGCCTAAATAAACACTACGTAAAAAAAATTCTATTTGTTTAAAAACAAAAATAATGGTTTAATATGTGAAAGTTTAAGGATGAAAATAATAAGATTTTATATTTCCTTTAAAACATTAGAATAAAAATAACTAAGTTATACTAAGAAAGTGATCATAATATATTGATAAACATGTTTGGAAGTGACTTACATTTGTAATGTGCGTCTCGCATTTGCTTTTCTCTTATAATGTTTTTCTATTTTTATTTTCTTCTTCCAAATTTCAGTGACATCCTCTAAATATTATTATATTAAGTTTGGATGGACTTAAATTAAATAAGTTAATGGTTGTGTATGAATAAACATAAATCATAGAAATTAGAAAGAAACTACTCTTTATTTTATTTTTTCTTTATTTCTTTGTTTATTCATCAATTAATAATTCATAAATATTAATTAAAACAAAATTTGAAACTTAAAACAAAAGTGATAATAAGGAATTTAGATTTAATAGGAAACTTAGTGTAACATCCCTAATTTTTAAATTTCGATTTATGGAAATTAACGAGTGATTTATTACTCGAATAGGTAATAAATCAAGTCACGGATATGAGATCATTATTAAAGCAATTTATAATTGCTAGAGAAAATAATTTAAGTGCATAACTGAGTGGAAATTGGAACACTAAGGGTATTTTAGTATTCATACCACTTACCCAAAATGATCTACGAGACATCGAAAATATCCAAAATCTTTGTCTCACTCCTAAATTGGATGGAATAAATAAAAGAAAAAGAAGAGAACACGGAGAAGAAAGAAAAGTCAAAAGTGAAGAAAGAAATAAAGGAAAGAAATGAATAAAATAAAGAAAGAGGGAATAGTAAAGAAAGAAAGAAAAGCAGAGAGAGTGAATGAAAGGGAGAGAGAGTGAAGAGAAATGGGACGAAGGAGAAGAAGAAAGGAGAGAGTAGATCTCTCTCAATTCAACACCGGGTAAGGGGCTTTTTAGCTCATTCTCTTCCATTTTTCATCCTCTTCCCAATGATGTAAATTTCATAGACTAATTTCTTCTCTAACTCAAGTTACCATTGTTGAACCTTAGAGCTCAAAGTGGAGAAAAATCGAAATTGGGTGACTTGAAAGCTCCGTATTGATCGTGGGAAGCTCAACTACTTGTTTGGGAGTGTTGGGTACGAGTTTTATGGTGGATTCGAGTCGATTGAAGCACCGAAGAATTTGGGGCTGTTAGATTTCGGTTTGGGTAGCTGGAATTCGGTTTTGGAACTGTTTTGGAGGAGTTACAATCTTTGGTTTTCTGTTTGGAAGTGGTTGGAACGGTTTGGTTTGAGCTCGTGAAGTTTCGGAGCGAGTTCGTGAAGTTTCGAGATCGTGTATTTCGTCAAGATTCGGTTTTGTGTGATTTTCATCACACGAGGTGAGTTTTACTCGCTTAGGGAATTTTAAACATCGTTTTTGAACTATGTTTGAATGATTTTCAAATTCCGAAGTTTCGAGAATTTTAGAGTCAAAAACGCTATTTTTCGAAAATGACGCGTGTTTGAAAATTTAAAACGAAACCATAATGCTTTGATTTTTGAATTGATATGTTTGGACTGGATTATGTGGAATATTGTTTGTTTGGATGTGTTTTAAAGTTGGGTGTGAATCGGTTGAATTTTCAAATCTATTGGAAAACCGTAAAATTTTGTATATGTACGACATTAATGATTTTGGAATAAAATGATGTCCGGACTGGTTTTCGGAGTAAATAATATTTTTGGGATGTCCAGTATATTACAGAGGAAACTTTGCGAAATTTTGTTAGACATTTTGGTACAAATTCAAAGTGGTTTTGAAATAACGATTAATATTATTATTATTTGAAAAACCGAACTAGTGAGCGTGTGTGGACTTATGTCTTGGAAAATAAACCGAACGAAATGTTCTATTTTTATGTTTTGGCTATGGATGATTATAAATCATCTAAACCTATCCATGAGACCTATAATTATAAACTATATGGAATTGAAATAATGCTTGCGGAAAATGATATGCTCTATCCGTTATGTTACGATATATAAATATATCGAGTTGAGGTGACGACCTCTATGCGTTAGTATGCTAGGGGAGGGCAGTCATGAGCCCTGGCCCTAGGCCCCAATGTTAAAAAGAATTATTCCGCCTTTGAGAGTTGTACACTTATTGGCTATGACCGGGGTCCACCCATGCTTCTGTTAGGTTGTTGGTGGTGTACTAAAATTAATAAAGCTTTATTGTAATTCATTCTTGGATTACTATGTGATTCCGCAATTCATATAATAGAATTGCTAAGAGATCCAGTAAGTATTAACTTGCTGTGTCTATGTTTTATGTTTCGGCAATTCATATAATAGAATTGCTAAGAGATCCAGTAAGTATTAACTTGCTGTGTCTATGTTTTATGTTTCGGCAATTCATATAATAGAATTGCTAAGAGATCCAGTAAGTATTAACTTGCTGTGTATATGTTTTAATTGGCTCATGAGTGTGGCTAGGGGTCACGGTAAAGCTCACTGAGACAAGTTGTCTCACCCAATATATTGTGGTTATTTTACAGAGAAACAGGGAATGAGGAAAGCTAAGAAGCACGGCTAGTTGAAGCTTGTGTTGAAGATGGCTAAGGAGCATTTATGCTTATGTATTTCCGTTTGTGTTTCTTTGTATTTTGGCTGTATAACTTGTATTGATACAAGTTGTATATTATGTTCCGCTACTCTGATATATTCGGATATGTAATATTAGCATTGCAATCGCGAAAAATTTTCAGGGTGTTACACTTAGAAAGAGAAAACAATCAAAATCAAATCTTTATTTTTATTCTTTATAATGATATGAAAAATATATGGCCATTATTCACAATATGAAATGAAATATTTATTTTATTATAATTGTTTTTTTATGCAACTTATAATCTAAATAAGCTAGATAAAGTGGAGAGTAAACATATAATATTTTTAAACAAATTGAAACAAATAAATCTGAAGCTTTATTTGGTTGTTTTTACCTCAAGCACTATTCTTATTTTAAATTAACCATTTCATATGTGAATTTGTAAATAAAAAGTATTAGATAGAATATATACTCTAATGAAAGCATTATATATGATTATAGTTGAAGAAAATGATATATTTTTTCCTTTGTGATATAGAGAAGAGACACCTAATGTAATTTCCTTCTTACAAGTGACACTAAAGGTTATGAAGTTTCAAGGAACATATGCAACTCATTTAGATCTAGCAAATCATACAATTTTACAAAACTATGAAAGTAAACATTTTTATAGAGAATTAAAATATACATCATTTCTTAATGCCTATAACTTTACAAAAAATTGTTGTCTATTTGTCAACTTCAAACTATCAAGAACATGAAATTCTTTATCTTTTTTGTGAATTCTACATCTCGTGAAATTTGCTCATTTCTTCTACTCCTTGTTTTCTATATGATTCTTGCACCTAATGTAATTTCCTTATTAGAAGTGACACCAAAGGTTATGAAGGCTCGTGGAACATATGCAATCGATTTAAATCTAACACATCATACAATTAAACAAAAATTAAAAACATTTTTCTTAAGAACAATATTAAAATATACATAATTTTCAATGTCTATAACTTTACAAAAATCATTGCCTATTTGTCAACTTCAAAACCTGTCAAGAACATAAAAATCTTTACCCTTTTTGTGCATTCTACACCTTCTTGTGAAACTTGCTCCTTTCTTCTACTTCTTATTTTTTATATAATTCTTTTGTCAAAACCTCTACCCTCACCATCCAAAGATCTCTCCTTTAAATAGTCATTTCTTGTTATAATTAGTTTAAACTCTATTTCTTCCACTCATATTCCACTAACTCATGAGTTTATTGTAAATTAAAGCAATAATTTATGTAAATGTGAAACTCCTCCATTCAATGCAAAATGGTTACATAAAAAAAAATTAAAGGTCAACTTATTATTTCTTATTTCATCTAAACTATTATAATTGATAAATATATTTATTAATTCAATTAATTTAAATTTTGACCAATTCTAATAATAATATAATTTCTATGTAAATAAATATATAATTTAAAAAATACATTTAGAATAAATAGTAATTAATATAAAAAAAGAAAACAATAAAAAGTAACTAATATAAGAACATAAAATTGAGTTTAGAATGAACACATAATTTAGCTCATAAGTCTCATGAATTGAGAATGAACATTGATTAATATAAAAAAAAAAATCTTGTTTTTTATATTTAATTATATATTAAAAATTAAAATCAAAGTCTCATTTATACAAAAATTATGATTAAATATAATATAATGTGTAAATTTATTGCTATGTTGGAATTTATTAGTAGTAGTGGGTTGAACACAAAGATAGGAATTAATAAATAATAAAAGAGAAGTTTTAATAGACAAAAATAAAAGCAAAAATTCAAGGATTATTGTGGAGGCTCCATTGGGGTTTCCTTTACTAATATAGAATATATGATGTTTTGAAACTATTGTTTTTTTTTTTAAAACCATTCATATTCCTGATTAAAAATGTAATATAAAAAAACTCAAATAAAGTATAAGATAACTATTAAAACAAAATTTAAATTAATAAACCCAAAGTAACCAAAAGTTTTCTTTTTGACCAAAAGTAACCCAAAGATTAACCATCGCCCAGTATTCTTTTTTCCTTTCTAAAAATAAAAGAGGAAAATACACTATTCTTACAACAAAAAATCCATGAAAATTATAAATAAATATAAATATAGAAGTGAACACAATTTTTCTTAAAAATATATGAAGCTAAAGTCTACGTTTTTTTATGTTTCATGTGGTTTTTATTTTTATAAATAATAAAATAATGCTCAATTCTCCTAGTCATCAAACTTTATGTCTTTTTATTTTTATTCAACTCATATCAATACACTTATTGTCTTTAATTATATAATAACTGAAAAAATATAAAGGGTCTTAATAATTTAGCCTTAATATGTAATCATTAATATAATTCCTTATATGTGTAAATTATAAAAAGATATTAATATAATTGAAAATCTAATTGAAAAATTAATGAGGATGATGTGGAGCATCTTAGAGGCTTGGAAAAAAGCTTCCTTTAGATATTTATATAGACTAGGGGCTAATCCCGTGCGATGCACGGGTTTATACAAAAAATTTGTTTTTAAAATAATGTTACAAATAAATTTAAATATGTATAATTAGAAAAATGTAATAATAATTTTCATACAATTTATTAAGATATTAAATTTTAAACAAACATAGAGAAAATGAAAATTAATTTTAATATATTTTAGTTTAGTATTATATGATGTTAATAAATATTTTAACAATAAGAACTATAAATATTGTAATGATATTAGTTGAAGCAAATTAAATTTAAGGAACTTAGACTATTCACCATTTTCATATTAATGTTTTAGAATTATCATGAAATATTAACTACTTCTCTCTTGCAATAGACTAAATTAGGCAATAGTTATGTTATTTAGTTTAGAGCAACTTGAATATAATTTTGGCATACTTATCTAATTCATTGTTTAAATATATTATTCAAAAGTTTTTTCTAACTTTAACATTAGTACAACTAAAAATTAAATTCAATATTTTTATATTTACAAAGGAGCACGCTTTAAATGAATTCTATTAAATTTTAAATTAAGTAAGCACAATATGAATGCAAATTAGTAGACAATGTTTAAAATAGAAACAAAATGGAGTTTATGTTTCATTCATACCTCTTAAGTTTTTATTCATGTCATAGGTATGCAACATAATATAAACACACAAATGATTTAATTTTTTTAAAAATTTTACTTTAATTTCATTAGTTATTTGTTGGTAAAATTTGATTAATTAACATCCGATTTCCATAATAATTTTTTTCCATAAAATTGCAAGTTTTTTATTAAGTAATTTTATTTAATTTTATATTAAAAATTTAAAAGTCAATTTAACTTTATCTATGTCGTTGACTCTATAAAGCAAATAATAGACACTCTAACCTTTCAAAAGTAGGTTTGACTTGCAAGTTAAAAAGAATTAGTGAGATTTCACTAATAAGGGACTAAAACTTATGAAAAAATTTATGGTTTTCCTAGCATCCAAGTATTTTACAAATGTCTTTTAAACACCATAACATTTACAATTTGGATTCCTTTTTATTCATAGATTCAACATACTTCTTTCCTTTGATTGAATATTGTAACATCCCTAATTTCGTTAATTTCAAATTAAGAAATTAACGAGTGATTTATTACTCGAATAGATAATAAATCAAGTCACAGATATGAGGTTGTTACGAAAGCAATTTATAATTGCTAGAGAAAATAATTTAACTGCACAATTGAGTGGAAATTAGTACTCTAAGGGTATTTTAGGATTTATACGACTTCCGTTAAATGATCTCCGAGACACGAAAAGTATCAAAATATTCTCTCATTCCACACTTGTGATATAATTAAGAAAGAAATAGAAAGAGATCGTGGAGCAGAGAGAGATAAGAAATGAAAGAGATAAGAAAAGGTGAAAGTATTAAAAAGAGGGAATAGAAAGGAATAAAAAATTAAAAGAAAGAAGAGGAATAGAAAAGAGAGAAAGCAGAGAGAGTCTCGAGAGAGAGAAGGAGAAATGGCGTGGAAGAAGAAGAGGAAAAAGGGGATGCTTTGGTTCATCAAAACGACTTCCTTCCAACACTAAAAACGTTCAGCGTTTCTTCCTCTTCATTTTGACACGAAAATCATCATCATCCATTCACTATCCTCAAATCCACCATTTTCAAATTGTGAAGAAAATGAGAGATGTTGGGTTTCTTGTTTCACCTCTTGTCTTGGAAGCCTAGGAAAATACCATAGAGAGGTTGGATTGTCATCTAAGAGTGAAGAATTCAAGCTTGAGTGAGTTAGGGTTTGTAAAATCCAATTTGGGGGTTTTGTGAATAGTAGCTTTTGGAGGTTAGGGATGATGAATAGTGGTCATGGAGGATTTCGAGCAATTCGGTATTTTGGTCAAAAAGAGGTCTCGTGATCGAGTGGAAAGCTTTAGGAGCGAATTCGGATGTCGCCGGAACGTGGAGTTGATTCGGGGAGCGTTCGTGTGGTTATGTCAGAAAAGCGTTCTCGCGGAAGTCTCGGTGCTTCGTGATTTTCATCACGATAGGTGAGTTTTACTCGCTTAGGGAATTTAAATATCGTTTTTGAACTATGTTTGAATGATTTTCAAATTTTCGGAGTTTCGCGAATTTTAGAGTCAAAAACGCTATTTTGCGAAAATGACGCGTGTTTGAAAATTTAACACGAAACCATAATGATTTGATTTTTGGATTGTTATGTGTGAACTGGAATATGTGTATGGCTGTACGTGGTTGTTTAGGATTGAAATACAGATTGGGATCGACCGGAGAACGAAACGAAACGGAATTGGGCATTAAGTCGAGAAGTTCCTATGTTCCCAATATCCAATGTTTCGTTTCGACGCTCCGTTCGGCTTCAAACTTCTTTTAAATCCTTTTCCTAACCACCCATAGCATATGTGGATGATAATGTGTGCTTTGTCTGTGGTTTTAAAGTTGTTTGGTGTAATTCGGTTGAATTTTCAAATCTCTTGGAAAACCGTAAATTTTGTATATAAAAGTGGAATTAATGATTTTTGAACAATTGATGTCTGGACTGGTTATACAGGGTAAATACATAATTTTGGGATGTCCTGTATCACAGAGGAAACTCTGCGAATTTTCGTTAGAAATTTTGTTAGCAATTTTATGCAAATCCAAAGTGGTTTTGAAATAACGATTAATGTGATGATTATTTCGAAAAACCGGAAAATTTAGAAATACGTGTGGGAACCAAATGTTTTCTAACTTAAATGTTGACTGGTCGGATTTTCATGAGCGTGTGCGGATAATAATATGTTATTGCAACATATTATGCATTGAGTTATAATCCGGTATATATATGTTATATCGTGTATATGAGACGGCCCAATGCGGGTATACTATGATTAGAGGATATTTCGGTATATGATCAATATCGAAATTAGGTTTCGAGGCGGGTGACGACCCAGAGCTCGCAGCATACTAGGCGGGGAAGTCATGAGCCCCTAAACCTAGGCCTTCAGCGATAGGGTTCACCGGGATTAGCAGATGTGCGATCGGTGTTATGCTCGAGATGAATTATTGTACATAGCGATTTGCTCTCGATGATAGGGTTCACCGCTATTGTGCAATTGTTGGGCGTTATGAATGCACGCGTGTGTGCATTTGACGATCGGCAGACGTGTGTAATGCGATTTGTATTTACCTTGTGTGTGCGCGATCGGTATTGTGCGTGGTTTACTAATTAAATCACGAAGTAAACAAATGTTTTATAAATAGACCGAGTGATAGGTGAGGGTCACGGTAAGACTCACTTTGAGATTTGTTATCTCACCCTACAAATGTTGTTGCTTTTCAGATTAACGAGGGAAGAAAAGAAGGTTGTATGGCACGAGTAGGTGGCATGCTCGCATGCAGGATTGAATATTTAGTCTTCCTTACGTCTTTATGTTTTCCTTGTTACTTTTGTATTAGTTTATGACTTAAATTTGTTTAAGTTATTTATTGGTTTCGATTTCCTTGTAGAGATTCATATCTAAGTAAGGAAATTTATACTACGATGTAAGCTAATATGTATGTTTTGGTATTTCTATTGTTTAGAAATACTAGGGTGTTACATTTTGGTATCGAGCGGTTCGACTCGTCGGACGTAGAGACCTTATGGTCAAAAGGTTAGATAGTGTCGGCTAGGGACTTAGACAATTAAATGTCGAACCTTTCAAGATATTATGTGAAGTATTGAGTCAGGATCCACTCAATGTTTCATGAGTTTCGAGAATTATGACGATTAGTTGCCTCACCGAAAATGTCCAAACCCTACACCATAGGAATTCTGGCCTTCTCAGTTTATCAGAGCACGCAGCGGAAGCAAAGGGCTACAGTTGGTGTTCTGAAGTAAGTAGTGGGCAGCCAAATTGGTTCGAGGAAGCGGTGGGCGAATGTTCAATCGGTGAACAGTGCAATTGTAGAATTGCAAGTGGAAGTTATTGTAGGTCCTACAGGAACTACAATTAAGAGAAGCCTTTAGCAAGTAATAATGATCGTATTGTAAGACCGGTTAAGGTTAAGCGGCACCGAGATCGACCGTTGATTAGTCGATCTAGCGATTATGGAAACATTATTTCATAGTTGACATTACCTTATGGTTAGAATAAACCCCAACTTAGATCGTGATTAGAGACATTCTCAGGATAGTCTGCGAGTCTTGACCATGTTCTTTTCCTCAAGGCCGCTTTATGAAATGCTATGAAGACGATATATTAAGGTGTAGTGCAATCTCGGAAGATTGGCTCTGTAACCCAATGTTGATAGAATTAGTTCGATCACGGTTTGAGAACCAAGTCTCCATCAAGAGGAGATCAAGAGGTGACTTTGATGGTGACATGTCTTTCGATTCAAACATTTTCCGCTATGGCAATATTTTGGAAAGAGTGATTATTTATTGAAAGACCCGCACCTATATTGGATTATATTGTTAAACTTTTAGATGAGGAACTTGAGGATCATCTTTTCAATCTATTCACGAAAACTCGTTTCCAATTAAGTTATGCAACGGGCGTGGTAGCCGAGATAGTTGGATGGCACTCATGGATCATTACTTGATTCTAAGAAATGACTGCGATAAGGAAAAGGAGATGTCACATGTGAGGGAAAATATATTCAAGCTGATTGATACATATTATGAGGAAGCTAGTCTCAGTCTGTGAGAAATTTTCGATAGTTCTCCGACTTGTTTTATTTATAACTTTTAATCCGGAACTCCGATTTTTATGTTCCGGGATGCGTTGGAAAGCTAACGAAAATGTCTACACATCTGAGTAGGTTGTGAACCAATTATTCAGTTGTATTCAGAAGCATATTTCTACCTTACCCTAAGTGGTTGTTGGCCTATAGGGGAAGACTGAATCGATTGAGTGTTAATTGCCTTACTCACCGTTAGGCAACTCATTCCTTACCTAATGGATACTTTAGGGTTATGGTTACGTTTGGAGATTTGTAGAGTTTGGAGGGTTGTGGGACCAAGGGAATAAGTAAATAGTGAGAATTGTTCTCGGAATCAACGCTGGAAGCATTATCTTGTGCCCGTTTGATTCCGTGGAAGAATCCTTCTATTTTGATTATTTCTTTGATGTTATAATAACTAGTTCAACTCCGTGACTAATCCAAACATAAATGTTCCGCTTAGAGTAGTCCACAAGGCAGTGTGATTAAGTGAATTCTAAAATTTTCTAGTAAGTCTTACTTAGCTAGAAAAGCGGTTATGCATCAAGTTAGGGATCTATGTTGTTAGATTCTCTTATGCTTAAGTGGCTGGATAGTAGATTCAGTTTAAGAGAATGATTTGTTGAGAATAGTCGTTTGACTTATAGAATCTGCAAGGCCATACATTTGCGTGAGACTTTCCGGATTTCGGAATTTAGTTTTGAAGACGGAGCCACGAGCTGAAGAAATGTCTTATTAGTATGTCGGGTTAGCAAAGAAACCAACACCTATGGGTAAGTGAGAAAATTATTTCATATCCAAATGTTTTCAAGAAACTTTTACACAACCTTTACCCATTTGTGAGTCAGTTATGAACACTGTGGTGACAGAGTTAACCCAAAGTGCCAATAGGGTATGTAACGAAATCGAAAGGTGATATTCCCCAGTTTACTACAAGTTGGGGTGCTCCCGTGTTACTTGTTGAAAAGAAAGATGGGAGTAGGAGATCGTGTATGGATTACCTCCATTTGGACAAAGTTACTATTAGGAATAAGTATCCTTGCCAAGTATAGATGATTTGCGTAATCAGGTTCGAGGTGCAGCAGTGTTTTCAAAGATTAGTTTAAGGTCGGGTTATCTTTAATTAAAAGTTAGGGTTTTAGTTGCTCCGAAGACAGCTTTCCATACTAGATATGGACATTACGAGTGAGTAGTGATGCCTTCGGCCTAACTAATTCTCCTATGGTATTCATGGATTACATGAACCGAGTTTTTCACCCGTACTTAGACTAGTTGTTGAAATTCTCACTGATAACATTTTGGTGTACACTAAGATCACTGTGAATCGTGATTTACATCTCTACGTTGTTCTGAATATACTCTCAGAGGAAAAGGGATAGGCTAAACCCTAGAAGTATGAATTATGAGTGTCTGTAGTAAAATTTTGGGAACTTGTGAGATCCCAGTCAGGAGTGTCAATAGATTTCAATAAAGGAGAAACATGTGGTATCCCAATCTAGTGTGATTGTGGATTCTAGTAAAGTAGAAGTCAGATCGGATTTGGAGGAGCAATATATCGATTCTGAAGTAGGAGTTTATGTATTTATGCAAGAGAAGCCGCATGAGAAGGATTCTCCGACTCATGATTTGAAATGGAAAACTAATGGTTATGTAGGGAGAATTGAAGGTAACTCGAGTCGACAAAAAGGGTTATGTTGACAAAAAGGAGTAGACCACGAGAGTTGGATCGATGATCTGTATTGTAAGAGTTACATCAACCATTGTTACCGGTAGAGCATTGCCGGCGAAGAACTCAGTTCTCGAGTGTATTGTGCTAGTGGAGTGTTGTATAGTTTTATCTTGGGCATTGTTCAATTTAAATAAAGTATTTCTTGTATCCTAATTGAGGAAAGACCTTCTAATCCCAGTCAACTGTGGAGTTAGAAACGATCGATCTTTGACTAATTCGTCATTTCAGCCAAATCCAAGTCATATCTTAGGTCATGAAGAGAAAATGCTTCGGACGAGAACAATTACAATTGCTTAAGGAGTTTGTAATCGTTTTCGGTTCAGGAAGCTATTTGGGAATTAGAGGACGATATGCGGATTAGATATCCTTATATATACTCTTGAAGTATGTTTGTCAAATTTTGAGGACAAAATTTTTCAAGTTGGGTGACTGTAACATCTAATTTCGTTAATTTCAAATTAAGAAATTAACGAGTGATTTATTACTCGAATAGATAATAAATCAAGTCACAGATATGAGGTTGTTACGAAAGCAATTTATAATTGCTAGAGAAAATAATTTAAATGCACAATTGAGTGGAAATTAGTACTCTAAGGGTATTTTAGGATTTATACGACTTCAGTTAAATGATCTCAGAGACACGAAAAGTATCCAAAATATTCTCTCATTCCACACTTGTGATATAATTAAGAAAGAAATAGAAAGAGATGCGTGGAACAGAGAGAGAGATAAGAAATGAAAGAGATAAGAAAAGGTGAAAGTATTAAAAAGAGGAATAGAAAGGAATAAAAAATTAAAAGAAAGAAGAGGAATAGAAAGAGAGAAAGCAGAGAGAGTCTCGAGAGAGAGAGAAGGAGAAATGGCGTGGAAGAAGAAGAGGAAAAGGGGATGCTTGGTTCATCAAAACGACTTCCTTCCAACACTAAAAACGTTCAGCGTTTCTTCCTCTTCATTTTGACACGAAAATCATCATCATCCATTCACTATCCTCAAATCCACCATTTTGAAATTGTGAAGAAAATGAGAGATGTTGGGTTTCTTGTTTCACCTCTTGTCTTGGAAGCCTAGGAAAATACCATAGAGAGGTTGGATTGTCATCTAAGAGTGAAGAATTCAAGCTTGAGTGAGTTAGGGTTTGTAAAATCCAATTTGGGGTTTTGTGAATAGTAGCTTTTGGAGGTTAGGGATGATGAATAGTGGTCATGGAGGATTTGAGCAATTCGGTATTTTGGTCAAAAAGAGGTCTCGTGATCGAGTGGAAAGCTTTTTAGGAGCGGTCGGATGTCGCCGGGCGTGGAGTTGATTCGGGAGCGTTCGTGTGGTTATGTCGTAAAAAAGCGTTCTCGCGGAAGTCTCGGTGCTTCGTGATTTTCATCACGATAGGTGAGTTTTACTCGCTTAGGAATTTAAATATCGTTTTTGAACTATGTTTGAATGATTTTCAAATTTTCGGAGTTTCGCGAATTTTAGAGTCAAAACGCTATTTTGCGAAAATGACGCGTGTTTGAAAATTTAACACGAAACCATAATGATTTGATTTTGGATTGTTATGTGTGAACTGGAATATGTGTATGGCTCATGCGTGGTTGTTTAGGATTGAAATACAGATTGGGATCGAGGAGAACGAAGCGAAGCGGAATTGGGCATTAAGTCGAGAAGTTCCTATGTTCCCAATATCCAATGTTTCGTTTCGACGCTCGTTCGGCTTCAAACTTCTTTTAAATCCTTTTCCTAACCACCCATAGCATATGTGGATGATAATGTGTGCTTTGTGCGTGGTTTTAAAGTTGTTTGGTGTAATTCGGTTGAATTTTCAAATCTCTTTGAAAACCCGTAAATTTTGTATATGTGCGGGAATTAATGATTTTTGAACAATTGATGTCCGGACTAGTTATACGAGTAAATACATTATTTTGGGATGTCAGTATTACAGAGGAAACTACTCGCCGAATTTTCGTTAGAAATTTTGTTAGCAATTTTATGCAAATCCAAAGTGGTTTTGAAATAACGATTAATGTGATGATTATTTGAAAAACCGGAAAATTTAGAATACGTGTAGAACCAAATGTTTTCTAACTTAAATGTTGGTGGTCGGATTTTCATGGCGTGTGCGGATAATAATATGTTATTGCAACATATTATGCATTGAGTTATAATCGGTATATATATGTTATATCGTGTATATGAGGCGGCCCAATGCGGGTATACTATGATTAGAGGATATTTGGTATATGATCAATATCGAAATTAGGTTTCGAGCGGGTGGCGACCCGAGCTCGCATGACATACTAGGCGGGGAAGTCATGAGCCCCTAAACCTAGGCCTTCAGCCGATAGGGTTCAAGGATTAGCAGATGTGCGATCGGTGTTATGCTCGGATGAATTATTGTACATAGCGATTTGCTCTCGATAGGGTTCACCGCTATTGTGCAATTGTTGGGCGTTATGAATGCACTTTGTGTGTGCATTTGACGATCAAAGACTGTGTGTGTGCGATTTGTATTTAGCATCGTGTGTGCGATCGGTATTGTCGCGTGGTTTACTAATTAAATCACGAAGTAAACAAATGTTTTATAAATAGACCGAGTGATAGGTGAGGGTCACGGTAAGACTCACTTCGAGATTTGTTATCTCACCCTACAAATGTTGTTGCTTTTTGATTAACGAGGAAGAAGAAGGTTGTATGGCACGCAGTAGGTGGCATGCTCGCATGCAGGATTGAATATTTAGTCTTCCTTACGTCTTTATGTTTTCCTTGTTACTTTTGTATTAGTTTATGACTTAAATTTGTTTAAGTTATTTATTGGTTTCCGATTTCCTTGTAGAGATTCATATCTAAGTAAGGAAATTTATACTCTGATGTAAGCTAATATGTATGTTTTGGTATTTCTATTGTTTAGAAATACTAGGGTGTTACAAATATATATACAACATTACCTTCCCCCAATTACCAATTATAAAACTTCAAACTACTACATGTAATGGCTCTGATCTCCAATTCCATACATACCCCTATATCTCCAAAACCTCCAACTCTCTCTTATCGACAATCCAATGCACCAATTACCTTCAACACATCATTTGCTTATCAATTTGTTGCATGCATGTAGGGCACTCTTAGTTACAGTTGTCTGTGGGTAGACTATTAAAATGGTTTGAGATCGGTTGAAGTAATTACTTGTTAGTAGTCATGATCAGAGTGTGACTAAACCGAGAATGTGTTAGTAGGTGAAAATGGTTGAAGATGCAAAAAGAGGAAGGGTGCACAAATGAGATGAAAAGGGTATTGTGTATAAAGCCGGGGAATAAAAGTCTCTATATAAATGGATTATAAATCGTGAGTACGTGTGAAGGTTACAAACTTTTTTTGGTATAAACCGGGTATCCTATACAAGCAATCTGCAGAGACTAATCCCTCAAGGGTAGGACCACAAATGGCGGCAAAGCTCTCCCACAATTTATATAATGACAATTTACAATTGGGTTATAATGACAATATATATATATATATATATATATATATATATATATATATATATATTCAATATTAAATAGGGTGATATGTTACAAAGGATTGTAAAATGAGAAGCTAAAGGGATTATAAAACCGTAAGTGTGTGAAGGTTAAAAGAATACAATTGGCTTTATAATGACAATTTATCTATGCAATAATAAACGGGTGATATATATCACAACCGATTGTAAGAGTGACAGCAATGCATGCATAGTGGATCTAAAATTAGATTTACAATTCATTTAACAATCAAATTTAATATCAAATATTATACTTACTAAATAAGGATAAATAAAGTGGAAAAAAGAGATAAAGAGGTTAACAAAAACATACTTTTCTTTTTGAAGCAACCAAAACATACTTAATTGCACAATATGTCTTCCTATTTTTTCCTTGTCTTCCTATTTTTTCCCTTATGAAAATTAGAGAATAAATTTGGTTTACAAAACTTCACAATATAGTATTTAACACCTTTTTAATATTTTAAATAAATAGAATAATTTAACATATTTTTAATGTTTACAATTTTATTTAAATAATATATTAATTTGAATTTTAAATAAATAGAATAATTATATTTAGGAAGTCAGTAAAAAATGAATTGAAAATATATTGTGATATTTAATAATTATTGGGAAAGTGAGATTCATTTTAAATATTGGATGTCATATTGGTTGAGTGGACATTAATTAAGTAAAATAAGAATATTGAGATATAAGTTGGAAATTAAATGAAGATGATGTGGAGCATCCTAGAGCTTGGAAAAAAGCTTCCTTTAGAGATTTACTAGGGGATAATCCCGTGCGATGCACGGGTTTATATAAATATTATTTTAGAAAATATTAAAGATATAATTTAAATACATATGATTAGAATGAAAGGAATAATAATTTTCATACCATTAATATAATTTAGTTTAGTATTATATGATGTTAATAAATATTATAAGAACCATAAATATTGTAATGATAAAAGGTAATGAAAATAGAAATTTAAAGAACCTAGATTATTCACCATTTTCATAAGAATATTTTAAAATTACAATGAATTATCAACCAATTCTCTCTTCCAAAAGACCAAATTAGTCAATACTTATGTTATCTAATTTAGAGTAACATGGATATAATTACGACATACTTATCTAATTAATCTATATATTAAAACAACTTTCTTTTAATATTTTCAAAGGAGTGGGCTTTCATTTGAATAAATTATTCTATAAAAATTAAAAATAAGTAAGTACCATATAAATGTAAAATAGTAGACAATATTTACAAATAGAAACAAACAAAATTATATAATGATTATAAAAAGTGAACAAATTGTTTTTTTTACACTATAGAAATAATGCTAAGGAGTTTATCTTTGAACGCCTAAGTTGTTTTTACCATATTCACTTAATATAATATTTTTTGAGTTTGAATAATTGCTGGCTAATAAATAAAAATGAACTTCGGTTAGCATAATATAAGCACACATGATTCAATTTATTAAAGAAAATATTAATTTATTTAAATGAAATTGAGAAGACTATCTTTTTAACTGAATTTATAACATTTGTATACTCATAATAAATTTAATCATAACCCTAAATATATAAAAATAATTGTAATGATATTTAAACTGAAAATATATGTTAAAATTTTGATTAATGCATGAGTTAATATTGTAATGTCATTTAAATAATGAATAATTTGAATACAATGGTTTCATTTCCCACTATTAGTTAACAAATTCTCTTTATTTTTTTTTCAAAAGTTAGCGTAAAAACTACAAAAAAAAAGCTGTTATTTAAATTTAAGTTTTGCGTTAATAGTGTGAATTAAAGTGTCTTTCATATGAAATTTATAAATATATATTAAGAACATGAGAATCACTCTAGAGTTTAAACTGAAGATGCTTGTTAAAAATTTGAATAATGTATGAGTTAATATTGTAATGCCATTTAAATAATGAATAGTTTCATTTCCCACTACTATTTAATATATAGTTAAAAATATAATTGAAAAATAAATGAGGATGATGTGGAGCATCCTAGAGCTTGGAAATATAGTATTTTATATAGATTTTATACAAATATATACATAAGTTATCGATATAAATTATGTATTTTAAAAATATAGTATTACATTAATATATTGTTGAATTTTTATTTATGCCATATTCTTATATAGTGTATTGTTTTTAATATGCACAATTGTCCAAATTTTAGTGAGCTTAATTGTTGAAAATAAAATCTTACTAAACTTCATTTTACTTAGTAATAATAAATGCCATTCTATTTAATATCTTGAATTTATGAGCATGAATTTTAATAATAAAGACATGTGAAAATAATATAAATAATAAGAATATTTTTGATATAGCATTTTTTAATATGTGTAAGATAAAGAATAAAAATAATAATGATAATAATTGAAGATCAATACTAATGAGAATATTTTTTGATATAACATATAGCCTAAATAAACACTACGTAAAAATTCTTTATGTTTAAAAACAAAAATAATGGTTTAATATGTGAAAGTTCAAGGATGAAAATAATGAGATTTTATATTTCTTTTAAAATATTAGAATAAAAATAACTAAGTTATACTAAGAAAGTGATCATAATATATTGATAAACATGTTTGGAAGTGACTTACATTTGTAATGTGCGTCTTGCATTTGTTTTTCTCTTATAATGTTATTCTATTTTTATTTTCTTCTTCCAAATTTCAGTGACATCCTCTATATATTATTATTATATTAAACCTGGATGAGTTTAAATTAAATAAGTTAATGGTTGTGTATGAATAAATATAAATCATAGAAATTAGGAAGTAACTACTCTTTATTTTATTTTTTCTTTATTTCTTTGTTTATTCATCAATTAATAATTCATAAATATTAATTAAAACAAAATTTGAAACTTAAAAGAAAAGTGATAATAAGGAATTTAGATTTAATAGGAAACTTAGAAAGAGAAAACAATCAAAATCAAATCTTTATTTTTATTCTTTATAATGATATGAAAAATATATGGCCATTATTCACAATATGAAATGAAAGATTTATTTTATTATAATTGTTTTTTATGCAACTTATAATCTAAATAAGCTACATAAAGTGGAGAGTAAACATATAATATTTGTAAAAGAATTGAAACATTTAAATCTGAAGCTTTATTTGGTTGTTTTTACCTCAAGCACTATTCTTATTTAAAATTAACCATTTTAGATGTGAATTTGTAAATAAAAAGTATTAGATATATACTAAAGGCATTAGATATGATGATAGTTGAAGAAAATGATATTTTTTTTTCCTTTGTGATATAGAGAAGAGACATCTAATGTAATTTCCTTCTTAGAAGTGACACCAAAGGTTATGAAGTTTCAAGGAACATATGCAACTCATTTAGATCTAGCAAATCATACAATTTTACAAAACTATGAAACTAAACATTTTTTTTTGACAAAAAATTAAACATTTTATAAAGAACAATATTAAAATATACATCATTTCTTAATGCCTATAACTTTACAAAAAATCGTTGCCTATTTGTTAACTTCAAACTATCAAGAACACAATTTTTTTTTACCCTTTTTGTGATTTCTACATCTTGTGAAACTTGCTCCTTTCTTCTACTCCTTGTTTTTATATGATTATTGCACCTAATGTAATTTCTTCTTAGAAGTGACACTGAAGGTTATGAAGGCTCAAGGAACATATGCAACTCATTTAGATCTAGCACATCATACAATTTTACAAAACTATAAAATTTAATATTTTTCTAAAGAATAATATTAAATTATACATCATTTCTCAATGCCTATAACTTTACAAAAAATTGTTGTCTATTTGTCAACTTCAAACTATGAAGAACATGAAATTCTTTATCCTTTTTGCGAATTCTACATCTCGTGCAACTTGCTCCTTTCTTCTACTCCTTGTTTTCTATATGATTCTTGCACCTAATGTAATTTCCTTCTTAGAAGTGACACCAAAGATTATGAAGGCTCGTGGAACATATGCAACTCATTTAGATCTGACACATCATACAATCATACAAAAAATTAAACATTTTTCTTAAGAACAATATTAAAATATACATAATTTCTCAATGTCTATAACTTTACAAAAAATCATTGCCTATTTGTCAACTTAAAACTGTTAAGAACATAAAAATCTTTACCCTTTTTGTGCATTCTACACCTTCTTGTGAAACTTGCTCCTTTCTTCTACTTCTTATTTTTATATGATTCTTTTGTCAAAACCTCTACCCTAACCATTTAAAGATCTCTCCTTTAAATAGTCATTTCTTGTTATAATTAGTTTAAACTCTATTTCTTCCACTCATATTCCACTAACTCATGAGTTTATTGTAAATTAAAGTAATAATTCATGTAAATGTGAAACCCCTCCATTCAATGCATAATGGTTACATAAAAAAGAATTTTAAAGGTAAACTTATTATTTCTTATTTCATCTAAACTATTATAATTGATAAATATATTTATTAATTCAATTAATTTAAATTTGGACCAATTCTAATAATAATATAATTTCTATGTAAATAAATATATAATTTAAAAACATTTAGAATAAATAGTAATAAATATAAAAAACAAAACAATAAAAAGTAACTAATATAAGAACATAAAATTGAGTTTAGAATGAACACATAATTGAGCTCATAAGTCTCATGAATTGAGAATGAACATTGA
Organism: Oxytropis ochrocephala; assembly: GCA_020916435.1. Classification (NCBI taxonomy): domain Eukaryota; kingdom Viridiplantae; phylum Streptophyta; class Magnoliopsida; order Fabales; family Fabaceae; genus Oxytropis; species Oxytropis ochrocephala. The sequence goes on from CM037091.1 coordinate 93,064,693, forward strand.
TTAATATAAAAAAAATCTTTTGTTTTTATATTTAATTATATATCAAAAATTAAAATCAAAGTCTCATTTATACAAAAATTATGATTAAATATAATATAATGTGTAAATTTATTACTATGTTGGAATTTATTAGTAGTAGTGGGTTGGACACAAAGGTAGGAATTAATAAATAATAAAAGAGAAGTTTTTTAATAGACAAAAATAAAAGCAAAAATTCAAGAATTATTGTGGAGGCTCCATTGGGGATTCTTTTACTTATATGTATAGATAGATATAGATATAGATAAACATTTTCCTTCATTGTGTTATGAATAATTTTATGTTTAATTCCTATTAGCAATCCATAATCGTAGGTTTTATTCTTCTTGAGAATGCTCATAGGCATCACCAAATATTTTATTCCACTAAAAGTAGCATTTAATAATAATAAGTTAGTGGTAATAATGAATTTAAGTCTCCTTTAATTGTAAATTATAAATAAATATTAATAAAATTAAAAATTTATTGAAAAATAAATGGAAATGATGTGGAGCATCCTAGAGCTTGGAAAAAAGCTTCCTTTAGAAATTTATATAGATATAGACTAGGAGAACACTCGTGCAATGCACGAGTTGTTATATAATTTTTTTCCTTTAATTTTATATAGATTTTATACAAATATATACATAAGTTGTCGATATAAATTATGTATTTTAAAAATATAGTATTACATTTGTTGAATTTTTATTTATGCCATATTCTTATATAGTGTATTTTTTAATATGCACAATTGTCCAAATTTAGTGAGCTTAATTGTTGAAAATAAAATCTTACTAATCGTTTTACTTAGTAATAATAAATGTCATTCTATTTAATATCTTGAATTTATGAGCATGAATTTTAATAATAAAGACATGTGAAAAATAATATAAATAATAAGAATATTTTTGATATAACATTTTTTAATATGTGTAAGACAAAGAAGAAAAATAATAATGATAATAATTGAAGATCAATACTAATGAGAATATTTTTGATATAACATATAGCCTAAATAAACACTACGTAAAAAAATTCTTTTGTTTAAAAACAAAAATAATGGTTTAATATGTGAAAGTTTAAGGATGAAAATAATGAGATTTTATATTTCTTTTAAAACATTAGAATAAAAATAACTAAGTTATACTAAGAAAGTGATCATAATATATTGATAAACATGTTTGGAAGTGACTTACATTTGTAATGTTGCCTCAGCATTTGCTTTTCTCTTATAATGTTATTCTATTTTTATTTTCTTCTTCCAAATTTCAGTGACATCCTCTAAATATTATTATTATATTAAGCTTGGATGAGTTTAAATTAAATAAGTTAATGGTTGTGTATGAATAAATATAAATCATAGAAATTAGAAAGTAACTACTCTTTATTTTATTTTTCTTTATTTCTTTGTTTATTCATCAATTAATAATTCATAAATATTAATTAAAACAAAATTTGAAACTTAAAACAAAAGTGATAATAAGGAATTTAGATTTAATAGGAAACTTAGAAAGAGAAAACAATCAAAATCAAATCTTTATTTTTATTCTTTATAATGATATGAAAAATATATGGCCATTATTCACAATATGAAATGAAAGATTTATTTTATTATAATTGTTTTTTATGCAACTTATAATCTAAATAAGCTACATAAAGTGGAGAGTAAACATATAATATTTGTAAAAGAATTGAAACATTTAAATCTGAAGCTTTATTTGGTTGTTTTTACCTCAAGCACTATTCTTATTTAAAATTAACCATTTTAGATGTGAATTTGTAAATAAAAAGTATTAGATATAATATATACTAAAGGCATTAGATATGATGATAGTTGAAGAAAATGATATTTTTTTTCCTTTGTGATATAGAGAAGAGACACCTAATGTAATTTCCTTCTTAGAAGTGACACCAAAGGTTATGAAGTTTCAAGGAACATATGCAACTCATTTAGATCTAGCAAATCATACAATTTTACAAAACTATGAAATTAAACATTTTTTTTGACAAAAAATCAAACATTTTTATAAAGAACAATATTAAAATATACATCATTTCTTAATGCCTATAACTTTACAAAAAATCGTTGCCTATTTGTCAACTTCAAACTATCAAGAACACAAAATTCTTTACCCTTTTTGTGATTTCTACATCTTGTGAAACTTGCTCATTTCTTCTACTCCTTGTTTTTTATATGATTATTGCACTTAATATAATTTCTTCTTTGAAGTGACACTGAAGGTTATGAAGGCTCAAGGAACATATGCAACTCATTTAGATCTAGCACATCATACAATTTTACAAAACTATAAAATTTAATATTTTTCTAAAGAACAATATTAAACTATACATCATTTCTCAATGCCTATAACTTTACAAAAAATTGTTGTCTATTTGTCAACTTCAAACTATCAAGAACATGAAATTCTTTATCCTTTTTGCGAATTCTACATCTTGTGCAACTTGCTCCTTTCTTCTACTCCTTGTTTTCTATATGATTCTTGCACCTAATGTAATTTCATTCTTAGAAGTGACACCAAAGATTACGAAGGATCGTGGAACATATGCAACTCATTTAGATCTAACACATCATACAATCATACAAAAAATTAAACATTTTTCTTAAGAACAATATTAAAATATACATAATTTCTCAATGTCTATAACTTTACAAAAATCATTGCCTATTTGTCAACTTAAAGCAATTAAGAACATAAAAATCTTTACCCTTTTTGTGCATTCTACACCTTCTTGTGAAACTTGGTCCTTTCTTCTACTTCTTATTTTTATATGATTCTTTTTGTCAAAACCTCTACCCTAACCATCCAAAGATCTCTCCTTTAAATAGTCATTTTTTGTTATAATTAGTTTAAACTCTATTTCTTCCACTCATATTCCACTAACTCGTGAGTTTATTGTAAATTAAAGCAATAATTCATGTAAATGTGAAACCTCTCCATTCAATGCATAATGGTTACATAAAAAAGAATTTTAAAGGTCAACTTATTATTTCTTATTTCATCTAAACTATTATAATTGATAAATATATTTATTAATTCAATTAATTTAAATTTTGACCAACTCTAATAATAATATAATTTCTATGTAAATAAATATATAATTTAAAAAAAAAACATTTAGAATAAATAGTAATAAATATAAAAAACAAAACAATAAAAAGTAACTAATATAAGAACATAAAATTGAGTTTAGAATGAACACATAATTGAGCTCATATGTCTCATGAATTGAGAATGAACATTGATTAATATAAAAAAAAATCTTGTTTTTTATATTTAATTATATATTAAAAATTAAAATCAAAGTCTCATTTATACAAAAATTATGATTAAATATAATATAATGTGTAAATTTATTACTATGTTGGAATTTATTAGTAGTAGTGGGTTGGACACAAAGGTAGGAATTAATAAATAATAAAAGAGAATTTTTTTAATAGACAAAAATAAAAGCAAAAATTCAAGAATTATTGTGGAGGCTCCATGGGGGATTCTTTTACTTATATGTATAGAAGATATAGATATAGATAAACATTTCCCTTCATTGTGTTATGAATAATTTTATGTTTAATTCCTATTAGCAATCTATAATCGTAGGTTTTTATTCTTCTTGAGAATGCTCATAGGCATCACCAAATATTTTATTCAACTAAGAGTAGCATTTAATAATAATAAGTTAGTGGTAATAATGAATTTAAGTCTCATTTAATTGTAAATTATAAATAAATATTAATAAAATTAAAAAATTTATTGAAAAATAAATGGAAATGATGTGGAGCATCCTAGAGCTTGGAAAAAAGCTTCCTTTAGATATATATATATATATATATATATATATATATATATATATATATATATATATATATATATTCACATGCTATATATTCACATGCTATAATGGTACAAAGCAGAGACAGAAAATGATGGAAAAACTTTATTTTCATTATTAAACCACTTACCGCATTGAAAGAGCACATCTACTTGACATGTTATTTACTCATAAAATCAAAAAAGGTGGCCAAAAATTAGTGCTTTCTACTCCTGCACCGAAGGAGGGATGACTAAAATCAATGCCAAAAAGAATAAAACTAATGAGCGATCTATATAAAGCCATAACAGAATCAATTATAATGGAAGAATCAATATACATCCATGAAATAAAATGACCGATGCAAATTCTCAGCACGTTTCAACCAAAAAAAAAATCCCCAAAATGGAAAAGATATTTTATCTCACCATTTCTTGGTTGAGGATCTTCATAACCCTCACCATCACCTCGCCATTTTGTGCAAGGGAAAATCTGAAAGATTGAAGCAAAATTTACAAATTTGTTCAAGATGAAAATATCAATCAAACCGGACAACAAGAATTCAAAAACAGAAGGTGGAAGACAATGAATTTCGGTGGGAGAAACCCACCACTCCAACTGCGTGATGAAATCCTATATCTTCCATCTACCCTCGCCCATGAAGCATTAATGGCTGGGGCGTTGCCCCCTCACAACTTCACCCAAATGGCTGGGGCTTTATGAAGTCCTTCGAATTGCTGATGGAGGCGATGGAGAGATCATGTTCTAGGAAGTTATTTTTTACTATCTTTGAGTTCCCACTGTGGTCTCCAAATGATCGGTACCTGAAGCGTCTCGGGTGAGCCGAGCTAGTCGTTCCTATGCTGTTGATTTTGGACTTGAAATTATGCAGACTAATTACAGTAGCCTAAATTTTCTATCTTTTGAGAGGGAAAACAAAGACAATAATTACAGTAGTCTTGTAACACTTACTACTACTACTTATAGCAGTTTAGGAAGAATGCACTAATTAATTATTGCACATTTTTCCATTTACATAGGTATAATCAATTCACTTTAATTATTCGATCATAAATGTTAAGCTACTTGTCGCACTCCAATGTGACTTTTCGTTTTCTAGATGTGGCAATAGGCCAAAAGTGAGCATTACCAAAGAGAATCACTAAATTATCCCTAACAATAAATTTAAATTACCAATGTGACTTTTTTTTTACACAACCAATGTGACTTTTAGTAGTTTAGGAAGAATACATCAATTAATTATTGCACATTCTTTCACTTATATAATATACTCAATTCACTTTATTTGATCCTAGATGTTAAGTTACTTATCGCAACCCAATGTGACTTTTCGTTTATCTGGAAGTGGCAATAGGTCAAATGTGAGCATTACCAATTTCAATAAAAATAACATTAATGTGTGCATTGAGAATTGGAAAGGTTGGTGATGGTACATTTTTCGATATTAAAAACTTCTATAATTTAAAACGTAATTTAAGGAAATACCCTCAGTTTTGACGGACTTTTTCCCGCCCAAATGTCATTTTTTTGTCTCATTTATATCTTACTTTTATCTGTTAAAGATTCTTTTTATTTATTTATTTTTTACGAAAGATGTAAGCAACAAAAGAAAATAAATTTCATTAAATCAACTAAAAGTGCCAAAAGTACATGGTAATCAATAGTTCTCCTTACAAATTCACAAGTTCTTTACATGCTATTGTAAGAATATTTTGGCATACACTTTAATCCTTGTACATAAATAAAAGTTAGGGACTTCTCCTACTATTTTTCTGAGACCTAGCCAACCAAACTCTGCTCCCAAGGAAAAAAGAATTTTCGTGTATGCCAAGCCTACTAACTTCCACTTTATGACCATACCCATAAATCAAATGACCAATAATAGATAGATATGCATTAAGAATAAGTGTAACATCCCTAATTTTGTTAATTTCGAATTAAGAAATTAACGAGTGATTTATTACTCGAGTATGATATTAGGTTGTCACGACAGCAATTTATAATTGCTAGAGTATATAATTTAAAATACATAATTGAGTGGAAATTAGAACACTATGGGTATTTTAGTCTTTATACCACTCACACTAAATGAGATCCAATACCCAAAAAGATCCAAACACTCTCTCATCCCTCACTTGTGGATGAGTTTAAATTAAATAAGTTAATGGTTGTGTATGAATAAATATAAATCATAGAAATTAGAAAGTAACTACTCTTTATTTTATTTTTTCTTTATTTCTTTGTTTATTCATCAATTAATAATTCATAAATATTAATTAAAACAAAATTTGAAACTTAAAACAAAAGTGATAATAAGGAATTTAGATTTAATAGGAAACTTAGAAAGAGAAAACAATCAAAATCAAATCTTTATTTTTATTCTTTATAATGATATGAAAAATATATGGCCATTATTCACAATATGAAATGAAATATTTATTTTATTATAATTGTTTTTTTATGCAACTTATAATCTAAATAAGCTAGATAAAGTGGAGAGTAAACATATAATATTTTTAAACAAATTGAAACAAATAAATCTGAAGCTTTATTTGGTTGTTTTTACCTCAAGCACTATTCTTATTTTAAATTAACCATTTCATATGTGAATTTGTAAATAAAAAGTATTAGATAGAATATATACTCTAATGAAAGCATTATATATGATTATAGTTGAAGAAAATGATATATTTTTTCCTTTGTGATATAGAGAAGAGACACCTAATGTAATTTCCTTCTTACAAGTGACACTAAAGGTTATGAAGTTTCAAGGAACATATGCAACTCATTTAGATCTAGCAAATCATACAATTTTACAAAACTATGAAAGTAAACATTTTTATAGAGAATTAAAATATACATCATTTCTTAATGCCTATAACTTTACAAAAAATTGTTGTCTATTTGTCAACTTCAAACTATCAAGAACATGAAATTCTTTATCTTTTTTGTGAATTCTACATCTCGTGAAATTTGCTCATTTCTTCTACTCCTTGTTTTCTATATGATTCTTGCACCTAATGTAATTTCCTTATTAGAAGTGACACCAAAGGTTATGAAGGCTCGTGGAACATATGCATGCAATGATTTAAATCTAACACATCATACAATTAAACAAAAATTAAAAACATTTTTCTTAAGAACAATATTAAAATATACATAATTTTCAATGTCTATAACTTTACAAAAAATCATTGCCTATTTGTCAACTTCAAACTGTCAAGAACATAAAAATCTTTACCCTTTTTGTGCATTCTACACCTTCTTGTGAAACTTGCTCCTTTCTTCTACTTCTTATTTTTTATATAATTCTTTTTGTCAAAACCTCTACCCTCACCATCCAAAGATCTCTCCTTTAAATAGTCATTTCTTGTTATAATTAGTTTAAACTCTATTTCTTCCACTCATATTCCACTAACTCATGAGTTTATTGTAAATTAAAGCAATAATTTATGTAAATGTGAAACTCCTCCATTCAATGCAAAATGGTTACATAAAAAAAAATTAAAGGTCAACTTATTATTTCTTATTTCATCTAAACTATTATAATTGATAAATATATTTATTAATTCAATTAATTTAAATTTTGACCAATTCTAATAATAATATAATTTCTATGTAAATAAATATATAATTTAAAAATACATTTAGAATAAATAGTAATTAATATAAAAAAGAAAACAATAAAAAGTAACTAATATAAGAACATAAAATTGAGTTTAGAATGAACACATAATTTAGCTCATAAGTCTCATGAATTGAGAATGAACATTGATTAATATATAAAAAAAAAAAAATCTTGTTTTTATATTTAATTATATATTAAAAATTAAAATCAAAGTCTCATTTATACAAAAATTATGATTAAATATAATATAATGTGTAAATTTATTGCTATGTTGGAATTTATTAGTAGTAGTGGGTTGGACACAAAGATAGGAATTAATAAATAATAAAAGAGAAGTTTTAATAGACAAAAATAAAAGCAAAAATTCAAGGATTATTGTGGAGGCTCCATTGGGGTTTCCTTTACTAATATAGAATATATGATGTTTTGAAAAATTATTTTTTTTAAAACCATTCATATTCTGATTAAAAATGTAATATAAAAAACTCAAATAAAGTATAAGATAACTATTAAAACAAAATTTAAATTAATAAACCCAAAGTAACCAAAAGTTTTCTTTTTGACCAAAAGTAACCCAAAGATTAACCATCGCCCAGTATTCTTTTTTCCTTTCTAAAAATAAAAGAGGAAAATACACTATTCTTACAACAAAAAATCCATGAAAATTATAAATAAATATAAATATAGAAGTGAACACAATTTTTCTTAAAAATATATGAAGCTAAAGTCTACGTTTTTTTATGTTTCATGTGGTTTTTATTTTTATAAATAATAAAATAATGCTCAATTCTCCTAGTCATCAAACTTTATGTCTTTTTATTTTTATTCAACTCATATCAATACACTTATTGTCTTTAATTATATAATAACTGAAAAAATATAAAGGGTCTTAATAATTTAGCCTTAATATGTAATCATTAATATAATTCCTTATATGTGTAAATTATAAAAAGATATTAATATAATTGAAAATCTAATTGAAAAATTAATGAGGATGATGTGGAGCATCTTAGAGGCTTGGAAAAAGCTTCCTTTAGATATTTATATAGACTAGGGGCTAATCTCGCATGCGATGCACGGGTTTATACAAAAATTTGTTTTTAAAATAATGTTACAGATAAATTTAAATATGTATAATTAGAAAAATGTAATAATAATTTTCATACAATTTATTAAGATATTAAATTTTAAACAAACATAGAGAAAATGAAAATTAATTTTAATATATTTTAGTTTAGTATTATATGATGTTAATAAATATTTTAACAATAAGAACTATAAATATTGTAATGATATTAGTTGAAGCAAATTAAATTTAAGGAACTTAGACTATTCACCATTTTCATATTAATGTTTTAGAATTATCATGAAATATTAACTACTTCTCTCTTGCAATAGACTAAATTAGGCAATAGTTATGTTATTTAGTTTAGAGCAACTTGAATATAATTTTGGCATACTTATCTAATTCATTGTTTAAATATATTATTCAAAAGTTTTTCTAACTTTAACATTAGTACAACTAAAAATTAAATTCAATATTTTTATATTTACAAAGGAGCACGCTTTAAATGAATTCTATTAAATTTTAAATTAAGTAAGCACAATATGAATGCAAATTAGTAGACAATGTTTAAAATAGAAACAAAATGGAGTTTATGTTTCATTCATACCTCTTAAGTTTTTATTCATGTCATAGGTATGCAACATAATATAAACACACAAATGATTTAATTTTTTAAAAATTTTACTTTAATTTCATTAGTTATTTGTTGGTAAAATTTGATTAATTAACATCCGATTTCCATAATAATTTTTTCCATAAAATTGCAAGTTTTTATTAAGTAATTTTATTTAATTTTATATTAAAAATTTAAAAGTCAATTTAACTTTATCTATGTCGTTGACTCTATAAAGCAAATAATAGACACTCTAACCTTTCAAAAGTAGGTTTGACTTGCAAGTTAAAAAGAATTAGTGAGATTTCACTAATAAGGGACTAAAACTTATGAAAAAATTTATGGTTTTCCTAGCATCCAAGTATTTTACAAATGTCTTTTAAACACCATAACATTTACAATTTGGATTCCTTTTTATTCATAGATTCAACATACTTCTTTCCTTTGATTGAATATATATACAACATTACCTTCCCCCAATTACCAATTATAAAACTTCAAACTACTACATGTAATGGCTCTGATCTCCAATTCCATACATACCCCTATATCTCCAAAACCTCCAACTCTCTCTTATCGACAATCCAATGCACCAATTACCTTCAACACATCATTTGCTTATCAATTTGTTGCATGCATGTAGGGCACTCTTAGTTCTGCTTGTCTGTGGGTAGACTATTAAAATGGTTTGAGATCGGTTGAAGTAATTACTTGTTAGTAGTCATGATCAGTAGTGTGACTAAACGAGAATGTGTTAGTAGGTGAAAATGGTTGAAGATGCAAAAGAGGAAGGGTGCACAAATGAGATGAAAAGGGGTATTGTGTATAAAGCCGGGAATAAAAGTCTCTATATAAATGGATTATAAATCGTGAGTGTGAAGGTTACAAACTTTTTTTGGTATAAACCGGGTATCCTATGCAAGAATAGCTAGAGACTAATCCCTCAAGCCGGGTAGGACCACAAATGGCGGCAAAGCTCTCCCACAATTTATATAATGACAATTTACAATTGGGTTATAATGACAATATATATATATATATATATATATATATATATATATATATATATATATATATATATATTCAATATTAAATAGGGTGATATGTTACAAAGGATTGTAAAAATGAGAAGCTAAAGGGATTATAAAACCGTAAGTGTGTGAAGGTTAAAAGAATACAATTGGCTTTATAATGACAATTTATCTATGCAATAATAAACGGGTGATATATATCACAACTGATTTGTAGAGTGAATGAGCAATGCATGCATAGTGGATCTAAAATTAGATTTACAATTCATTTAACAATCAAATTTAATATCAAATATTATACTTACTAAATAAGGATAAATAAAGTGGAAAAAAGAGATAAAGAGGTTAACAAAAACATACTTTTCTTTTTGAAGCAACCAAAACATACTTAATTGCACAATATGTCTTCCTATTTTTTTCCTTGTCTTCCTATTTTTTTCCCTTATGAAAATTAGAGAATAAATTTGGTTTACAAAACTTCACAATATAGTATTTAACACCTTTTTAATATTTTAAATAAATAGAATAATTTAACATATTTTTAATGTTTACAATTTTATTTAAATAATATATTAATTTGAATTTTAAATAAATAGAATAATTATATTTAGGAAGTCAGTAAAAAATGAATTGAAAATATATTGTGATATTTAATAATTATTGGGAAAGTGAGATTCATTTTAAATATTGGATGTCATATTGGTTGAGTGGACATTAATTAAGTAAAATAAGAATATTGAGATATAAGTTGGAAATTAAATGAAGATGATGTGGAGCATCCTAGAGCTTGGAAAAAGCTTCCTTTAGAGATTTACTAGGGGATAATCCGTGCGATGCACGGTTTATATAAATATTATTTTAGAAAATATTAAAGATATAATTTAAATACATATGATTAGAATGAAAGGAATAATAATTTTCATACCATTAATATAATTTAGTTTAGTATTATATGATGTTAATAAATATTATAAGAACCATAAATATTGTAATGATAAAAGGTAATGAAAATAGAAATTTAAAGAACCTAGATTATTCACCATTTTCATAAGAATATTTTAAAATTACAATGAATTATCAACCAATTCTCTCTTCCAAAAGACCAAATTAGTCAATACTTATGTTATCTAATTTAGAGTAACATGGATATAATTACGACATACTTATCTAATTAATCTATATATTAAAACAACTTTCTTTTAATATTTTCAAAGGAGTGGGCTTTCATTTGAATAAATTATTCTATAAAAATTAAAAATAAGTAAGTACCATATAAATGTAAAATAGTAGACAATATTTACAAATAGAAACAAACAAAATTATATACTTGATTTATAAAAAGTGAACAAATTTTTTTTTTTACACTATAGAAATAATGCTAAGGAGTTTATCTTTGAACGCCTAAGTTGTTTTTACCATATTCACTTAATATAATATTTTTTGAGTTTGAATAATTGCTGGCTAATAAATAAAAATGAACTTCGGTTAGCATAATATAAGCACACATGATTCAATTTATTAAAGAAAATATTAATTTATTTAAATGAAATTGAGAAGACTATCTTTTTAACTGAATTTATAACATTTGTATACTCATAATAAATTTAATCATAACCCTAAATATATAAAAATAATTGTAATGATATTTAAACTGAAAATATATGTTAAAATTTTGATTAATGCATGAGTTAATATTGTAATGTCATTTAAATAATGAATAATTTGAATACAATGGTTTCATTTCCCACTATTAGTTAACAAATTCTCTTTATTTTTTTTTTCAAAAGTTAGCGTAAAAACTACAACAAAAAAAGCTGTTATTTAAATTTAAGTTTTGCGTTAATAGTGTGAATTAAAGTGTCTTTCATATGAAATTTATAAATATATATTAAGAACATGAGAATCACTCTAGAGTTTAAACTGAAGATGCTTGTTAAAAATTTGAATAATGTATGAGTTAATATTGTAATGCCATTTAAATAATGAATAGTTTCATTTCCCACTACTATTTAATATATAGTTAAAAATATAATTGAAAAATAAATGAGGATGATGTGGAGCATCCTAGAGCTTGGAAATATAGTATTTTATATAGATTTTATACAAATATATACATAAGTTATCGATATAAATTATGTATTTTAAAAATATAGTATTACATTAATATATTGTTGAATTTTTATTTATGCCATATTCTTATATAGTGTATTGTTTTTTAATATGCACAATTGTCCAAATTTTAGTGAGCTTAATTGTTGAAAATAAAATCTTACTAAACTTCATTTTACTTAGTAATAATAAATGCCATTCTATTTAATATCTTGAATTTATGAGCATGAATTTTAATAATAAAGACATGTGAAAATAATATAAATAATAAGAATATTTTTGATATAACATTTTTTAATATGTGTAAGATAAAGAATAAAAATAATAATGATAATAATTGAAGATCAATACTAATGAGAATATTTTTTGATATAACATATAGCCTAAATAAACACTACGTAAAAATTCTTTATGTTTAAAAACAAAAATAATGGTTTAATATGTGAAAGTTCAAGGATGAAAATAATGAGATTTTATATTTCTTTTAAAATATTAGAATAAAAATAACTAAGTTATACTAAGAAAGTGATCATAATATATTGATAAACATGTTTGGAAGTGACTTACATTTGTAATGTGCGTCTTGCATTTGTTTTCTCTTATAATGTTATTCTATTTTTATTTTCTTCTTCCAAATTTCAGTGACATCCTCTAAATATTATTATTATATTAAACCTGGATGAGTTTAAATTAAATAAGTTAATGGTTGTGTATGAATAAATATAAATCATAGAAATTAGGAAGTAACTACTCTTTATTTTATTTTTCTTTATTTCTTTGTTTATTCATCAATTAATAATTCATAAATATTAATTAAAACAAAATTTGAAACTTAAAAGAAAAGTGATAATAAGGAATTTAGATTTAATAGGAAACTTAGAAAGAGAAAACAATCAAAATCAAATCTTTATTTTTATTCTTTATAATGATATGAAAAATATATGGCCATTATTCACAATATGAAATGAAAGATTTATTTTATTATAATTGTTTTTTATGCAACTTATAATCTAAATAAGCTACATAAAGTGGAGAGTAAACATATAATATTTGTAAAAGAATTGAAACATTTAAATCTGAAGCTTTATTTGGTTGTTTTTACCTCAAGCACTATTCTTATTTAAAATTAACCATTTTAGATGTGAATTTGTAAATAAAAAGTATTAGATATATACTAAAGGCATTAGATATGATGATAGTTGAAGAAAATGATATTTTTTTTCCTTTGTGATATAGAGAAGAGACACCTAATGTAATTTCCTTCTTAGAAGTGACACCAAAGGTTATGAAGTTTCAAGGAACATATGCAACTCATTTAGATCTAGCAAATCATACAATTTTACAAAACTATGAAACTAAACATTTTTTTTTGACAAAAAATTAAACATTTTTATAAAGAACAATATTAAAATATACATCATTTCTTAATGCCTATAACTTTACAAAAAATCGTTGCCTATTTGTTAACTTCAAACTATCAAGAACACAATTTTTTTACCTTTTTGTGATTTCTACATCTTGTGAAACTTGCTCCTTTCTTCTACTCCTTGTTTTTATATGATTATTGCACCTAATGTAATTTCTTCTTAGAAGTGACCTTTGAAGGTTATGAAGGCTCAAGGAACATATGCAACTCATTTAGATCTAGCACATCATACAATTTTACAAAACTATAAAATTTAATATTTTTCTAAAGAACAATATTAAATTATACATCATTTCAATGCCTATAACTTTACAAAAAATTGTTGTCTATTTGTCAACTTCAAACTATGAAGAACATGAAATTCTTTATCCTTTTGCGAATTCTACATCTCGTGCAACTTGCTCCTTTCTTCTACTCCTTGTTTTCTATATGATTCTTGCACCTAATGTAATTTCCTTCTTAGAAGTGACACCAAAGATTATGAAGGCTCGTGGAACATATGCAACTCATTTAGATCGACACATCATACAATCATACAAAAATTAAACATTTTTCTTAAGAACAATATTAAAATATACATAATTTCTCAATGTCTATAACTTTACAAAAATCATTGCCTATTTGTCAACTTAAAATCAATTAAGAACATAAAAATCTTTACCCTTTTTGTGCATTCTACACCTTCTTGTGAAACTTGCTCCTTTCTTCTACTTCTTATTTTTTATATGATTCTTTTTGTCAAAACCTCTACCCTAACCATTTAAAGATCTCTCCTTTAAATAGTCATTTCTTGTTATAATTAGTTTAAACTCTATTTCTTCCACTCATATTCCACTAACTCATGAGTTTATTGTAAATTAAAGTAATAATTCATGTAAATGTGAAACCCTCCATTCAATGCATAATGGTTACATAAAAAGAATTTTAAAGGTAAACTTATTATTTCTTATTTCATCTAAACTATTATAATTGATAAATATATTTATTAATTCAATTAATTTAAATTTGGACCAATTCTAATAATAATATAATTTCTATGTAAATAAATATATAATTTAAAAAACATTTAGAATAAATAGTAATAAATATAAAAACAAAACAATAAAAAGTAACTAATATAAGAACATAAAATTGAGTTTAGAATGAACACATAATTGAGCTCATAAGTCTCATGAATTGAGAATGAACATTGATTAATATAAAAAAAATCTTTTGTTTTTATATTTAATTATATATCAAAAATTAAAATCAAAGTCTCATTTATACAAAAATTATGATTAAATATAATATAATGTGTAAATTTATTACTATGTTGGAATTTATTAGTAGTAGTGGGTTGGACACAAAGGTAGGAATTAATAAATAATAAAAGAGAAGTTTTTTAATAGACAAAAATAAAAGCAAAAATTCAAGAATTATTGTGGAGGCTCCATTGGGGATTCTTTTACTTATATGTATAGATAGATATAGATATAGATAAACATTTTCCTTCATTGTGTTATGAATAATTTTATGTTTAATTCCTATTAGCAATCCATAATCGTAGGTTTTTATTCTTCTTGAGAATGCTCATAGGCATCACCAAATATTTTATTCCACTAAAAGTAGCATTTAATAATAATAAGTTAGTGGTAATAATGAATTTAAGTCTCCTTTAATTGTAAATTATAAATAAATATTAATAAAATTAAAAATTTATTGAAAAATAAATGGAAATGATGTGGAGCATCCTAGAGCTTGGAAAAAAGCTTCCTTTAGAAATTTATATAGATATAGACTAGGAGAACACTCGTGCAATGCACGAGTTGTTATATAATTTTTTTCCTTTAATTTTATATAGATTTTATACAAATATATACATAAGTTGTCGATATAAATTATGTATTTTAAAAATATAGTATTACATTTGTTGAATTTTTATTTATGCCATATTCTTATATAGTGTATTTTTTAATATGCACAATTGTCCAAATTTAGTGAGCTTAATTGTTGAAAATAAAATCTTACTAAACTTCGTTTTACTTAGTAATAATAAATGTCATTCTATTTAATATCTTGAATTTATGAGCATGAATTTTAATAATAAAGACATGTGAAAAATAATATAAATAATAAGAATATTTTTGATATAACATTTTTTAATATGTGTAAGACAAAGAAGAAAAATAATAATGATAATAATTGAAGATCAATACTAATGAGAATATTTTTTGATATAACATATAGCCTAAATAAACACTACGTAAAAAAATTCTTTTTGTTTAAAAACAAAAATAATGGTTTAATATGTGAAAGTTTAAGGATGAAAATAATGAGATTTTATATTTCTTTTAAAACATTAGAATAAAAATAACTAAGTTATACTAAGAAAGTGATCATAATATATTGATAAACATGTTTGGAAGTGACTTACATTTGTAATGTTCGTCTCGCATTTGCTTTTCTCTTATAATGTTATTCTATTTTTATTTTCTTCTTCCAAATTTCAGTGACATCCTCTAAATATTATTATTATATTAAGCTTGGATGAGTTTAAATTAAATAAGTTAATGGTTGTGTATGAATAAATATAAATCATAGAAATTAGAAAGTAACTACTCTTTATTTTATTTTTTCTTTATTTCTTTGTTTATTCATCAATTAATAATTCATAAATATTAATTAAAACAAAATTTGAAACTTAAAACAAAAGTGATAATAAGGAATTTAGATTTAATAGGAAACTTAGAAAGAGAAAACAATCAAAATCAAATCTTTATTTTTATTCTTTATAATGATATGAAAAATATATGGCCATTATTCACAATATGAAATGAAAGATTTATTTTATTATAATTGTTTTTATGCAACTTATAATCTAAATAAGCTACATAAAGTGGAGAGTAAACATATAATATTTGTAAAAGAATTGAAACATTTAAATCAAGCTTTATTTGGTTGTTTTTACCTCAAGCACTATTCTTATTTAAAATTAACCATTTTAGATGTGAATTTGTAAATAAAAAGTATTAGATATAATATATACTAAAGGCATTAGATATGATGATAGTTGAAGAAAATGATATTTTTTTTCCTTTGTGATATAGAGAAGAGACACCTAATGTAATTTCCTTCTTAGAAGTGACACCAAAGGTTATGAAGTTTCAAGGAACATATGCAACTCATTTAGATCTAGCAAATCATACAATTTTACAAAACTATGAAATTAAACATTTTTTTGACAAAAATCAAACATTTTATAAAGAACAATATTAAAATATACATCATTTCTTAATGCCTATAACTTTACAAAAAATCGTTGCCTATTTGTCAACTTCAAACTATCAAGAACACAAAATTCTTTACCCTTTTTGTGATTTCTACATCTTGTGAAACTTGCTCATTTCTTCTACTCCTTGTTTTTTATATGATTATTGCACTTAATATAATTTCTTCTTTGAAGTGACACTGAAGGTTATGAAGGCTCAAGGAACATATGCAACTCATTTAGATCTAGCACATCATACAATTTTACAAAACTATAAAATTTAATATTTTTCTAAAGAACAATATTAAACTATACATCATTTCTCAATGCCTATAACTTTACAAAAAATTGTTGTCTATTTGTCAACTTCAAACTATCAAGAACATGAAATTCTTTATCCTTTTTGCGAATTCTACATCTTGTGCAACTTGCTCCTTTCTTCTACTCCTTGTTTTCTATATGATTCTTGCACCTAATGTAATTTCATTCTTAGAAGTGACACCAAAGATTACGAAGGATCGTGGAACATATGCAACTCATTTAGATCTAACACATCATACAATCATACAAAAAATTAAACATTTTTCTTAAGAACAATATTAAAATATACATAATTTCTCAATGTCTATAACTTTACAAAAAATCATTGCCTATTTGTCAACTTAAAACTGTTAAGAACATAAAAATCTTTACCCTTTTTGTGCATTCTACACCTTCTTGTGAAACTTGGTCCTTTCTTCTACTTCTTATTTTTTATATGATTCTTTTTGTCAAAACCTCTACCCTAACCATCCAAAGATCTCTCCTTTAAATAGTCATTTTTTGTTATAATTAGTTTAAACTCTATTTCTTCCACTCATATTCCACTAACTCGTGAGTTTATTGTAAATTAAAGCAATAATTCATGTAAATGTGAAACCTCTCCATTCAATGCATAATGGTTACATAAAAAAGAATTTTAAAGGTCAACTTATTATTTCTTATTTCATCTAAACTATTATAATTGATAAATATATTTATTAATTCAATTAATTTAAATTTTGACCAACTCTAATAATAATATAATTTCTATGTAAATAAATATATAATTTAAAAAAACATTTAGAATAAATAGTAATAAATATAAAAAACAAAACAATAAAAAGTAACTAATATAAGAACATAAAATTGAGTTTAGAATGAACACATAATTGAGCTCATATGTCTCATGAATTGAGAATGAACATTGATTAATATAAAAAAAAATCTTGTTTTTTATATTTAATTATATATTAAAAATTAAAATCAAAGTCTCATTTATACAAAAATTATGATTAAATATAATATAATGTGTAAATTTATTACTATGTTGGAATTTATTAGTAGTAGTGGGTTGGACACAAAGGTAGGAATTAATAAATAATAAAAGAGAATTTTTTTAATAGACAAAAATAAAAGCAAAAATTCAAGAATTATTGTGGAGGCTCCATGGGGGATTCTTTTACTTATATGTATAGAAGATATAGATATAGATAAACATTTCCCTTCATTGTGTTATGAATAATTTTATGTTTAATTCCTATTAGCAATCTATAATCGTAGGTTTTTATTCTTCTTGAGAATGCTCATAGGCATCACCAAATATTTTATTCAACTAAGAGTAGCATTTAATAATAATAAGTTAGTGGTAATAATGAATTTAAGTCTCATTTAATTGTAAATTATAAATAAATATTAATAAAATTAAAAAATTTATTGAAAAATAAATGGAAATGATGTGGAGCATCCTAGAGCTTGGAAAAAGCTTCCTTTAGATATTTACTATAGAATACTGTATGCGATGCACGAGTTGTTATATAATTTTTTCCTTTAATTTTATATAGATTTTATACAAATATATACATAAGTTGTCGATATAAATTATGTATTTTAAAAATATAGTATTACATTAATATATTGTTGAATTTTTATTTATGCCATATTCCTATATAGTGTATTTTTTAATATGCACAATTGTCCAAATTTTAGTGAGCTTAATTGTTGAAAATAAAATCTTACTAAACTTCATTTTACTTAGTAATAATAAATGCCATTCTATTTAATATCTTGAATTTATGAGCATGAATTTTAATAATAAAGACATGTGAAAAATAATATAAATAATAAGAATATTTTTGATATAGCATTTTTATTATGTGTAAGACAAAGAAGAAAAATAATAATGATAATAATTGAAGATCAATACTAATGAGAATATTTTTTGATATAACATATAGCCTAAATAAACACTACGTAAAAAATAATTCTTTTTGTTTAAAAACAAAAATAATGGTTTAATATGTGAAAGTTTAAGGATGAAAATAATGAGATTTTATATTTATTTTAAAACATTAGAATAAAAATAACTAAGTTATACTAAGAAAGTGATCATAATATATTGATAAACATGTTTGGAAGTGACTTACATTTGTAATGTGCGCCTCGTGCATTTGCTTTTCTCCTATAATGTTATTCTATTTTTATTTTCTTCTTCCAAATTTCAGTGACATCCTCTAAATATTATTATTATATTAAACTTGGATGATTTTAAATTAAATAAGTTAATGGTTGTGTATGAATAAATATAAATCATAGAAATTAGAAAGTAACTACTCTTTATTTTATTTTTCTTTATTTCTTTGTTTATTCATCAATTAATAATTCATAAATATTAATTAAAACAAAATTTGAAACTTAAAACAAAAGTGATAATAAGGAATTTAGATTTAATAGGAAACTTTGAAAGAGAAAACAATCAAAATCAAATCTTTATTTTTATTCTTTATAATGATATGAAAAATATATGGCCATTATTCACAATATGAAATGAAAGATTTATTTTATTATAATTGTTTTTTATGCAACTTATAATCTAAATAAGCTACATAAAGTGGAGAGTAAACATATAATATTTGTAAAAGAATTGAAACATTTAAATCAAGCTTTATTTGGTTGTTTTTACCTCAAGCACTATTCTTATTTAAAATTAACCATTTTAGATGTGAATTTGTAAATAAAAAGTATTAGATAGAATATATACTAAAGGCATTAGATATGATGATAGTTGAAGAAAATGATATTTTTTTCCTTTGTGATATAGAGAAGAGACACCTAATGTAATTTCCTTCTTAGAAGTGACACCAAAGGTTATGAAGTTTCAAGGGACATATGCAACTCATTTAGATCTAGCAAATCATACAATTTTACAAAACTATGAAATTAAACATTTTTTTGACAAAAATTAAACATTTTTATAAAGAACAATATTAAAATATACATCATTTCTTAATGCCTATAACTTTACAAAAATCGTTGCCATTTGTCAACTTCAAACTATCAAGAACACAAAATTCTTTACCCTTTTTGTGATTTCTACATCTTGTGAAACTTGCTCATTTCTTCTACTCATTGTTTTTTATATGATTATTGCACCTAATGTAATTTCTTCTTAGAAGTGACACTGAAGGTTATGAAGGCTCAATGAACATATGCAACTCATTTAGATCTAGCACATTATACAATTTTACAAAACTATAAAATTTAATATTTTTCTAAAGAACAATAAACTATACATCATTTCTCAATGCCTATAACTTTACAAAAAATTGTTGTCTATTTGTCAACTTCAAACTATCAAGAACATGAAATTCTTTATCCTTTTTGCGAATTCTACATCTCGTGCAACTTCCTCTTTTCTTCTACTCATTGTTTTCTATATGATTCTTGCACCTAATGTAATTTCCTTCTTAGAAGTGACACCAAAGATTATGAAGGTCGTGGAACATATGCAACTCATTTAGATCTAACACATCATACAATCATACAAAAAATTAAACATTTTTCTTAAGAACAATATTAAAATATACATAATTTCTCAATGTCTATAACTTTACAAAAATCATTGCCTATTTGTCAACTTAAAACCTGTTAAGAACATAAAAATCTTTTACCCTTTTGTGCATTCTACACCTTCTTGTGAAATTTGCTCCTTTCTTCTACTTCTTATTTTTTATATGATTCTTTTGTCAAAACCTCTACCCTAACCATCAAAAGATCTCTCCTTTAAATAGTCATTTCTTGTTATAATTAGTTTAAACTCTATTTCTTCCACTCATATTCCACTAACTCATGAGTTTATTGTAAATTAAAGCAATAATTCATGTAAATGTGAAACCCCTCCATTCAATGCATAATGGTTACATACAAAAGAATTTTAAAGGTCAACTTATTATTTCTTATTTCATCTAAACTATTATAATTGATAAATATATTTATTAATTCAATTAATTTAAATTTTGACCAATTCTAATAATAATATAATTTCTATGTAAATAAATATATAATTTTAAAAAAACATTTAGAATAAATAGTAATAAATATAAAAAACAAAACAATAAAAAGTAACTAATATAAGAACATAAATTTGAGTTTAGAATGAACACATAATTGAGCTCATAAGTCTCATGAATTGAGAATGAACATTGATTAATATAAAAAAAACTTGTTTTTTATATTTAATTATATATTAAAAATTAAAATCAAAGTCTCATTTATACAAAAATTATGATTAAATATAATATAATGTGTAAATTTATTACTATGTTGGAATTTATTAGTAGTAGTGGGTTGGACACAAAGGTAGGAATTAATAAATAATAAAAGAGAAGTTTTTTAATAGAAAAAAATAAAAGCAAAAATTCAAGAATTATTGTGGAGGCTCCATTGGGGATTCTTTTACTTATATGTACTAGGGGATAATCCCGTGCGATGCACGGGTTTATATAAATATTATTTTAGAAAATATTAAATATATAATTTAAATACATATGATTAGAATGAAAGGAATAATAATTTTCATACCATTTAATATAATTTAGTTTAGTATAATATGATGTTAATAAATATTATAAGAACCATAAATATTGTAATGATAAAAGGTAATGAAAATAGAAATTTAAAGAACCTAGATTATTCACCATTTTCATAAGAATATTTTAAAATTACAATGAATTATCAACCAATTCTCTCTTCCAAAAGACTAAATTAGTCAATACTTATGTTATCTAATTTAGAGTAACATGGATATAATTACGACATACTTATCTAATTAATCTATATATTAAAACAACTTTCTTTTTAATATTTTCTAAGGAGTTTATCTTTGAACGCCTAAGTTGTTTTTACCATATTCACTTAATATAATATTTTTTGGGTTTGCATAATTGTTGGCTAATAAATAAAAATGAACTTCGGTTAGCATAATATAAGCACACATGATTCAATTTATTAAAGAAAATATTAATTTATTTAAATGAAATTGAGAAGACTATCTTTTTAACTGAATTTATAACATTTGTATACTCATAATAAATTTAATCATAACCCTAAATATATAAAAATAATTGTAATGATATTTAAACTGAAAATATATGTTAAAATTTTGATTAATGCATGAGTTAATATTGTAATGTCATTTAAATAATGAATAATTTGAATACAATGGTTTCAATTAGTTAACAAATTCTCTTTATTTTTTTTTTCAAAAGTTAGCGTAAAAACTACAACAAAAAACAAAATTGATGATTAATTGTACAAAAATTCAAAATTCAATAGGTATTTGTGTACCAATTATTAATAAATATAGAACTATTTTAATTAGATGAAAAAGAGAGCGGAGTAGTCTAAAGGTTTCATTTGAAAGAATAAATAGACGACAAAGAAAATTATTATTATTATCAACTTCAGTCAATCTAAAGATAATAATAGAAATCAAGTACATATAATAGAAATCAAACTAAAATCCCATAACCATCTTTATTTTCATTTACAAAAAAAACTATAGTGCGACAACTTTTGTCTCTTCCAAGTCCTATACCAATAATCTGTTGGCTACCATACATAGTAGTAGTTCTTTCGTTATCCTCTATTAATTTATTTTTACCACTTACGTTTCAACAAAATGGCTATAACAGTAGTGACACACATAAATGTGAAAGTTGATCCTACTATCCATCAAGAGGAGAGGCTTAATACATTCAATGATAGTATGAACACACTCTTCATCAATTAATAGAGGATAGCAAAAGAGAATCGAAAGCTAAAAATTTATCCCATATTTGTGATTTGATAGTGAAACATTGAAGAAATACAAACAAAGAGTGAAGAGACGATAATGAGAGAAAACAAAAGTGCTAAATGAACTAATAGTTTGATGACTACCATAAATAGTAGTAACTCTTTTGCTATCCTCTATTGATTTATTCTTACCATTTACGAATAAAAAAATAGCGCATATCACAATAGTGACACATAAATTTGAAAGTTGGTCATACTCTTCATCAAGAGGGGATGTTTAGTATATTCAAGGATAGAAGAAAGCTAGACTACTAATTTCAGAATGATAGAATCAAAAGCTAAAAATGGCTATAAAATGAGAATGTGAGTGAGAAAGTAAGGTGTCATCTATTTACCTCCCATATATGCAATTCACCTTTATATATTATTGGAAAACTAACCAATGGAAAAGAGGAAGAGTTAGACAATAAAAACTATGTAAATTAAAAGTCTTATTATTTAACAATTATTTGAGAAATTCAAATAGTAATAAATATTAGAATGGCATGGGTTAAGAAACTGATCAAATAAAATTAATGATACATTAATATTGTAATTCAATTTAGAGTCTACCCAAAAGCACATCGGTTTATGTTCGGAGGATCAATTGAAACTATGATGGACAAGCTTCATGTAAATAACAAAAACCACAAATTAGATTTCCATGTAACAAAAAGTTGTCATATATATTATCCACTTTTTTTGGCAAATTAATATTACTTTTTTTTTCAACAATATATATATATATATATATATATATATATATATATATATATATATATATATATATATATATATATATATATATATAGGAAATGAAGTATAAATTTGGAAATTAAGATGAACATAAATAACTATTTTAATAATTATAATATTTCCTTATGAAAATTAAAAGAATAATGAAACAACATTTACTTTTAAAATGAGTTCATTTAGAATAAAATAATCAATCAATATAACTACTCAATATCGAGATTGTAATATACAATTTGTAAAGTTAATATGGTATTAGAATCAATAAAAATTAACAAAAGGAAAAAGCTGTTATTTAAATTTTTTGGTCAAAAAAAAAGTTGTTATTTAAATTTAAGTTCTGCGTTAATAGTGTGAATTAAAGTGTCTTTCATATGAAATTTATAAATATATATTAAGGACATGAGAATCACTCTAGAGTTTAAACTAAAGATGCTTGTTAAAAATTTGAATAATGTATGAGTTAATATTGTAATGCCATTTAAATAATGAATAGTTTCATTTCCCACTACTATTTAATATATAGTTAAAAATATAATTGAAAAATAAATGAGGATGATGTGCAGCATCTTAGAGCTTGGAAATATAGTATTTTATATAGATTTTATACAAATATATACATAAGTTGTCGATATAAATTATGTATTTTAAAAATATAGTATTACATTAATATATTGTTGAATTTTTATTTATGCCATATTCTTATATAGTGTATTGTTTTTTAATATGCACAATTGTCCAAATTTTAGTGAGCTTAATTGTTGAAAATAAAATCTTACTAAACTTCATTTTACTTAGTAATAATAAATGCCATTCTATTTAATATCTTGAATTTATGAGCATGAATTTTAATAATAAAGACATGTGAAAATAATATAAATAATAAGAATATTTTTGATATAGCATTTTTTAATATGTGTAAGACAAAGAATAAAAATAATAATGATAATAATTGAAGATCAATACTAATGAGAATATTTTTTGATATAACATATAACCTAAATAAACACTACGTAAAAAAAATTCTTTATGTTTAAAAACAAAAATAATGGTTTAATATGTGAAAGTTTAAGGATGAAAATAATGAAATTTTATATTTCTTTTAAAATATTAGAATAAAAATAACTAAGTTATACTAAGAAAATGATCATAATATAATGATAAACATGTTTGGAAGTGACTTACATTTGTAATGTGCGTCTTGCATTTGCTTTTCTCTTATAATGTTATTCTATTTTTATTTTCTTCTTCCAAATTTCAGTGACATTCTCTAAATATTATTATTATATTAATCTTGGATGAGTTTAAATTAAATAAGTTAATGGTTGTGTATGAATAAATATAAATCATAGAAATTAGGAAGTAACTACTCTTTATTTTATTTTTTCTTTATTTCTTTGTTTATTCATCAATTAATAATTCATAAATATTAATTAAAACAAAATTTGAAACTTAAAAGAAAAAAGTGATAATAAGGAATTTAGATTTAATAGGAAATTAACTTAGAAAGAGAAAACAATCAAAATCAAATCTTTATTTTTATTCTTTATAATGATATGAAAAATATATGGCCATTATTCACAATATGAAATGAAAGATTTATTTTATTATAATTGTTTTTTATGCAACTTATAATCTAAATAAGCTACATAAAGTGGAGAGTAAACATATAATATTTGTAAAAGAATTGAAACATTTAAATCTGAAGCTTTATTTGGTTGTTTTTACCTCAAGCACTATTCTTATTTAAAATTAACCATTTTAGATGTGAATTTGTAAATAAAAAGTATTAGATAGAATATATACTAAAGGCATTAGATATGATGATAGTTGAAGAAAATGATATTTTTTTCCTTTGTGATATAGAGAAGAGACACCTAATGTAATTTCCTTCTTAGAAGTGACATCAAAGGTTATGAAGTTTCAAGGAACATATGCAACTCATTTAGATCTAGCAAATCATACAATTTTACAAAACTATGAAATTAAACATTTTTTTTTGACAAAAAATTAAACATTTTTATAAAGAACAATATTAAAATATACATCATTTCTTAATGCTTATAACTTTACAAAAAATCGTTGCCTATTTGTTAACTTCAAACTATCAAGAACACAATTTTTTTTACCCTTTTTGTGATTTCTACATCTTGTGAAACTTGCTCCTTTCTTCTACTCCTTGTTTTTTATATGATTATTGCACCTAATGTAATTTCTTCTTAGAAGTGACACTGAAGGTTATGAAGGCTCAAGGAACATATGCAACTCATTTAGATCTAGCACATCATACAATTTTACAAAACTATAAAATTTAATATTTTTCTAAAGAACAATATTAAACTATACATCATTTCTCAATGCCTATAACTTTACAAAAAATTGTTGTCTATTTGTCAACTTCAAACTATCAAGAACATGAAATTCTTTATCCTTTTTGCGAATTCTACATCTCGTGCAACTTGCTCCTTTCTTCTACTCCTTGTTTTCTATATGATTTTTGCACCTAATGTAATTTCCTTCTTAGAAGTGACACCAAAGATTATGAAGGCTCGTGAAACATATGCAACTCATTTAGATCTAACACATCATACAATCATACAAAAAATTAAACATTTTTCTTAAGAACAATATTAAAATATACATAATTTCTCAATGTCTATAACTTTACAAAAAATCGTTGCCTATTTGTCAACTTAAAACTGTTAAGAACATAAAAATCTTTACCCTTTTTGTGCATTCTACACCTTCTTGTGAAACTTGCTCCTTTCTTCTACTTCTTATTTTTTATATGATTCTTTTTGTCAAAACCTCTACCCTAACCATCCAAAGATCTTCTACTTTTTTCCACTAAAAGTAGCATTTAATAATAATAAGTTAGTGATAATAATGAATTTAAGTCTCCTTTAATTGTAAATTATAAATAAATATTAATAAAATTAAAAATTTATTGAAAAATAAATGGAAATGATGTGGAGCATCCTAGAGCTTGGAAAAAAGCTTCCTTTAGATATTTACTAGGGGATAACCCCGTGCGATGCACGGGTTTATAAAAAAATGCTTTTAATTTTTTTTTAAAGATATAATTTAAATATGTATAATTTAAAATAAATGAATAACAAAATTATATACTTTATTAAGATAATAAAATTTAAACATATATAGATAAAATGAAAATCCATTTTAATATAATGTAGTTTAGTAGTATATAATGTTAATAAATATTATAAGGACTATAAATATTGTAGTGATATTAGTAGAAGGAAATAAAAATTTAAGGATCTTATATTATTCACCATTTTTATATTAATGTTTTAGAATTAGGATGGATTATTAATCACTTCTCTCTTGCAATTGTCCAAATTAGGCAATACTTATATTATCTAATTTAGAGTAACTTGGATATAATCTTGGCATAGTTATCTAATTCGTCGTTTATTTATAATTATTCAAAAGTTTTACCCAACTTTAAAATTAGTACAACTATATATTTAAAAACAACATTTTTTTTATATTTTTAAAGGAGCACGCATTCATTTAAATATATAAAGGATTCTAAAAAAATTAAAAATAAGTAGAATGAAAAATAGTAGAAAATGATCAATGTAACCTTAATTTTTATCATTAGAAAATATAACACTCATTTTATTTCTCAATGTAATTGCCTCTTTGCCTTACTATTATTCAATGTAATTGCCTCTTTGCCTTAAGGTTCACAATTAATTGTCTCTTTTGCAACATGAGCTTCACGTTCTTTTTGTATAGACTTTCATGGTTTCACCTATAGCTCGATATGAATAAATTCAGATGATGCGCGGCCAAACTATAATAGACCTCCATCTCAAACATTTCACTTTGAGCTTCATCCTTTATCAAGATCACAGCCTCTTGTTGTGAGTTTTGTTTTCATCCAAAATCCATGCGTTTTTGCATATATAGTAGCACACCCTATCTCTTGAAGGTACCCGAGCAAAAGTGATTTCTAATAGTCAAGACAAAGAAGACAAATGCTAAAATGTTGGTATATATATCAAAATATGAATCACCAAAAAAAGTGAAAAAAAAATATTTTTTTTATTTATAAAAACACAAAGATCATATAGAGCATAAGTGATGAATAAGAGCAAGAATGATGGAACCAACAAAATGTAAAACTGACAAAAAATATCATAGTTTTTGGCTTTTATGTATGCATTGGTGGGTAAAATTGTGTTTTGTTTTTAAAAAATAAGTGATGGAATAACCAAAACAATGAAGAGATCACATGGAAGGGTAGGAATTGAGATGTATATATATGGACAAATTTTAAGGCATCCGTTTTTTTTTAAGTAGTAACCTATTCCTAGAAGTTCAAAAGGCAAGAACAATGGATAAAAATTAATAAATGGGAAAAACAGTTTTTTAATAGTAAATTGTATATATAAAAAAGACCGTTTACATTATTTTTAAAAGAACAATAATAATAATAATAATATTAATAATAATAATAATAAATGATAAAACTTTTTTTATATTATCAATGCACATAAATTCATGATTTTTATGCTTTATAAAATATCTTATTAATGTTATAAATATCATTAGTCTTTTAGCTTACCATGAATTTTATATAGTTGCAATTGTTTTTTGCTCACTCTAAATTTTCTTTATGTATATAATCAAATTATAAACGAATAATAATACAAATAGAAATAGAAATAATGAGGAGCATTGTGTAGGCTCCAAAGAAATAATGGGGAAAATTAACATAATTCATACATGTCTATTGCTTGTGAAAAAATTGTTTTTCAACCGCATGACGCACTAACTAATCTAATTTTTTTTTGTCTTTTGACTACTTTAGAATTGTCTAGAACATGAAGTTCAAATCTGTGCTTTGTCTTTTCAATTTTTCTTCAGATCGATATAAGCTCAATTTTCCCTTACTTATTTGCAATTTGAAACCTATAACAAACTCAATACTTAATCAATAAAAGCTTATAAATAAAAGACAAATTTACACAAAAAAATTTAGAAATCCAAATACACAAAAAGTATTTGTGATAAAAAAATTAAATTTTTACATAAGTGATGTGACAACCAAACAAAAGTGAATGAAAAGATAAGTGGTGACCTCTCTACTTAGGTATTTATAGGATTTTTCAAGAAAATTGAAAAGATTATAGGCTTTAAAAAATGAAAATATTATAACAAATCTCTTCTAAAACCAACAATAATAATTAGTACTAATCAAAATAATAATTTAGAGACACCAAAAGGTAACAAAAATCAAAACATTAAGTAATGAATTAAGTGTAAGGACTAAAGGAGAAAGCTTTTTATAAAGTGAGTTTTCTCCTTTTTATGCTACTAACCTAGATATTTAATTTTGTCGTGTTAAAAACTTAGATATATAAAAATATCATGCTAAAAAGAAGACATAAAAATATAGATATATATAGATTATATTATATTATATTATATTATATTATATTATATTATATTATATTATAAGTTACAAAACTATGAAAATTTAGCACATAATTTCAGAAGATTTATTCCAACCAAAATTTAGAGAGAAGCTTAAAGAAATGATCCACTGTTAGGTAAAAGGTATCGACGTGTATCTTCTTTGCACATAGATGATGGGGAATGCTTGAGAAATCGCCCAAGAACCATTTACATGGAGTACTTCTATTCAATTATGTAATTGTCGATGTGGAAGATAGTATTGACATGAGTAGCGTGCCTCTAAAGTAGTACTCACTTGAAATGTTGAAACAATTGCTATGCCCTTATTGACGCCAAGGATTGTGTTACCCCTAGACAAAGGAAGAGTATAAGATAACAAAAGAGGTACCACCAGAAAGTTAGCACAATAATCTAGAAAATAAAGATACATAAAAGTGGAGAGTAAATAAAATGCTTAGACTGAAACCAAAAGAGACATAAAACTTTGCAGAAGAACAATTATAGTTATATATATATATATATATATATATATATATATATATATATATATATATATATATATGCAAATAATATATGAATAATTGAAACTTTAGTCTAACATGGTAGAGATTTCTTTTTCTATTCTTATGCTTACTTCAAACCTAGTAGTAGAGAGTTTAGAGGCAAGCACCAAAGTGATCAACTACTCAATAAACTGAGTCCAGAATGGTAGGGAGGGTACATAATGTTGAAGCAATCTTTATAGTAGTCAAATATTTGCAAAGAAAATGAATGTGAATAATTATAGTTTAAGTGGATTTTAATTGTGAATATGAAAAGCCTAATTACATAGAGTTTCA
Organism: Oxytropis ochrocephala; assembly: GCA_020916435.1. NCBI lineage: Eukaryota > Viridiplantae > Streptophyta > Magnoliopsida > Fabales > Fabaceae > Oxytropis > Oxytropis ochrocephala. The sequence goes on from CM037091.1 coordinate 93,094,852, forward strand.
TTTTTAGAAAGCTGAATAAACCAATAATAGTATAGATCTTTTTGGTTTGCTTAATATTGTGTAATAGTTTATATATGAGTAAATAAGAAGTTATAGATAATAAATGTATTTGGGCAGTTTTCTTTTTGAAAACTTATTTGGGAAGTTATTTTGATATTTTATTTTTATTTCATAAATTTCAAGCACACACATATATAAAAATTCAATTGGAATATAAATAACTACTTTAAGAATTAAAAAAATTAACAAAGTTACATAAGAAAATTAAAAGATAATATAGTTTTTTTATTTTACGTGAAATTAGAGTTGTTAAATTCTACACATGAAGAAACTGAATTGTTACTCAACCATAGGAATTCCATAATATTAAAAGTAACACATACTCAATCATGCTTAAGAGTAAATGAGTAGTATCGGTTAAGGAATTTGTATGGTTTTTTTCTTACAAAAAACTATTTGATTAATAATTTAGTATTTTACTTTTGTTTCATGAATTGCATGTATATATATATATATATATATATATATATATATATATAAAAGTAAAATGGTAAAAATGTTAGTTTTAATTGTATAAATAGCTAATTCAATAATTAACAAAATTAATTGCAAAAATTAAAAGAAAATATATTTGCTGAAATCTTAAGATGAAAATTTTGAATTGTTAACTACAAAAAAAGTTGAAATCTAAAGAAAATTTTCTTTATTGTTTTAGAAAAATTTATATAGTAGAGAACACAATAAAATTTCAACTTATAAATTTTATTAAATATAGGAACATCATTTCCATAAGAAAATATCATTTTCATATAAATACAAAAACATTTAATTAATATTCCGCTAAGAGAATTATTTAATAAGTTAGTGGTAACTGTAACACCCTAAAAATTTTTCGCGTCTTAAACACGAATTATTCGAAACATTACATATCAGAGTAGCGGAAATATAACTTACAACTTGTATCAAGTCAAGTTATACAATATTTTACAAAGAAACAAAACAGAATATCATAAGCATAAATGCTCCGTGTCCATCTTCCACACAAGCATCAACTGCCCGTGCTTCTTCCCTTTTCTTTTATCCTGTTTCTCTGAAAAAAACCACATATGATAGGGTGAGACAACTTGCCTCGAGTGAGCTTTACCGTGACCCCTAGCCACACTCATGAGCCAATTAAAACATAGACACGAGCAAGTTAGTACTTACTTTGGATCTCTTAGCAATTCTATTATATGAATTGTAGAAACATAAAACATAGACACGGCAAGTTCACACTTCTATGGATCTCTTAGCAATTCTATTATATGAATTGTCGAAACATGGTAATCCAAGAATGAATTACAATAAAGTTTTATTAATTTTAGTACACCACCAACAACCTAAAAGAAGCATGGGTGGACCCGGTCATAGCCAATAAGTGTACAACTCTCAAAGGCGGAATAATCTTTTTAACATTGGGGCCTAGGGCCGGGGCTCATGTTGCCTCCCTAGCATACTAACACATAGAGGTCGTCACCTCAACTCGATATATTTATATATCGTAACATATAACGGATAGAGCATATCATTTTCCATAAGCATTATTTCAATTCCATTTAATTTATAATTATAGGTCTCATGGATAGGTTTAGATGATTTATAATCATCCCTAGCCAAAACATAAAAATAGAACATTTCGTTCGGTTTATTTTCCAAGACATAAGTCCACACACGTTCACTAGTTCGGTTTTTGAAATAATAATAATATTAATCGTTATTTCAAAACCAATTGGGATGTGTATAAAAATTGTTAACAAAAATCCATGAGTTTCCTCCGTAATACTGGACATCCCAAAATAGTACATTTTCTGTAGAAACCGATCCAGTCAAAACAATTCACGTATAAAACAAACAATTCATCCATATATACTGTAGGTGGTTAGGAAGAGGATTTAAAAGAAGTTTGAAGCCGAACGGAGCGTCGAACGAAACATTGGATATTGGGGACATAGGAACTTCTCAACATAATGCCCAATTCCGTTCCGATTCGTTCTCCGATCGATCCCAAACTGTATTTCAATCCGATTTCAACCACGCATACAACAAAGACACATAATCCGATCCATGCAATACAATTTAACAATCAAAATCATATTATTTCGCGTTCTATGTTTCAAATACACGTAATTTCGTAAAATAGCGTTTTTGACTCTAAAATTCTCGAAACTCCGAAAATTGAAAAATCATTCAAACATAGTTCAAAAACGATATTTAAATTCCCTAAGCGAGTAAAACTCACCTCTCGTGATGAAAATCACGAAATACCGAAATGTCGGAATTTGCTCACGAACGAGAAAACACACGAACAATCCCCGCATTCTCGAACTCAACCGAACACGATCTAGTCACCTCCAACACTCCCAAACCAAGCCAAAGCTACCCAAACCGAAATTCAGCTCAATCCAAGCTTCCAATTCAAAACCCCTAAGCTGCAACTCCTCCAAATCACTATTCATCGTCTTCAAGCTTCAATTCACTATTCACCCATAATCCCAATTTGAACCCTAACCTTTTGATTCTTCACAAACCCCAAATTGGACCTCAATATATGCACAATCCACCTTAAACTCGCTCCCAAACACCATTCAAAGCTTTCCTTTGAGCTTGAACAACAAAACCTCCATTTTGAGCTTCAAATTCGAAAATGGCAAAGTGAGAGAGTGTGAGTTGTTGATGATGATTTTGGTACCAAATCGAAGAGGATGATGAGGAGATCATTTTTGGTGAAGGAAGAATTGTGTTTTGATGAGTTTAAGGCTTCCATTTTTCCTCTTCTTCCTCCATACCCATTCTTCCTCTTCTCACGCCATTTCCTCTTCTTTCTCTCTGGTCTCTCTCTCGATTCTCCTCTTTTCTATTTTTTTTTCTTCTTTATTCCTTTCTTATCTCTCTCTCTCTGTTAAAGTGGCCCTCTCTCTCTCTCAATCCCTTACTTTTCTTTCCATTATTTTAACTCTATTGGGGAATGAGAGAGTATTTGGATATTTTTGATGTCTCGGAGATCATTTTGGGTGAGTGGTATAAATACTAAAATACCCTTAGAGTACTAATTTCCGCTCAATCATGCCATTAAATTATTTTCTCTAGCAATTATAAATTGCTTTCGTAACAACCTCATATCCGAAACTTGATTTATTATTTATTCGGATAATAAATCACTCGTTAATTTCTTAATTTGAAATTAACGAAATTAGGGATGTTACAGTCACCCCAACTTGAAAAATTTTGTCCTCAAAATTTTACAAACACACCTCAAGAGTATATATACGGGTATCTAATCCGCATATCGTCCTCTAATTCCCAAATAGCTTCCTGAACCGAAAAACGATTACAAACTCCTTAAGCAATTGTAATTGTTCTCGTCCGAAGCATTTTCTCTTCATGACCTAAGATATAACTTGGATTTGGCTGAAATGACGAATTAGTCAAAGATCAATCATTCCTAACTCCACAGTTGACTGGGATTAGAAGGTCTTTCCTCAATTAGGATACAGGAAATACTTCATTTAAATTGAACAATGCCCAAGATAAAACTATACAATACTCCACTAGTACAATACACTCGAGAACTGAGTTCTTCGCCGGCAATGCTCTACTGGTAACAATGGTTAATGTAACTCTTACAATACAGGATCATCAGATCCAACTCTAGTAGTCTACTCCTTTTGTCAACATAACCCTTTTTATCGACTCAGAGCTATCTTCAGTTTTCTCACTATATACACAGAATTTACCCATTACTAATCATGAGTTAGATAATTCTCCTCATGAGGCTTCTCTTACATGGGTGCACAACTACCTCTTGTTGATTCAACATCAAACACATACTAAACCCTTTCCAAGGCGTCATTGTAATTTTAGAACTCAGGGACAGATTCAGAAGAGTAAAGATTGAAGCAGAACTCAACCTGCCTTTCAACTCTAGAACATACTTCATCATCGAAATTTCATTCCAACGACTGACCTTTACAAGTTAACCGAATGGGAGGAATAACCACTGTGAGAATCTTCCGATAAACCTACTATACAAATCAATTAGTTCCAATACTCCTTACTTCTGTAGCTGAAGACGACAACTTCCCAATTCACTACAGCTTCACCATTACTAGTATTTTCTGCCACAACAGGCTGAAGACCACATGTTCCAAAAATTTCACCACAGACACTCATAATTCATATTTCTAGGGTTTAGCCTATCTCTCCCTTCTTGGGAGTATATTCAGAACAACGCAGAGTCGTCAATCATATTCTATAGTGGTCTTAATGTATACCAAGATGTTATCGGGAAAATTTCCACAACTAGTCTAAATACGGGTGAAAAACTCGGTTCATGTAATCCATGAATACCGTAGGAACATTAGTTAGACCAAAGAGCATCACTCACTCGTAATGTCCATATCTAGTATGGATAACTATCTTCGGAATACCTAAGTCCTAACTTTTAATTAAAAATAACCCGACTTTAGACCACACTTTGAAATCACTGCTTCACCTTGAAGCTAAACAACCTAAGCATAGATTCTTATTCTTAACCATAACTTTATCCAACTGGAGGTAATTTATACCCGACCTCCTGCTCCCATCTTTTCTTTCCAACAAGTAACACAAGAGCACCCCAACTTGTGGGAAAACTAGGTAATAATACCCTTCTGTTTTATTAGATACCTTATTAGCACTTTTGGTTGAACTCTGTCACTACAGTTTCATAACTGACTCACCAATGGGTAAAGGTTTTGTAAAAGTTTCTTGAATATGAAATAATTTTCTCACTTACCCATAGGTGTTTGTTTCTTCGTTAACCCGAAATACTAATAAAACATATCTTCACCTCGTGACTCATTCTTCGAAACTCAATTCCAATATCCAGATGATCTCACACAAAAGTATGGGCTTTCAAAACCTATAAGTCGATGACTATTCCAACCAACCATTCCTTGAACTGGAATCCATTATTCATTCACTTGGATTCATCAACAATAGTGCTACAAGGATGTACCGATCTCAAATATCAAAATATTCTTTAGATTAGGGACTATTAATAATATTATACCAATGTTACTAACTCAGTAACAAATCACGGTAGTTGCTAATGTAACTTGTGAACCAAAAATTTCATGCATTACAAATGGATTACTGGATCAAAGTCCTTTGACTTTATTTCATTGAATATAGACGAGTGATTTCGAACTAGCCACCTTTCAATCAAAACAACATTTCTTGATCGATCGTTGGAATAGCATAGTCTTAAGTTACATTTTCTGTAGTTAAAGCTTCATTAAAAGTATCACAAATACTCCTCGTACTCTCCTTCAAATTTGCAGCACCATACAGTTCCTGTTATAACTATTATATACTTCAGCAGTTTCCTCATCATGGTCCTTAGGGTCATTAACTAAGGTATAGATCATATGTCAAACAACTTTTCTAAAGCCAACCATTCTCTTGAATGGAGTCTAATACTCAAGTACTCAAGCATAAAAGAATCTAACCTCAGAGATCCCTCGCTTGATACATAACCGCTTTCCTAGCTAAGTAGGATTTACTCTAAGCGGAACGTTTACGTTTGGATTCATCACGAAGTCAAACCAGTTATTATACTCATCAAAGAAATAATCAAAATAGAAGGATTCTTCTACGGAATCAAACGGGCTCAAGATGATGTTTCCAACGTTGATTCCGAGAACAATTCTCACCACTTTAGTCATTCCTTTGGTCCCACAACTCTCAGCTCCACAAACGTTCAACATAACCATAACCTCTCTAACGTATCCATTTGGCATGGAACATGTCTTGCTTAACAATAAGTAAGGTGTCTCGCGCTCACTTAATTCCGTCTTACTATAGAACAACAACACTTTAAGAAATTGAATGTTCCACCCTTGGATATACTGGCGGCATATCTCATAATCGTTCGCTTTTGGAAGCTCCACCGACTGTTGAAAAAGCTATAGCTACTAACAACCTTTTCCGGGGAATAAAACCATTAGAAAACTATAATGAGTATCATCCTAAAACAGTGTTTAGGAATCTCATCTTAACTGCTGGAAGTTCTCTTTCCAATTCCCAAGCCTATAATAGGTTTATGTTCTACAACCGCTTTAGTACCAAACAACTTGGGATAATACAGAGATACAGTTCAGAATACCACTGAACAACTGATTCACAAACTACTCGGATGTGTAGACATTTTCGTTAGCTTTCCAACGCATCCCGGAACATAAGAATCGGAGTTCCGGATTAGAAGTTATAAATAAAACAAGTTGGTAAACTATCGAAAATTTCTCACAAACTGAGACTAGCTTTCTCGAAATATATATATATATCAATCGGCTTGAATATATTTTCCCTCACATGTGACATCTCATTTTCATTATCGCTAGTCATTTCTCAAAATCAAGCAACGATCCATTGCATAACTTGATTGGACACGAGTTTCCAGAAATAGATTGAAAAGATATTCCTCAAGTTCCTCAATTCCTCATCTGAAAGTTTAACATTAGAATTCCCTATAGGTGCAGGTCTTTCAATCCAATAATCACTCTTTCCGAAATATTACCGTAACGGGGAATTGTTTGAAACCCAGTACATGTTACCATCAAAATCACCTATTGATCTTATCTTGATTAAGACTTGGTTCAAAACTGTGATCAGAACTAATTCGATCAGCAATATTGGGTTCTGTAGTCAATTCTGAGATTGCACTACAACAAACTAAATCGGTTTCATAGCATTTCACTATGTGGCCTTGGGGAAATGGAACATGATCAAGACTCGCAGCTATCCAGAGAAACCTCTAACTGCAATCTAAGTTGGGGTTTACTCTATCCATAAAGTAAGGTTATCTATGGAACAATGTTCCCATAACTGCTACACTGACTAATCAACGGTCAGGATATCGGGTGCATCAATTAATCTTAACAGGTCTTACGATCATCGTCATTATTACCGCTGAAGGCTTTTTCTTAATTGTAGTTCCTGCGGGACCTCACGATAACTTCCACCGCAATTCCACAATTGCACTGGTTCCTTGATTGAACATTCGCCACCGTTTCTCGAACCAACTAGGCTGTCCATCGCTTACTTGCTTTAGAACACCATCTATAGCCCTTTGCTTTCATTGCGTGCTCGATAAACTGAGAAGGCCAGAATTTCTACGGTGTAGGGTTTGGACATTTTCGGGGCCGAGGCAACTAACTGTCATCATTCTCAGTAACTCACATGAAACATTGAGTGGATCCTGACTCAATACTTCACATAATATACTGAAAGGTTCTGACATTTAATTGTCTAAGTCCCTAGCTGACACAATCTAACCTTTTGACCATAAGGTCTCTACGTCCGACTAGCCGAGCGCGCTCGATACCAAATGTAACACCCTAAAAATTTTTCGCGTCTTAAACACGAATTATTCAAACATTACATATCAGAGTAGCGGAAATATAACTTACAACTTGTATCAAGTCAAGTTATACAATATTTTACAAAGAAACAAAAACAGAATATCATAAGCATAAATGCTCGTGTCCATCTTCCACACAAGCATCAACTGGCCGTGCTTCTTCCCTTTTCTTTTATCCTGTTTCTCTGAAAAAAACCACATATGATAGGGTGAGACAACTTGCCTCAGTGAGCTTTACCGTGACCCCTAGCCACACTCATGAGCCAATTAAAACATAGACACGACAAGTTAGTACTTTATGGATCTCTTAGCAATTCTATTATATGAATTGCAAACATAAAACATAGACAAAGCAAGTTCACACACTTACTGGATCTCTTAGCAATTCTATTATATGAATTGCCGAAACATGGTAATCCAAGAATGAATTACAATAAAGTTTTATTAATTTTAGTACACCACCAACAACCTAAAAGAAGCATGGGTGGACCCCGGTCATAGCCAATAAGTGTACAACTCTCAAAGGCGGAATAATCTTTTTTTAACATTGGGGCCTAGGGCCGGGGCTCATGACCGCCTCCCTAGCATACTAACACATAGAGGTCGTCACCTCAACTCGATATATTTATATATCGTAACATAACGGATAGAGCATATCATTTTCCGCAAGCATTATTTCAATTCCATTTAATTTATAATTATAGGTCTCATGGATAGGTTTAGATGATTTATAATCATCCCTAGCCAAAACATAAAAATAGAACATTTCGTTCGGTTTATTTTCCAAGACATAAGTCCACACACGTTCACTAGTTCGGTTTTTCGAAATAATAATAATATTAATCGTTATTTCAAAACCAATTGGGATGTGTATAAAAATTGTTAACAAAAATCCGCCGAGTTTCCTCCGTAATACTGGACATCCCAAAATAGTACATTTTTCTGTAGAAACCAGTCCAGTCAAAACAATTCACGTATAAAACAAACAATTCATCCATATATACCGTAGGTGGTTAGGAAGAGGATTTAAAAGAAGTTTGAAGCGAAGCGGAGTCGAACGAAACATTGGATATTGGGGACATAGGAACTTCTCAACATAATGCCCAATTCCGTTCCGATTCGTTCTCCGATCGATCCCAAACTGTATTTCAATCCGATTTCAACCACGTACAGCTACAGCACACATAATCCAGTCCATGCAATACAATTTAACAATCAAAATCATATTATTTCGTTCTATGTTTCAAATACACGTAATTTCGTAAAATAGCGTTTTTGACTCTAAAATTCTCGAAACTCCGAAAATTGAAAAATCATTCAAACATAGTTCAAAAACGATATTTAAATTCCCTAAGCGAGTAAAACTCACCTCTCGTGATGAAAATCACGAAATACCGAAATGTCGGAATTTGCTCACGAACGAGAAAACACACGAACAATCCCCGCATTCTCGAACTCAACCGAACACGATCTAGTCACCTCCAACACTCCCAAACCGAAGCCAAAGCTACCCAAACCGAAATTCAGCTCAATCCAAGCTTCCAATTCAAAACCCCTAAGCTGCAACTCCTCCAAATCACTATTCATCGTCTTCAAGCTTCAATTCACTATTCACCCATAATCCCAATTTGAACCCTAACCTTTTGATTCTTCACAAACCCCAAATTGGACCTCAATATATGCACAATCCACCTTAAACTCGCTCCCAAACACCATTCAAAGCTTTCCTTTGAGCTTGAACAACAAAACCTCCATTTTGAGCTTCAAATTCGAAAATGGCAAAGTGAGAGAGTGTGAGTTGTTGATGATGATTTTGGTACCAAATCGAAGAGGATGATGAGGAGATCATTTTTGGTGAAGGAAGAATTGTGTTTTGATGAGTTTAAGGCTTCCATTTTTCCTCTTCTTCCTCCATACCCATTCTTCCTCTTCTCACGCCATTTCCTCTTCTTTCTCTAAGGGTCTCTCTCTCCGATTCTCCCTCTTTCTATTTTTTTTTCTTCTTTATTCCTTTCTTATCTCTCTCTCTCTGTTCAGTGGCCTCTCTCTCTCTCAATCCCCTTACTTTTCTTTCCATTATTTTAACTCTATTGGGGAATGAGAGAGTATTTGGATATTTTGATGTCTCGGAGATCATTTTGGGTGAGTGGTATAAATACTAAAATACCCTTAGAGTACTAATTTCCGCTCAATCATGCCATTAAATTATTTTCTCTAGCAATTATAAATTGCTTTCGTAACAACCTCATATCCGAAACTTGATTTATTATTTATTCGGATAATAAATCACTCGTTAATTTCTTAATTTGAAATTAACGAAATTAGGGATGTTACAGTAACTAATTGCTTTCATTAAAATTAAAGTCCTCTTTCCCCCTAAATTAAAAATAAATATTTTAATAGACAAAAATCTTGAGAAAAATTGTGGAGCTTCCTTTGGGGATTCATCTCATAGATTTTGAAATAAATAATTATACTTAATTATCAGTGGTTAGGTAATAATAAACTATACATAAAATAAAATAAAAACAATAAATAAATAAAAGAATATGAGTAGGATCTCCACTATAGCTTAATTAAGATGAGAAGAAAGTTGTTATTAATTAAGGAAAAAAGAATGTTGATATTTAAATTGAAAAATAAATGAAGATGATGTGGAGCATCCTAGAGCTTGGAAAAAAGCTTCCTTTAGATATTTGAAAAATAAATGGAAATGATGTGGAGCATCCTAGAGCTTGGAAAAAAGCTTCCTTTAGATATTTATATAGATAGATAGAAGATATAGATATAGATAAACATTTCCCTTCATTGTGTTATGAATAATTTTATGTTTAATTCCTATTAGCAATCCATAATCGTAGGTTTTTATTCTTCTTGAGAATGCTCATAGGCATCACCAAATATTTTATTCCACTAAGAGTAGCATTTAATAATAATAAGTTAGTGGTAATAATGAATTTAAGTCTCATTTAATTGTAAATTATAATTAAATATTAATAAAATTAAAAAATTTATTGAAAAATAAATGGAAATGATGTGGAGCATCCTAGAGCTTGGAAAAAGCTTCCTTTAGATATTTAAATAGATATAGATATATATATATATATATATATATATATATATATATATATATATATATATATATATATATATATATATATATATATATATTCACATGCTATATATTCACATGCTATAATGGTACAAAGCAGAGAGACAGAAAATGATGGAAAAACTTTATTTTCATTATTAAACCACTTACCGCATTGAAAGAGCACATCTACTTGACATGTTATTTACTCATAAAATCAAAAAGGTGGCCAAAAATTAGTGCTTTCTACTCCTGACCGAAGGAGGGATGACTAAAATCAATGCCAAAAAGAATAAAACTAATGAGCGATCTATATAAAGCCATAACAGAATCAATTATAATGGAAGAATCAATATACATCCATGAAATAAAATGACCGATGCAAATTCTCAGCACGTTTCAACCAAAAAAAAAATCCCCAAAATGGAAAAGATATTTTATCTCACCATTTCTTGGTTGAGGATCTTCATAACCCTCACCATCACCTCGCCATTTTGTGCAAGGGAAAATCTGAAAGATTGAAGCAAAATTTACAAATTTGTTCAAGATGAAAATATCAATCAAACCGGACAACAAGAATTCAAAAACAGAAGGTGGAAGACAATGAATTTCGGTGGGAGAAACCCACCACTCCAATCTGCGTGATGAAATCCTATATCTTCCATCTACCCGCCCATGAAGCATTAATGGTGGGCGTTGCCCCTCACAACTTCACCCAAAATGGTGGGGCTTTATGAAGTCCTTCGAATTGCTGATGGAGGCGATGGAGAGATCATGTTCTAGGAAGTTATTTTTTACTATCTTTGAGTTCCCACTGTGGTCTCCAAATGATCGGTACCTGAAGCGTCTCGGGTGAGCCGAGCTAGTCGTTCCTATGCTGTTGATTTTGGACTTGAAATTATGCAAACTAATTACTGAGAGCCTAAATTTTCTATCTTTTGAGAGGGAAAACAAAGACAATAATTACAGTAGTCTTGTAACACTTACTACTACTACTTATAGCAGTTTAGGAAGAATGCACTAATTAATTATTGCACATTTTTCCATTTACATAGGTATAATCAATTCACTTTAATTATTCGATCATAAATGTTAAGCTACTTGTCGCACTCCAATGTGACTTTTCGTTTTCTAGATGTGGCAATAGGCCAAAAGTGAGCATTACCAAAGAGAATCACTAAATTATCCCTAACAATAAATTTAAATTACCAATGTGACTTTTTTTTTACACAACCAATGTGACTTTTAGTAGTTTAGGAAGAATACATCAATTAATTATTGCACATTCTTTCACTTATATAATATACTCAATTCACTTTATTTGATCCTAGATGTTAAGTTACTTATCGCAACCCAATGTGACTTTTCGTTTATCTGGAAGTGGCAATAGGTCAAATGTGAGCATTACCAATTTCCAATAAAAATAACATTAATGTGTGCATTGAGAATTGGAAAGGTTGGTGATGGTACATTTTTCGATATTAAAAACTTCTATAATTTAAAACGTAATTTAAGGAAATACCCTCAGTTTTGACGGACTTTTTCCCGCCCAAATGTCATTTTTTTGTCTCATTTATATCTTACTTTTATCTGTTAAAGATTCTTTTTATTTATTTATTTTTACGAAAGATGTAAGCAACAAAAGAAAATAAATTTCATTAAATCAACTAAAAGTGCCAAAAGTACATGGTAATCAATAGTTCTCCTTACAAATTCACAAGTTCTTTACATGCTATTGTAAGAATATTTTGGCATACACTTTAATCCTTGTACATAAATAAAAGTTAGGGACTTCTCCTACTATTTTTCTACAGACCTAGCCAACCAAACTCTGCTCCTGAAGGAAAAAAGAATTTTCGTGTATGCCAAGCCTACTAACTTCCACTTTATGACCATACCCATAAATCAAATGACCAATAATAGATAGATATGCATTAAGAATAAGTGTAACATCCCTAATTTTGTTAATTTGAATTAAGAAATTAACGAGTGATTTATTACTCGAGTATGATATTAGGTTGTCACATGACAATTTATAATTGCTAGAGTATATAATTTAAAATACATAATTGAGTGGAAATTAGAACACTATGGGTATTTTAGTCTTTATACCACTCACACTAAATGAGATCCAATACCCAAAAAGATCCAAACACTCTCTCATCCCTCACTTGTGGGAATAAAGAAAGAAAGAAAAGAAAAAAAAGGGAGATATAGAGAGAGAGAGAGAGAGAGAGAGAGAGAGAGAGAGAGAGAGAGAACACGACAGGAAGAGAAGAAAAAATAGAGAGAGAGGGAGAAAGAAACCGAGGGAGAGGGAAGAGAAAGGAGAAGGAAAGAAGAAGAAAGAAGAAACCCTAGGTTCTTCATCTCTCAATGCTTGTAAGTGATTCTTATGTCATTCTTCTCCATTTTTCAAGATCTATCTATTGATACCAAAATCATTATTTGATTCTTCATCTTCACCATTTTTGGAGCTCAAAGCTCAAGAAGAAAAGAAAATGGAGTTTTGGACCTTAGAAGCTAGCTTGTGGGTCTAGGAAGTTCAAGGTTCAGTTTTGAAAGCTCAATAGCAAGCTACATCACTAATTGAGAGAGGATTTGAAGAGGTTCAATGGCTGGGTTTGAGTTTTGAAGAGTTGGAACGAGTTCGAGTCGATTTCGGAGCGTTTCGGAACGATTGAACTTCGTCAAAGTTTTGGTGTTTCGTGATTTTCATCACGATTGGTGAGTTTTACTCGCTTAGGGTTTTGTTTTATGTTGTGTTGACTGATTGATTCTGTGGTTGTCGAAATTGCTCGCGTTTCGTAAATTTTGAGTCGCGAAAAACACAATTTGGTCTCGAACACGCTGTTTTAGAAAATCTGGACACAGCTTCGGTTTCCTTAGAACTGGGACTGTTCGGTTAGTCCAAAAATTATGTTTCTGATTGTTTTTGAAAATAGACTTAACGCCAGTCGTTTTGGCACTGGTTTCGTTAAATTCGGAGTTGTGTAGCTCAAGTTATGAGTGTCTCAAGTTAGGTCAAATTTATGAAATTAAACTGTGTATAGGTTCAGTTTTTCAGATCTTGAGTTCTCAATTGAACTCCGTTTTAAATAATTCTTGTTTCGTTGGAAAGTAGACTGAATTCCCTACGAATTAGGCACTGGTTTCTTCAAATTTCATTAAGAAATGAGAGAGAAAATTGAGTTGCAAGTTGGGCAAAAAGTTATGTCTGATTTTTGTACAGCAGTGTAGTATTTTTAAAAACTGTATCAACTGGAGCCTTGTTTTGAAAAATGGATATATCATGTAGAAACTACACTCAGAGAGCTTTTCAATGAGTGTTTGTTTGTTGAAATCCGATGTCGTTTGCTATTTTAAATCATTGGTCGAAGTATGTGCACTACTGTAGGAAATTTTGCACTTATGTGTGTGCAAAAATGTCGGTGTGTGTTATTCCAAATCTTGAAACGAATTACTTGAAGTAATTGTTTGTGATTGCTGTGGTCTGTTCTGGAATATGTGTATGTTGGCTGTTGTGGTTGAAATTGGATTGAAACATAGTTTGGGTTCGATCGGAGAACGAAACGGAACGGAATTTGGGCACAAAGTTGAGAAGTTCCTTATGTCCCCAAAATTCGATGTTTCGTTTCGACGCTCCGTTCGGCTTCAAACTTCTTTCAAATTCTTTTCCTAACCACTTATATTATATATGGATGATATTGCTATGTTTGAATGTGGTTTGGTTTGTTTTGGTTGAATTTACAAATCTCTTGAAAAACCGACAAATCTAGTATACGTGTGGGAACAATTGTTTTAAGAACAAAATTTGGTGTTTGGACTGGTTATGCAGGTTCATAAGAAGAACCGTATGATATGAATTTATATCATAGAGTAAATTATGTTTGAGCGGATATATATATTATGTCTAGTCGGGTGACGACCCACAGGTTAGCATACTAGGAGGGGAAGTCATGAGCCCCTAAACCTAGGCTCGATGATAGGGTTCACCGGGATTAGCGAGATGTGCAGTCGGTGTTATGCTAAAAGTATTATTGTGACGTGCTGGGATTAACCGATTAGCATACTAGGAGGGGGAAGTCATGAGCCCCTAAACCTAGGCTCTCGATGATAGGGTTCACCGGGATTAGCAGATGTGCAGTCGGTGTTATGCTAAAGAGAATTAGTGTCTTGTCTTGGGATTAGCGGATGTGCGATCGGTATGGTACAATTGTTTTGACGTTATGAATGCATTTATTACGGGATTAGCATATGTGCAGTCGGTATTGTGCAGTTAGTAATGTGCATGGTTTATTTATTAAATCAAGAAATTAATTAATGTTTTATAAATGGACCGAGTGATAGGTAAGGGGTCACAGTAAGACTCACTGAGATTTGTTATCTCACCCTACTGTAGCGACCGAAAAATCCGGGAAATGGATTCTTCGAAGTTCGAAAGGAAGCCGCCACCAAATTTTAGTTTAATGGCAAATTCGGAAAATCCCTTTAGGTTTTAGGACAAAGCGTTGTTAGGGTTCGGGAGTCGTTATGTGTGGGGAATGTATTAGCACCCCACGACATCCATGGTCTAATTAATTAATATTTATTAATAACTACCCTTTTATTTATAGAGGAAAAGACTTATTTAAATTTTTAGTGCTTGACAAGAGTGGACTCTTGCTCCTACGTACCTCCGGATGCAATGGAGGAATCAAAGCTACGTAGTTCTTCCCGAAAAAGGTTAGTGGGTTGGTGTTTTTTAGTGTAGGGGTCCTAGGAT
Source organism: Oxytropis ochrocephala (assembly GCA_020916435.1). Taxonomy (NCBI): domain Eukaryota; kingdom Viridiplantae; phylum Streptophyta; class Magnoliopsida; order Fabales; family Fabaceae; genus Oxytropis; species Oxytropis ochrocephala. Next base: position 93,110,146 of record CM037091.1, read on the forward strand.
TCCTTGAACTGTACAGCTCACTGATTCCTAGGACGCTGACTAACCCGATTGTACAACCGACTTAGTCCCCTACTTTTTGAAAATGATTTTTCGAGTTTTCGAAAAAATTGGTTCGGTGTGAGGTGGGTCCGTTTTAGAATAGATATTCTAGCATTCCTGAACCTGTACAGCTCATTAATTCTAGAACGTTGACTAACCCGGTTGTACAACCGACTTAACCCCCTATTTTTAGGAAAAATGGTTTATTCGTGTTTATTAAGTTTTCAGGGTTATTGAACTGTACAACTCATTGGCCTAAAATAATGACTAACTTGGGGTTGTACAACCGACTTAGCCACCTATTTTTAGGAAAAATAGTTCATTTGTATTTATTAAGTTTTGTGGTTCTTGGTATGCATACTCATTGGCCCTAATATAATGACTAACCCGGTTGTACAACCGACTTAGCCGCTTATTCGATTTCGAGAGAAAAATTATTTATGTTTGAGTTGGAAAAGAATTAAAAAGAGAAACAGGGGGTGCAGATTGTAAATTGGGGTTTTATTAATCGCAGGGGGTTGTATAATTAATTGGAGGTGCAAAAAGGAAAGCCCAGTTCGCATAGGAGAGCCCAAGTATGCGGCCCGGGCTTAAGTGAGAGAGGTGCGTGCGTGAATAAGAGGGTGTAACTATTATTCGAATATTAAAAATGAAAAAAATAAAAAAGGCCCAATGTATAACCCAAACAACCGAAAACCCTAATTTCAACCCCTTCCTCCTTCCCATTTGCGGCGCGCATGGCGAGAGGAAAAGAGAGAGAGCTTTGGCGAGAACTCCGCCGGTTTCACTGGCGAGATGGCGCTGGGGGAGGCGAGAATGTCGCTGGTTTCTGGGGAAGGAGAGAGGACGGTTGATTTCTAAGAGGAGAGGGAGTGGCTTCGCCGATGAGAAAGGGGACAACGCCGGTGGATTTCCGGTGATGACGGTGATGAGAGAGGGAGAGGCTTTGCCGGCATTGGTGCGCCGGCCAGATGTACAAATTCGGAGGACGAAACAGAGTGGTGATGGTTGAACGCGATGTCCCTTGGTGGTGCCGGTTCACGGCGGTCCGAGGTCTGTGATTGGAGTCGTTGGAGAAGACGCTGGCGCCACCGTGAGTGAAAGTTAATTTCTGTTCTTTCATTTTTTGGTCTGATTTTCAGTATCTTCTCTACTTAAATTCTGGTCTTCTAAAAAAATTGCTTTTTATTCATATTAAGTCATGCTAATCTTTCTAGCTACTAATACTTATCTGAAACTTGAAAACGTATGCTGCCTTATTACTCTTGGTTCTGTTTGTGTATGATTTTAATGTCCTTATCTCTTAATTTGATTTTTGTCACCAAGTTTTCAAAGTTGTATTTTCATTCCATTTTCCTCTAGTTCTAAACCCACGCCCTGCATCCTCTGTTTTTTGTGTTTGTCATTTCTTACTTCTATTGTTATCTATCTCTCCCTCTCATGGCTTCTTGTTTTTTGATCTGGGTCTGTTTCTTTTTTTTTTTTTAATGTACAAATCTGATATATTATCTTGCTAAATCATGAACAAGAAGGAATCATCCTCATATACACAAGAAGTAGATGACTTAAGTAAGTATTTTTACAAATTTTGGCCGAAAATACATAGGAACCAACCTTATTTCCAAACCTCTGCAAATCTCTCAATTCACACATCAAGCATTGTAGATACTTCTATTCTTCGATATCGCCGCTGCTTGGCGGCTACTTGTTTCTCTTTGCTTCCAAATCAGCAATCCAAAAAAAACTATGTGTTTAGTGGATTAGGATTCGACTTTGAACCCCTAATCCTTGTTTAGGTGATTTTTGCAGTGTTGTTCTGTCTTTGATTTCTATGTGTTTTTGGTATTATTAGATTTGTTTATTTATAGTCGAAAATTAGGTTAACACATTAATGATTTTTGACCGAAGCTTTGACACTATTTGAGTTGGAACCCGTGCCCAACAATGACTCAAAGACTTTTAGGAGATCATTTGCAACCCTAATTTGCTATTTTAGATTGTATTTTGGATCTATTTTTTGTATTTTTAGTATTATTTTTTTGTATTTTTGGACTTATTTGACTCTTAAGTGCTTTTAAATTGTAAATTAAATTAAATAGAAATTTTTTGACATTTTTTGGACTATTTATATATGTATATGCTCAAAATAAGGACGAAATAATAAAAATAGAAAAGAAGTCGGAATGATGAGCCCAAATGCGAGAAAACAACTCAAATAAGTCCATTTGCACGGAAACGACTCGGATGCACCCAATTAAGTTCGACAAGGCCTAAATACGACTATTCAACTAAAGAATGCGCGAAAAGATCGATCATTCGCGCACATTCTTAATTTAAACAACGGCACTTCGACTTAGTTGAACAGGTCAGTTGAGATTGACTCAGGTTAGTAAATGAGACACCCTTTTTAATAATTCTCGTAATTGCGCGACTTCAGAACATGAATAAAATAAATAACTAAAACCAGAAAAAGAATACGGACAAAATTGGGGTATAACAGCTGCCCCTCTTTATTAGTATTTTACTAGAAAGTGATGAGTTCTCGAACTTTCGTAGTAGAAATAGGAATAAAGATAAGATAGACGCTAATTTTGTGCATTTAAGGGGAAGTGGAAGGTTTGAAAGATGAGAGGAGTGGTTAATACTTGGCGCATTAACCGAGAGTTGAATGAAGGGTCAAAAAGGACCTGAAGGAGCACTAAGGCTCTGAAGGACCACTCCGGGTCTAAAGGAGCACTAAGGCTCTGAAGGACCACCCAGGGTCTGGAAGGCTGCCTAAGCCTTAATTGAAGGACCATCGTGGTCTGAAGGAGCGCAATTAGCTATGGTACTAATTAAGCGGCCCGAGGAGCCTTTATACTCTCGGCGGCCATGATGGGTCAAGATCGGTCTAGAGGCGATATGTTGACCATGAAGGGACGTCCAGCGTGTCTTAGGTCGACACAACTAGTCGAAGGACCACTTCGGGGTTCGCGAAGTGCACGTCGGGCTCGACTCGACGTTGCGACTGGGCCACTTAGGCTGCTGCGAAGGACCACTTGGGGTCTATAGAGATCAACCTGGTGATCTGTGATATGATATGAGAGATCAACGCTTAAAGCGCTGATATTAGAGGAACAAAATACAGGGACTAACACTTGTCGTGTTTTTAAAATGAAGAAGCAACCTATGCTTGGTGTATTTAACAATGTAGTGAAAGATATTTGCTTGTATGTGATGTATGCACATGCAATGATTGATATGTGGTGGGATGATGAATGAAATGTGGGATGCCTTCTTTTTTTTTCGGCAATCTCTTTTTTTTACTGTTTCATCAACTCGCGGGACTTCTAGTGTGAGATATGAAGCCATCTTGTGTATTTGTACTGCTGGATCGACATGTTGGTGATCGCGAATTGTCATAAGAGCTATTCATTTTCTGCAATGACTGCTTTTTGTAGGAGATTATGTCATTTCTGTGATTAGCAAAAAATTCGTAATGATAGTAATGTTTATGATTATGCCACATGTTTCACAATTCAGTATCATTTATCATAAAACATCATTTCAAAAAGAGAGAGAATGAAAGAGAAGGGAAAGTGTTTGATGTTGATATTGGAAGCCGAGTATGCGAAGGCAGGCATCGAGTGAAAATTACATCGATGCAGAGTTGAAAGAAACATAAAAGCCAAAAATACTAAGCAGATTTGTTGGTAGCTAATCTCCTTGAGATAACGCCATCGGCTACTCATGTTCACCACCTTGATCCCCTCATTGTCCGACTTTTAGAAGTGTTGTTTGCCTCAGTATTTTGGTCCAGTCTCTTGACCCTAATTTTTGCCTGGATCGCCCTTTTGGGTTTTCGATCCATCGGGTCGCTCTAACTTTTGCCTAGGCCGCCCTTTTGGGTTTTCGACCTAGCGAGCATATTCTTGCTTGGCTCATTTTTCTCTTTTTTTCTATATCATTTCTTTTAGGCATAGTATTTCTTGACTGCATCTGAGTTGATTGGGAGGTCTTCACCGTCGTGAGAGTTAAGGCTCTTCCAGAGAACGATTTCTTCAACGCGTAAGGTTCTTCGTAATTCGAGGTTGAGAATCCTTTTGGATAGGTAAGATTTCCTTGGGCACCAGGTCTCTCTCTTGAAATTGTCGAAGACAGACTTTCTTAAGCTTTCTTTGTTCTTATTTGATACAAATTTGGTCACGACATGGGGAAACCATTTTATTCCTTGAGGTTTAATGGGAGCACTTCTTTTGTTGCGTTGGGTTGCCCCTGTTGAAGTGTGAAATGAGGTCTAACCTCCATGTGAGGCCTACGGGAGTGTTTGCGGATCGCATTCTGCGGGATTTCTTTGATATTCTTTTTTTGTTGCTGCAACAGCCTCATTCACCTCTGGGAGGTATGGGGAGGGGCTATGAGCATGACCTGAGGTCTACCAACACCCTACCACCATTGCTTGTGGCGATCTTTTTGGAAGGTCGTAGCGGCGGACTAAATTTTAACAATCACAGATCTTGTTACACCGGTGGGCGTTTAATAGCCTCTTATGACTTGATGTATCCATGCCATGACGTCGATCCAATCAGACAAGATTCGTGTGAATTTTCTTGGTTCGCTGTCCTTGATTGTTGTATTCTTTTTGTCTTCTTTCGTGCCCAAGCTTAGAAGATTTAGTTGTTTCCAGCTAGATTCTCACGGGGCCTCCCAGTTATCTTCAACGTTTTCCTCAGTCTGATTAATGAGGTGATCAAGGTTATGATATGAGTTACCGATATTGTTATTTTCAAGAATTTTGATCTGCATTAGTTGGAAGTGAAAACGGATAGAGGAGAAGGCAAAGCAAACAAATGAGAGAGATATAAGGAGAGTTTAGAGAATTCAAAATGCTATTTTATTAATAATGATACTGAAATGAAACATGTGTGCCCTTATTGAAATGTCCTAAGGCCTTGGGCAGAGCCATAGGATTTGCATTACAGAAAATTACTTTGAATTAAAAATCACAGAAAAATCGACAGTCTCTCAGTTCTTGAACTCTTTATCTGCAGGAGAAAAGCGCACATGATTGACGACACCGTCTTCGGTACTTTGATAACTCTCACCAATCGCTATTTAATCATCACCTTCCTTAAAGTTCATTTGCTTTGTGTCAATGAGGCCTTGAACAATGTGCTTTAAGGGATAACAATTTTCGGTGAGTGGACCGATCGCCGCTTGCGTGGAACTCACGGTGGCTTTGGGTCGTGTCCTCTTGGGAATGGAGGCTGAACTGGTCTCATCTGGCGAGGAGAAATCAAATTGTGGCTGATAAGTTGGCTGCACAGGTCAGTGTATGATGTGGGAATGGGGTCGTATTGGGATGACCCTTGATGGCTTGATGGTGCTGAGGAATTATAGTGCGAATTTCCTTGATTCTTTACTATAGTGTTGACTTCCCCCTTCTTCTTATTGAACATTGTAGGAGTCTCGTCAGAATTATGAGTGATCTTCCCAGTCTTCATTGCATTTTCTATTCTTCCTCCTATGGTAACCATGTCTGAGAAATTTGAAGATACTCCCCCTATCAGTTTGTCATAGTAAGGGGATGGAAGAGTTTCCATGAACATGGCAACCATTTCTTTTTCTAATAGAGGTGGTGCTACCTGTGCGGCCAACCCTCTCCAGCGCTGGGCATATTCCTTGAAGGACTCATTGTCTCTTTTGGTCATATTTTGCAGTTGTGTCCTATCAGGAGCCATATCGGTGTTATATTTCTACTGCTTAAGAAAAGCATCGGCCAGATCTTTCCAACATTGGATATGAGCACGCTCCAACTGCGTATACCAGCTCGAAGCTGCCCCAACTAGACTATCTTGGAAGTAATGAATAAGCAGCTGAGCATTGTGCGCAAACTGGGCCATTTTCCTGCAGTACATAGTCAGGTGACTAAGAGGACATGTTGCCCCTCGATACTTATCAAAGTCAGGCACTTTGAACTTGTAAGGAATGACCACATTGGGTACGAGACATAGGTCATATGCGTCTCTTATTTCCACATTGGATCCTTCCACAGCTCTTAGACGCTCTTCTAGCATTTGCAGCTTATCTCTTGCTTGGGGATCTTCAGCCTGGTAGCCTTGAGAAAGACCAACCACATTGTGAGGAACAGGGCGAGTATGATTCTTGAAGTCAAGTTCGAGAACTTGAAAAAGCCCTTTGGTGGTGCCAGAAGTTTTGTGGTGAATTTGTTCTGTCTCATCATCAACATCGTTTCCTGCTATTCCATCTTGATTCTGTGCAGCAACCCCAGAAATATTTTCTTCATTGACAACACCCATGGTCGGAGGCGTGTAATTTGGTGGTAGACCCCATTGAGACCATTGCACACCCTGAGTGTTGGGACCAGAGTTATGATGACGGGATGCGTTTGTGGCCTGGTTATTGGTGCCCCCAGCCGAAATGTTGTCGCCCGCATTCTTCTCGGTGAGAAGCTTCAAAATCTCGGTCATCTGATCTTTCAAACCCAGCATGTCCTTCATTTGTTCCTTCAGCTTTTCAATCTCATCCTTCAACACTTGATTGTCTTGGTTCTCGGCCATGTTCCTTGCTTGAGAGCGAGTCCAATAACGATGTTGATGAACCAGCTTGCCTTTTTTCTGTTTTTTTCAATGCATGATGTTAGTATGAAATGTAAATGAAATGGTAATGTATGCGCATGAAATGTATGTGTCTGAGATGTATGTGCATGAGATGATAACACATGGTTTGATTTTATAACATTGGGGAGTTATAAACTTTCATTTGGAGAGTAAAGAACAAAATTTGATTTTGACTTTAGCATGCATGGCTTCTCTCCAAAATAAAACTTTTAACTCCCTGATGGTCATAAAAATGCATGTAATATAAAACACTTATTTCAATATTTTTGTAATGCAAAAAAGGAAAAAATGCATGTAATATACTTTCTAAAAACTTTGCGGAAATAACAATTTTGATTTTTTTTGGATAAGAGACGATATGCATTAATGTTCGTTTGAATGCAAGGGTATAGAGCTCCTTCGTGACCCTAGAAGGGTACCCTATGGAGTGGGTGTAAAGTTTCCTTTATAGTGAACCTCACAAGGATGGTTCTAAAGAATCCTACACATGGTTCCTAGAGCCAAGGACCCCAGTCAAGAACACTGACCCCAACAATAGGCAAGCTATTAGAAGGGATAACATTCTTAAAAGGAATCAACTCTAGGTGAGATTTTCATGACCACCCAACGAGACGTACGTCCCGCAGGCCATCACTACGCAATCTCGTTCTAACTTAGGTTTATGCTCGAGTCCAGGTAGAGGACTTTTCTCACGTGTGTGAAGTGTAGAAGTGAAGTGTGTGTAGGAGCAATTTAAAAACAACCCAAAAGCTGCAAACAGACAAACAAACATATATACAAATATCGTCTTCTACCCTAGGGTTCACACAGATAAATAACATAATTATGCAAAAGCAAATAAATAAATAAAAGGGTAAAAATTGAATTAATCCTTAATTAATTAGACTAGGTTTTGACTCTCTAAAAAGTTAAGTCCCCAGTGAAGTCGCCAGCTGTAGCGACCGAAAAATCCGGGAAATGGATTCTTCGAAGTTCGAAAGGAAGCCGCCACCAAATTTTAGTTTAAGGGCAAATTCGGAAAATCCCTTTAGGTTTTAGGACAAAGCGTTGTTAGGGTTCGGGAGTCGTTATGTGTGGGGAAGGTATTAGCACCCCACGACATTCATGGTCTAATTAATTAAGATTTATTAATAACTACCCTTTTATTTATAGAGGAAAAGACTTATTTAAATTTTTAGTTTTTAGTGCTTGACAAGAGTGGACTCTTGCTCCTATGTACCTCCGGATGCAATGGAGGAATCAAAGCTACGTAGTTCTTCTCGAAAAAGGTTAGTGGGTTGGTGTTTTTTAGTGTAGGGGTCCTAGGATTCCTTGAACTGTACAGCTCACTGATTCCTAGGACGCTGACTAACCCGATTGTACAACCGACTTAGTCCCCTACTTTTTGAAAATGATTTTTCGAGTTTTCGAAAAAATTGGTTCGGTGTGAGGTGGGTCCGTTTTAGAATAGATATTCTAGCATTCCTGAACCTGTACAGCTCATTAATTCTAGAACGTTGACTAACCCGGTTGTACAACCGACTTAACCCCCTATTTTTAGGAAAAATGGTTTATTCGTGTTTATTAAGTTTTCAGGGTTATTGAACTGTACAACTCATTGGCCCTAAAATAATGACTAACCCGGTTGTACAACCGACTTAGCCACCTATTTTTTAGGAAAAATAGTTCATTTGTATTTATTAAGTTTTCGTGGTTCTTGAACACATGCTGACTCATTTGCCTAATATAATGACTAACTTGGTTGTACAACCGACTTAGCCGCTTATTCGATTTGAGAGAAAAATTATTTATGTTTGAGTTGGAAAAGAATTAAAAGAGAAGCGGAAGTGCAGATTGTAAATTGGGGTTTTATTAATCGCAGGGGGTTGTAATTAATTGGAGGTGCAAAAAGGAAAGCCCAGTTCGCATAGGAGAGCCCAGTATGCGAAACTGGGCTTAAGTGAGAGAGGTGATGACGGTGATGAGAGAGGGAGAGGCTTCGCCGGCGTTGGTGCACCGGCCAGATGTACAAATTCGGAGGACGAAACAGAGTGGTGATGGTTGAACGCGATGTCCCTTGGTGGTGACGGTTCACGGCGGTCCGAGGTCTGTGATTGGAGTCGTTGGAGAAGACGGCGGCGCCACCGTGAGTGAAAGTTAATTTTTGTTCTTTCATTTTTTGGTCTGGTTTTCAATATCTTCTCTACTTAATTTCTGGTCTTCTAAAAAAATTGCTTTTTATTCATATCAAGTCATGCTAATCTTTCTAGCTACTAATACTTACCTGAAACTTGAAAACGTATGCTGCCTTATTACTCTTGGTTCTGTTTGTGTATGATTTTAATGTCCTTATCTATTAATTTGATTTTTGTCACCAAGTTTTCAAAGCTGTATTTTCATTCCATTTTCCTCTAGTTCTAAACCCACGCCCTGCATCCTCTGTTTTTTGTGTTTGTCATTTCTTACTTCTATTGTTATCTATCTCTCCCTCTCATGGCTTCTTGTTTTTTGATCTGGGTCTGTTTCTTATTATTTTTTTTAATGTACAAATCTGATATATTATCTTGCTAAATCATGAACAAGAAGGAATCATCCTCATATACACAAGAAGTAGATGACTTAAGTAAGTATTTTTACAAATTTTGAAACTGATAACACATAGGGAACCAACCTTATTTCCAGCCTCTGAAAATCTCTCAATTCACACACTCTACTGTAGATACTTCTATTCTTCGATGTCGCTGCTTGACGGCTACTTGTTTCTGCTGCTTCCAAATCAGCAATCCAAAAAAAAACTATATGTTTAGTGGATTAGGATTTTGACTTTGAACCCTAATCCTTGTTTAGGTGATTTTTGCAGTGTTGTTCTGTGCTGATTTCTGTGTGTTTTTGACTGTTATTAGACTGTTTATTTATAGTCGAAAATTAGGTTAACGCATTAATGATTTTTGACCAGGCTTTGACCCTATTTCAGGTTGGAACCCAGGCCCAACAATGAGCTCAAGACTTTTAGGAGATCATTTTGCAACCCTAATTTGCTATTTTAGATTGTATTTTGGATCTATTTTTTTGTATTTTTAGTATTATTTTTTTTTTGTATTTTTGGACTTATTTGACTCTTAAGTGCTTTTAAATTGTAAATTAAATTAAATAGAAATTTTTTGACATTTTTTGGACTATTTATATATGTATATGCTCAAAATAAGGACGAAATAATAAAAATAGAAAAGAAGTCGGAATGATGAGCCCAAATGCGAGAAAACAACTCGAATAAGTCCATTTGCACGGAAACGACTCGGATGCACCCAACTAAGTTCGACTAGGCCTAAATACGACTATTCAACTAAAGAATGCGCGAAAAGATCGATCATTCGCGCACATTCTTAATTTAAACAACGGCACTTCGACTTAATTGAACAGGTCAGTTGAGATTGACTCAGGTTAGTAAATGAGACACCCTTTTTAATAATTCTCGTAATTGCGCGACTTCAGAACATGAATAAAATAAATAACTAAAATCAGAAAAAGAATACGGACAAAATTGGGGTATAACACCTACAAATGTTGTTGTTTTTCAGAGAAACAGAGGAAGAAGATCCTTTATGGCACGAGTGGATGGCATGCTCGAGAAGGAAATGGAAGACGTAGTTCTTCTATTATTAGATTATGGTTTTCCCTTGTATCTTTGTTTTCGATTTATAACTTGAATTTATTCTAAGTTATGTATCGTTTCCGCTATTCTTGTAAAGATGTAAATCTAAGCAGGAAATGTATCTCTGATGTATGCTAAAAAGGTACACTTTAGTATTTCTACTAGATAGAAATATGAGGGTGTTAGATTTTGGTATCAGAGCAGTTCGACCTTGTCGAACTTAGAGACCTTATGGTCAAAAGGTTAGATCGAGTCAGCTAGGGACTTAGACAATTAAATGTCAGAACCTTTCAGTATATTATGTGAAGTATTGAGTCAGGATCCACTCAATGTTTCATGTGAGTTACTGAGAATTATGACGATTAGTTGCCTCAGCCCCGAAAATGTCCAAACCCTAAACTATAGGAATTCTGGCCTTCTCGGTTTATCAGAGCACGTAGCGGAAGCAGAGGGCTACAGATGGTGTTCTGAAGCAAGCAATGGGCAGCCAAGTTGGTTTGAGGAAATTAAGGCATTGTTCGGTCACAATGAACTCGGTGCAATTGTAGAATTGCAGTGGAAGCTATTGTAGGTTCTACAGGGAACTACATTAAGCAAAGCCTTTAGGCAATAATAGTGGCAGTGTCTTTAGATCTGTTAGGATTAGTTGACACCTGAAACCATGACCCTTGATTAGTCAGTCTATCAGTTACCGAAATACGGTTTTACGATAACCTTACCTTATGGTTAGAGTAAACCTCAACTTATGTCGCAGTTAGAGACATTTCTCAGATAACTGCAAGTATTGATCAGGTTCTTTTCCTAAAAGCCACATTTCGAAATGCCATGAATCCGATCTAGTAAGCTGTAGTGCAATTTCAGTATTGGCTAAAGAACCAAATGTTGATGGAGTCAGTTCCCGATTGCGGTTTCTGAACCAATTCCCATTCAAGATGAGATCAGTAGGTTATGGTAACCGAAATAACCTTATTATTACCTTTGGGATTATGAGCAAGCCAGTCTCGGTCTGTGAGAAATTTTCGTCAGTTCTCCGACTTGTTTTATTTATAACTTTTAATTCGGAACTCCGATTTTTATGTTCCGATATGTGTTGGAAAGCTAATAGAAATGTGTACACGTCTGAGTAGGCTGAGAATCCCGTTTCCAGTTGTATTCTGAAATTTACTTCTACCATACCTAAGTGGTTGTAGAACATACCTTCATTAGAGGTTTGGGAAGTTGAAAGAGGACTCCCAGTAATTAATATTAGATACCTAGACACCGATTTAGAATGATAACCATTGTAGTTTCCAAGAAGTTTGTTTCTTGGAAATGGTCATTAGTAGCTATGTACCTCAGCCGTCAATGGAGTTTTTAAAAGCCAACAACAATGAGGTATTTTACTCGTATACTAGGTATACTACAAGGATGGAACTTTCAATGACTTAAAGTATTGGAAGAGGTGTTTTCCTATAGGAAGACCGAATCATCCAAGTGTTAAACACCTGACTTCTTGTTAGGCAAGACACATTCCTTACCAAATGGTAACTCTAGGAGTATGGTTATGTTTGGAGATTTGTGGAGTTTGGAGGGTTGTGGGACCAAAGGAATGAGTGAGACCATCCGAATTTAGTAATTGAATTCAAAGACTGAGTCGCGGGGTGAAGATACGTCTTCTTAGTATTTCGGGTTAGCGAAGAAATAAACTCCTATGGGTAAGTGAGAAAATTATTTTATATTCAAACGTTTTTAAGAAACTTTTACATAACCTTTACCCATTTGTGAGTCAGTTATGAACATAAAGAGTTTAACCCGAAGTTCTAATAGTACTATATCCAATAAAACCGAAAGGTGATGTTCCCCAGTTTATTACAAGTTGGGGTGCTCTGTGTTACTTGTTGAAAAGAAAGACGGGAAGCGAGGAGAGTCGTGTATGGATTATCTCGGTTGAACAATGTTACTATTAGGAATAAGTATCCTTGCCAAGAATAAGTGATTTGCTTAATCGACTTCGAGTGCAGTGGTGTTTTCAAAGATTGGTCTAAGGTCGGGTTATCTTTAAATTCAAGGTTAGGGCTTTAGTTATTCCGAAGACAGCTTTCCATACTAGATGTGGACATTACAGGCGAGTAGTGATGCCCTTTGGCCTAACTAATGCTCCTACGGTATTCGTGGATTACATGAACCGCGTGTTCCACCCGTACTTAGACTAGTTGTTGAAATTTTCACTGATAACATCTTGGTGTACACTAAGACCACTGGATCATGATCAGCATCTCCGCATTGTTTTGAATGTACTCCGCGAGAAGAAGTGGTATGCTAAACCTTTGAAGTGTGATTTTTGGATGTATGTAATGAAGTATCTGGGACATGTGATATCCTAGTTAGGAGTGGCAATAGTTCTTTCACTCATTTAGTTAACTTGTAAAGGACAACCGTTTGGAAGAGATTTCGATTAAGAAGAATGTTTCCTCTAGAGTTGTAAAAGAGATTGACTTTTGTTCGTATCCTAATTCTTTCGGAACCGTCTCTGTGATTTCGAATATACAGTGACACCTCAGGAAGGTTTAGGATGTGTTATGATGTTGCATCAACGAGTGGTAGCCGATGCATCCATGTAAGAAAAGCCTCATGAGGAGAATTATCCAACTCGTGATTAGGAATTAACAACTATTGTGTATATAGTGAGACTTGGTGATAGCTTAGGGTCAGCAAAAAGGGTATTATGCTGGCCTAAGGAGAAGATCATTAGAATGTGAATCTGGTGATCTTGTATTTTAAGAGTTTCAGCAACCATTAGTACCATATAGCTTTACCTTTTGTATTGACCAATCTACGTGAAGTGTTTCTTGTATTCCAATTGAGGAAGTACCTTTCCGATCCAAGTCAACCGTTGAGTTAGAAACGACTGATCTCTGACTGATTCGTCATTTCAGCCTTATCCAAGTCATATCTTAGAACATAGAGAGAAGATGCTTCGGACGAGAACAATTCCAATTGTTAAAGTAGTTGGGATGGTTCTTCGGTCGAGGAAGCTATGTGGAAATGGAAGGACGATATGCGGACTAGATATCCGTATTTGTTCTTTTGAGGTAGGTTTGTTCAATTTTGAGGACGATATGCGGACTAGATATCCCTAATTTCGTTAATTTCGAATTAAGAAATTAACGAGTGATTTATTACTCGAGTAGGTAATAAATCAAGTCACGGATATTAGGTTGTCACGAAAGCAATTTATAATTGCTAGAGTATATAATTTAAAATACATAATTGAGTGGAAATTAGAACACTATGAGTATTTTAGTCTTTATACCACTCACACTAAATGAGATCCAAGACCCAAAAAGATCCAAACACTCTCTCATCCCTCACTTGTGGGAATAAAAAAGAAAGAAAAAAAAAGGGAGATATAGAGAGAGAGAGAACACGACAGGAAGAGAAAAAAGAATAGAGAGAGAGGGAGAAAGAAACCGAGGGAGAGGGAAGAGAAAGGAGAAGGAAAGAAGAAGAAAGAAGAAACCCTAGGTTCTTCATCTCTCAATGCTTGTAAGTGATTCTTATGTCATTCTTCTCCATTTTTCAAGATCTATCTATTGATACCAAAATCATTATTTGATTCTTCATCTTCTTCATTTCACCATTTTTGGAGCTCAAAGCTCAAGAGGAAAAGAAAATGGAGCTTTGGACCTTAGAAGCTAGCTTGTGGGTCTAGGAAGTTCAAGGTTCAGTTTTGAAAGCTCAATGGCAAGCTACATCACTGATTGAGAGAGGATTTGAAGAGGTTGGTGGTTTGGGTTTGAGTTTTGAAGAGTTGGAAGCGAGTTAGTCGATTTCAGAGCGTTTGAACGATTGAAACCGTCAAAGTTTTGGTGTTTCGTGATTTTCATCACGATTGGTGAGTTTTACTCGCTTAGGGTTTTGTTTTTATGTTGTGTTGACTGATTGATTCGTGGTTGTCGAAATTGCTCGCGTTTCGTAAATTTTGAGTCGCGAAAAACACAATTTGGTCTCGAACACGCTGTTTTAGAAAATCTGGACACAGCTTCGGTTTCCTTAGAACTGGGACTGTTCGGTTAGTCCAAAAATTATGTTTCTGATTGTTTTTGAAAATAGACTCAACGCCGGTCGTTTTGGCACTGGTTTCGTTAAATTCGGGTTGTGTAGCTCAAGTTATGAGTGTCTCAAGTTAGGTCAAATTTCTGAAATTAAACTGTGTATAGGTTCAGTTTTTCAGGTCTTAAGTTCTCAATTGAACTCCGTTTTAAATAATTCTTGTTTCGTTGGAAAGTAGACTGAATTCCCTACGAATTAGGCACTGGTTTCTTCAAATTTCATTAAGAAATGAGAGAGAAAATTGAGTTGCAAGTTGGGCAAAAAGTTCTGTCTGATTTTTGTACAGCAGTGTAGTATTTTTAAAAACTGTATCAGCTAGAGCCTTGTTTTGAAAAATGGATATATCATGTAGAAACTACACTCAGAGAGCTTTTCAATGAGTGTTTGTTTGTTGAAATCCGATGTCGTTTGCTATTTTAAATCATTGGTCGAAGTAGGTGCACTACTGTAGGAAATTCTACACTTATGTGTGTGCAAAAATGTCGGTGTGTGTTATTCCAAATCTTGAAACAAATTACTTGAAGTACTTGGTTGTGATTGCGTGAGTGCATTACGGAATATGTGTATGTTGGCTGTTGTGGTTGAAATTGGATTGAAACTATTGGATTATATAGTCATAATACTGTTTATGTAAGGGCATATTAGTCCTTTACTATATAGTGAGTAACTAAGTTGCAGATAGCAAGCTGTAACATGAGATTTATTTTCTTTAGCTTTTCTTTCGGTTACTCAAGTTCAGTTGAGAGTTTGTTGACAACTGAATCTTGATGATAACTTGTATATAACCCCTTGATTCAATAGAAAGTTTACAGTTTTGATTCCAATTTGATTCTTCAATCCTTTTATGGTATCAGAGCAGATTTATTCTGCTCTGGGTACCAATCGTCCCCAATTTCGTCTCTACCACACTAAAACCCTAGAATCGAAACAATGGCGGAAATCATCACCGAAAATGAAGAATCCGAGCAAATTGATCAATCAAAGAAGAACAAAGATCCAGCACTCAATCTCACGAGTCCATATTACCTACATCATGTGGAAAATCCAGGTGCAGTTCTTGTTGCTCCACCTATGAATGGCAACAATTATGATACCTGGAGTAAGAAGATGAAGAGGGCTTTGCTAACCAAGAACAAGGTGAAATTCATCAACGGGAAAATCGGTGCACCGGCGGAGGGCGACGATTTATACGAAGCATGGGAGCGTTTGCTTGGGCGTGATCGCGTGGATTGCCGGCTCTCTCACGCCGGAAATAGCACAGAGTATCGAGAATGTTGAGAATGCGTTTGACTTGTGGAACGAGTTGAAGAATCGCTTCTCCAAGGGAGACGCTTTCAGAATGTTCGATCTTATGCAAGAGATACACTCTATAAAACAAGGGGAAAGAAACATCAGCACGTATTACACCGAATTGAAAGTTATCTGGGAAGATCTTGAAACATTGAGACCCATTAATGCGTGCGTTTGTGGTAAGGTTGATGCTGGAGTCAAGAAGCAACGTGAGCAAGAGTACGTTATTTGCTTCTTGAAAGGTCTTAATGACCAATGCAACACTGTAAAGACTCAAATCATGATGATGGAGCCTTTACCCGACATAAACAAGGTTTTCTCGCTCACTCTTCAACAAGAACGGCAACTCAATGGCAATGTCGTGGGAGAAAACGCAAAGGTTGCTCTAATGGCGAATACGGGCTTTCAACAAGGTTCACAGGGAAGAGGCACCTTCAACACGCGTGGACGTAGGCCACACGGTGGAAACCTGTTATTTCAAACATGGTTTTCCACCTGGGTTCAAATTTAAAGACAAGGAAGGATCAATCAACAACACTGCCACTGAAGGGAACAACACAGAAAGTGAGAACAACAATTCTCAAGCCAATGAGTCCTCTGTTAGCATCACACCAGAGATTTACAACAAGCTCATGGCTCTCCTTAACAACAATGCTGATGGAGGAAGTCAAGTCCATCACATAATTGCCTCAAACATGACTCAAGATTCGTCAGGTACTATAACTTACACGATTTGGATAGTAGATACAGGGGCTACGGATCATATCTGTAATAGCCTATCACTATTTTACTCTTATCACGAAATTAAACCGGTTAGAATTAGGATGCCTAATGGATCACACACATTTGCTACGTATGCAGGCACGATTATGTTTAGCACAGACCTTATCTTACACAATGTATAATATGCCCTTACATAAACAGTATTATGACTATATAATCCAATACTTGGGAAATTGTTGATCTTCCTTTGGGTAAGAAAACCATAGGGTGCAAATGGGTATATAAGATAAAGTATAAGGCTGACGGTTCAATAGAAAGATACAAAGCACGTCTAGTTGCGAAAGGATACACACAGACCGAGGGGATTGATTATTTAGACACCTTCTCACCTGTTGCTAAAATGGGAACAGTAAGACTGCTTCTTGCTATTGCTGTTACACAGTCTTGGCATCTTCAACAACTTGATGTCAATAACGCGTTCCTCCATGGAGACTTAGATGAAGAAGTCTACATGGATGTCCCTCAAGGATGCAAGGTTTCCTCTCCTCACAAGGTTTGTAAACTTTATGGTTTAAAACAAGCTAGTAGACAGTGGTTTGCAAAGTTATCTACATTTCTTACTTCTCTTGGTTATGATCAATCTCAATATGATCATTCTCTCTTCACTAAGTGTCAAAAGGGATCTTGTACCATATTGCTCGTTTATGTTGATGACTTAATTTTGGCTGGGAACAACATAAATGAGATCAATGCTGTCAAAAGAAAACTAGATTCTACTTTTTGGATAAAAGACCTTTGTGTCTGAGATACTTCATTGGCATAGAGATTGCTAGATCTTACGATGGTATCTCCATATGCCAACGAAAGTATGCTCTTGATTTACTTGATGAAAGTGGTTTACTTGCATCCAAACCAGCTAGTACACCTATTACCAAATCCATCATTCATCGATATTGGTGAAGATTCCCCCTGGCCCGAACTCACGCCTCTGAGCGCCTTGTTGGGAAGTTGCTCTATTTGAACACAACAAGACCTGATTTGAGCTTTGCCGTGCAGCAGCTCAGTCAACACATGGCTCAACCTAAGGAAAGACATCTTCAGGCAGCTCATCGTGTCCTTAGATACATCAAGAAATCCCCTGCACAAGGATTGTTCTTCTCTGCTAAATCAACTCTGCAGTTGAAGGCTTTTAGTGACTCGGATTGGGCCACATGTGTTCTCACCAGGAAATCAATTATAGGTTATTGCATCTACCTTGGGAATCTCTCATTTCTTGGAAATCCAAGAAGCAAACCACTGTCTCTCGATCATCTATTGAAGCTGAATATAGAGCCCTGGCTTCCACAGTTTGTGAGCTTCAATGGTTAACCTATATTCTGCAGAATTTCTCCATTCCCTTCATTACACCAGCATTACTCTACTGTGATAGTCAGTCAGCCATGCATATTGCTGCCAATTCTAGTTTTCACGAGAGAACCAAACACATTGACATTGACTGTCATGTGGTACGAGAAAGACTTCAAGCTAAACTGTTTCACCTCCTTCCTGTTGCTTCCTCTTCTCAGCTAGCTGATATTTTAACAAAGGAATTCGATCCTCAACCATTTTTGTCTTTACTTTCCAAGCTTGGAGTGCATACCATACACCCTCCAGCTTGAGGGGGGGATATTGGATTATATAATCATAATACTGTTTATGTAAGGGCATATTAGTCCTTTACTATATAGTGAGTAACTAAGTTGCAGATAGCAAGCTGTAACATGAGATTTATTTTCTTTAGCTTTTCTATCGGTTACTCAAGTTCAGTTGAGAGTTTGTTGATAACTGAATCTTGATGATAACTTGTATATAACCCCTTGATTCAATAGAAAGTTTACAGTTTTGATTCCAATTTGATTCTTCAATCCTTTTAGAAACATAGTTTGGGTTCGATCGGAGAAGCGAAGCGGAGCGGAATTTGGGCACAAAGTTGAGAAGTTCCTTATGTCCCCAAAATTCGATGTTTCGTTTTTGACGCTCCGTTAAACTTCAAACTTCTTTCAAATCCTTTTCCTAACCACTTATATTATATATGGATGATATTGCTATGTTTGAATGTGGTTTGGTTTGTTTTGGTTGAATTTACAAATCTCTTGAAAAACCGACAAATCTAGTATACGTGTGGGAACAATTGTTTTAAGAACAAAATTTGGTGCCTGGATTTGGTTATGTAGGTTCATAAGAAGAACCGTATGATATGAATTTATATCATAGAGTAAATTATGTTTGAGCGGATATATATATTATGTCTAGTGCGGGTGACGACCCAGGTTAGCATACTAGGAGGGGAAGTCATGAGCCCCTAAACCTAGGCTCTCGATGATAGGGTTCACCGGGATTAGCGAGATGTGCGATCGGTGTTATGCTAAAAGTATTATTGTGACGTCTTTGGGATTAACCGGTTAGCATACTAGGGGGAAGTCATGAGCCCCTAAACCTAGGCTCTCGATGATAGGGTTCACGGGATTAGCGAGATGTGCGATCGGTGTTATGCTAAAGAGAATTAGTGTACTGTGCCGGGATTAGCAGATGTGCAGTCGGTCACTACAAGAAACACGGTCATTAGCGAGGGAATTTTCGGTCGCTAACATGCCCAATTCCGTCGCTAATTGCCATTAGCGAGGAATTAGCGAGACGATTCGATCGCTAATTCCTCCTCGCTAGTGGCAATTAGCGAGAAATGTGTTGTTGTCGCTAATTAGCGAGGGCGGTCCTCGCTAATTCCTCGCTAATCTCGTGAGACGCAACGACTTGATCGATTGGCACGCTTATCAATTTGAATTTATTATTATTATTATTATTAGTATTATTATTATTATTATTACTACTACTGTTATTATTATTATTATTAGTATTTTTATTAGTATTATTATTATTATTATTATTGTTGTTTGGATGGTGTGGTGGTGTGGTGGTAGTGGTGGTGGTTGTAACACCCTCATATTTCTATCTAGTAGAAATACTAAAGTGTACCTAATGGCATACATCAGAGTATAAAAATTCCTGTCTCAGATATTGATTTGACCAAAAACTCTCGAATCCAAATCAAAGAGTCGTAAACATAATATAGTCCAAAGTTCAATATCCTAAAACAAGACAACAGCGGAAACGATTACAAATTCAAGTTATAAATCGAAAACAAAGATACAAGGGAAAACCATAACTAATAATAGAAGAACTACGTCTTCCATTTCCTTCTCGAGCACGCTATCCACTCGTGCCATAAAGGATGTCCTTTCCTGTTTCTCTGAAAAACAACAACATTTGTAGGGTGAGATAACAAATCTCGGTGAGTCTTACCGTGACCCTTACCTATCACTCGGTCAATTTATAAAACATTAATTAATTTCTTGATTTAATAAATAAACCATGCACGTTACTAATTGCACTGTCTGATTTGCACACTGCTAATCCGTAAATGATTGCATTCATAACGTCAAAACAATTGTACCATACCGATTGCACATCTGCTAATCCCGAGACGAGTACATTAATTCTCTTTAGCATAACACCCATTGCACATCTGCTAATCCGGTGAACCCTATCATTTGAAGGCCTAGGTTTAGGGGCCCATGACCTCCCCCTCCTAGTATGCTAACCGGTGGGTCGTCACCCAGACTATACATAATATATATATATATATATATATCAGACATAATTTTACTCTATGATATAAATCCATATCATACGGTTCTTCTTATGAACCTGCATAACCAGTCCAGAAACCAATTTTTGTTCTTAAAACAATTGTTCCCACACGATACTCTAAGTTTTACGAAATATTCGCAACTTTAACCGTTTAATTCAAATCCACTTTGAACATGTATCAAAATTTCTAACGAAAATTCGGCAGAGTTTCCTCTGAAATACGGACATCCCAAAAAAAATACTTACATGTATAACCAGTCCAGACAATTTAAAACCACATACATAAATCCCAATCCAGCACAAGAATTCACAATCAAAATAATATGGTTTCTTTTTAAATTTCCAACACACGTAATTCTTTGTAAAATACCGTTTTTGACTCAAAAATTTGCGAAACTCTGAATTTTGAAATCATTTAAAGGTAACACAAAAACAATATTTAAAATTCCCTAAACGTGAGTAAAACTCACCTCGTGTGATGAAAATCACACAAAACCGAAACTTCTAGAAGTTCAAAGCGATTACGAAAAACTCACGAACTCATCCCGAACTCGTTCAACCGCTTCTAAACCGAATGTATTACGGACAGCATCTACTGTGCAGTTTTTGAATGAGCATAACTTATTCAATTTCTAACCAAAACCATCCAAACCAGTGCCTAATGTGTAGATAATTTTGTCTATTTTCCAATGGAACAAGAATTATTTAAAACGGAGTTCAATTGAGAACTCAAGACCTGAAAAACTGAACATATACACAGTTTAATTTCAGAAATTTGACATAACTTGAGACACTCATAACTTGAGCTACACAACTCCAAATTTAACGAAACCAGTGCCAAAACGACCGGCGTTAAGTCTATTTTCAAAAACAATCAGACACATAATTTTTGGATTAACCAAACAGTCTCAGTTCTAAAGAAACCGAAGCTGTGTCCAGATTTTCTAAAACAGCGAGTTCGAGACCAAATTGTGTTTTTCGCGACTCAAAATTTACGAAACGCGAGCAATTTCGACAACCACAGAAATCAATCAGTCAACACAACATAAAACAAAACCCTAAGCGAGTAAAACTCACCTAGCGTGATGAAAATCACGAGACTCCGAGACTCTCCGAAGCTCGATCGACCCGTAACACACGAACACGCTCCGAATTCGTTCCAAATACTTCCAAACTGAAACCCAAGCTTCCAACTACCCAAACAAGCCTATCCCAAGCTTCATCTTCTCCAATGGTTCCACTTTGAGCTCCAACAACCTTCCAATCGAAACCCAACAGCCCCCACACTTCTCCTATGCCTTCAATCGACCCAATCTACAACAAAACTAGTACCAAATCAGTTGATGAGCTTCCCGCCCTCAATACCAAACTTCAATTTCACAAAAACCTCTCTTTTCCTCCATTTGAGCAAAAATGGTGAATCAAAAATGGGTAGGAATTAGGGGTTAAAAGTTACATCAATGGAAAGAGGAAGAAAAATGGAAGAAAATGAGCCAAAAAGCCCCTTACCTAGTGTTGAGTTGAAGGAGATCTTGCCCCTTCTTCTTTCTTCTCCTTCACCCTTTCTTCCTCTTCTCTCTCGGGTCCTTCTTTTTTTTTTCTTTCTCTGTTTCCCTTCTTTTCTTCCTTTCTTTCCTTCTTTATTTCTTTCCTTTGGTTCCTTCTCTTTCTTTCTCTCTTACTTTCCCTTCCTTTATTCACTCAAGTGTGGAATGAGAGAGCATTTGGATATTTTTGGTGTCTTAGAGCTCATTTAAGGTGAGTGGTATAAAGACTAAAATACCCTTAGTGTTCTAATTTCCGCTCAATAATGCATTTTAAATTATATACTCTAGCAATTATAAATTGCTTTCGTGGCAACCTAATATCCGTGACTTGATTTATTACCTACTCGAGTAATAAATCACTCGTTAATTTCTTAATTTGAAATTAACGAAATTAGGGATGTTACAGTGGTGGTGTGGTGGTGGTGGTGGTGGTGGTGTAAAGAGAGAAGAAGAAGAAGGAGAAGAGTAAGGGAGAAAGAGGGTGGTGGTTGTGGTGGTGTGGTGGTGGTGGTGGTGGAAGAAAGACAGTGAGAGAAAGAGGTATGTGGTTGTGGTGGTGTGGTGGTGGTGTGGTGGTGGTGTGGAAGAAAGAGAGTGAGAGAGAGAGAGGTTGTGGTTGTGTGGTTGAGGAGAGAGAGGAGTGAGAGTGGTTGTGGTGTAGTGGGGGTGGTGGTGGTGGTGGTGGTGGTGGTGGTGGGTTAGAGTTTGTAGGTGAGAGAGAGAGAGGGGAAGAGGAAGAGGAAGAGGAAGAGGAGGAATAGGAAGAGGAGAGGAGTGGGTATTGTGAAAGAATGAGAGAAGAGTGAGAGAAGAGTGAGATAATGGGGTATTCGGTCAAAAAATAATTGGACATTAGCGAGGGACGTGCCAATTCCGTCGCTAAGCTTGTCGATCTGCATAGTCGAAGCGATCTGCGGTATCAAAATCGGCCGGGGCGTGCCAATTCCGTCGCTAATTCCCTCGCTAATGTGACCATTAGCAAGGGACCTGCAATTCCGTCGCTAATGTCAGTTTTTTGCGAGGGACAAAATTTCCCTCGCTAATTCCGTCGCTAAATCTCGTTTTTTTTGTAGTGGGTATGGTACAATTGTTTTGACGTTATGAATGCACATTTCAAGGATTAGCGGATGTGCGATCGGTATTGTGCGATTAGTAACGTGCATGGTTTATTTATTAAATCAAGAAATTAATTAATGTTTTATAAATGGACCGAGTGATAGGTAAAGAAGTCGATAAGACTCACTGAGATTTGTTATCTCATCCTACAAATGTTGTTGTTTTTCAGAGAAACATGGGAAGAAGATCATTTATGGCACGAGTGGATGGCGTGCTCGAGAAGGAAATGGAAGGCGTAGTTCTTCTATTATTATTAGATATGGTTTTCCCTTGTATCTTTGTTTTGATTTATAACTTGAATTTATTCTAAGTTATGTATCGTTCATTATTCTTGTAAAGATGTAAATCTAAGCGAGAAATGTATCTACGATGTATGCTAAAAGGTACACTTTAGTATATTTCTACTAGATAGAAAATGAGGGTGTTAGATTGAAGAGAAATGTTGTAAAATTCAAATAGAAATGAATGAGCAAAGAAGAAGATGGGGGGAGGAGAAAAGCAGAAGAGTGTAGTATTACTCTGTTACAACAACTAACTAACTAACTATGAGGTTAGTTACATTTTCCTCTCATGAGTCCCTTGTATTCCTTCTAATCATTATATGGTAAGTTCATTTTCCACTTTGTTACGTCAATTCCACTTTTTTCCACATATATCTCATACATTGTTGGTGTGTATAAGGTTCCGTTGTACCAAAAGGTCTTCGTCTCTGGGCAGTCATTGATCGCTATATATCCCAAATTTGGAAGCTCAACACAAGAAGGAGAAAAGCTTTGATGGAAACATTTGAGGCTAGGTAGCTTTCTTAATATAACTGCAAATAACGCTGGGAATATGATCTTAGCCTCCTCATGTTGTTGTTCTTGTATAGAAATAGGATTCTTGATTATCTCCTTCATCTTCTTGCATTCATACACTTCAAGATACTGTAAATTTGGAAGGCTTGTTGTGGCCATGGAAACATCTGGAAACACATATTCCAACTGATGGCACTGCATGATTTCTATACTTTCCAATTCCTGTAAGCCTAAAATATGAGGATGACTTTTTGGAATGTACTGCTTCAATGGTTCATACTTCACCACCATGCTATCATTTGATTCAAATATCTCTTCTAAGCACTCACATTCTCGTACAATGAGTTTTTGCACATGTGAGAATAAGTGCATCATATTAGATGAGAAACAATTCAATAGCTTGTGACACTTTTCAATATTAAGCTTTGTTTCTCTTTTGATGTAGCCAAAGAGTGCTTCATCTTGTTCGATACCTTTAAATGTCTTTAATTTCCGCAACTCAGCCTGAGGAGCACAACATAAAATTCAGTTCATATAAGTAAGTAGTGAATATATATATTCAAAAGAGAGAGAGAGTTAGGATACAAAAATTGTGTGTGTAATATGTTTGTACCTTGTACTTGTCTGAATTTTGAATATAATGTATTGTCAAATTAAGGTCTCCATGTGTGTATAATTTATAAGGCCACCCATGCAAGTATACTATATGAAGATCAGGTGCCCTTACACTAACATTTCCTCCTTCAAAGGGAAATGTTGGGATGTTTGGACACTCTTGGGTTGACGACGAGTCAATGATGATATTGTAGTCGTATTCTCCTGAACAAAAACACTTGAGCTCCAGCACACTCCTAATAACAAAAAACTTAGTTGTGGAAATGAAATCTGAACCTTATCATCATTATTATGATTCATTTCCTTTTCCTCTCCAACATCGCACAATGGGATATCATAGTCAAAATATCCTGAACAAACACATACCAACTTTGGCAAAGACCAAAGGGTCAGACTTTTCAGTTTTGGAAATAAAATCTTGTGTTTCATGCCCCCGCCTTCAGTGGTATCGTTGTCTTCCTTTCTAACTATCTCCTCCATCATATCACAATATTGAATCACTAATTCTTGAAGCTGGTCAAGACTTCTAGCCATGGACTGGGAGATCAAACTCTTCAAACTATGGCACTCGTAAATATTAATTGAAGTTAGCTTTCTGAAGCTTACAACCTCCATAATATTGTGTTTCCATATGTGACTCAATTTTGGTAATGTACTCAAATACATTTCTTGTAGTTGATAATGCATTGTAGTTACTCCTCCTGATTCAAAAACCTCAACTAGTGAGTCACAATCACATACTATGAGTTTCCTTAGATGTTGAATCATTTTCATCTCATTGAACGGAACAAGCACCGAGAGTTTATGAAATGCACTAATATCTATCCGTGAGTTTTTGATCAAGCCTTCATTAGATAGCATGTTCCAGCTCAACATCTTGGATTCTTGTGATGCTACCTACAAAACAATCATGAAAATAATCTCAACTATATAGTATGTTACTTTTATATATTCCCAAAGTGACTATTTATTCAGTAATAAATGAAACATTATCATGACAGTAATATATACTTAAATAATTCATTATCAACTTAGACTTATACCAATGCTTTAAATCCTTGTATAATGGCATTCATGTCTTTGTTCTGTGTGTAGCTGCTTTCGACTGATTTACTAATTATGTCGACTTCCTCAAGCTTATGTGTATGAGAAGATCCTTGTGAAAACACTTCCATATTGGGACAATCCCTTATTCTCACCTCTTGCAATGAAGGAAAATCAAGTTCATAGGAACCTTGGCAGAAGGCCTTAAGTTTTGGTAGATTTGAAAGAATCAGATGACGTAATGCAGAGGAACATAATCTTATTTGTGCTCTCTTCTCTTTCTTCTTGAGATACTATTTCTTTTAAGTTTTTGCAGTACATTAATTCTAGCTTCTCTAGACACACAAGACATCTTGAGGATGAAGGAGATAAGAGGACACTTATCTTTTCGCACCTCCCCATGGTTAGTGATTTTAATTTTGGGAAGAAGTTTCCGTCGATAAGCTGGTGCGGCTCTTACCCTTGTTTGATCCCCCTCTTGCGTACATAAGCGATCACGCAAATCAAATACATAAAGTTCTTCAAGGAGAGGTGCACAAACCACTTCTACCTCCTTAATCTTTATTTGAGAAATGGAAGGAAGGCGATCATGTAGCAAACAAAGTTGCATACAACATCAATCGATTAGGAATAGTTTAACAAAGAGGTTTATCCAAAGTTGACAAATTAAAGTTGGGAAATATCTAAAAGTTAAATGAACTAAATACGTACCTTATTGTTTGCTTTATTTTTGTTGCTCGATTTAATCAATTTAGAACACAATGGTGCACACCCCAAGTGCGAATTAGAAGGTTACGAGTAGTTTTCTTCAACATTTCTAAAACCAGTGTCATTGGTATTTGAATGAGATGGAATAGAATGAGTGTTGTGTTTCTTATAAGTCTTTAGCAAAAAGATATGTCTAACTTAGGATGATCGGTAATTTCCAATTTTCTTAAGGATGGAAATTCTAACTCCTCATAAGAATTTTCACAAACATTTGGAAGTTCTAAGGAAGCTAATTTCCCATCATCTTCATTACCAATCACAAAATTCTCCAATAATGGACATGATTGTATCTCCAATTTCTCAAACTTGGAGATTGTTCTAACAATAGCTGGAGTAAACACGTATCTCAAAGAGGAACAAGATCTAATTGTCGGTGATTTCAAATTTTGAAAACCTTGAACGCCATGGATAGACTTACTCCAAACACATGTTAGTTTATCAAGGGAATCTATGTTGATTTCTTCCAATCGAGGAAATACTTGGTCATCTAACTGTGAGTATCCTTGCATGTCAAACACTAAATCTATGAAAGGACAACTTTTATAGAAATTGTTTCCAATTTTGGGAAGCTGTTGAATCGATCACATGAAAATAACTTAGCATTCATCGATAATGTGGATACTATAGCCAAATCACTCTCAACACAACTCTTTCTTTGTACACATGCAAAAATTAAGTTTGCCACTTGATCACCTTATTTGATATTTAATCAAATATTCATGCGTAATTACCTCATCGATAAAAAAATCATACTTAATTTAAAAATATGTAAACATTCAAGTGAGTATTGGATATTAATTGAAACTATCTAAAAACTTTGAATAGAATATCAAATTGGCTTTTTTAAAACAAGTGATACGATGAATTATCAATTACTTTTTAGATTATATGAAACTTTTAAATAAGATAATATCTTTCATGCGTAAAATCAAAAATATATAAAAATATAAAGAGTTCACACATGGTTAATGAATGATTGGGCTAGTTTAATGATTATACCTTTGTTGCAAGTCATTAACCATCAACTAAACATCATTAACCAAGGAATTGTTATTTTCAAGTGTTTGACTACATGTAGATTTTGAACCCCTAGGAATTGTGATTAATCGCGTTCAAGTTTGTAGTTAATGAAGTTCAAAAGATTGTTAGTAAATTTCTTCAGTTAATATCCATAAACCTTATTATGCACTTCAATAACCAAGTTCACGATAACTATTTAAAAAGTTTCGAATTGAGGTGTTCTGAATTGTTTTTTAAATAACAAGACTGATAGTGATTGTAAGAGGATAACAAAAAAAAAAATTAAGAGTTTATATTTATTTTATGACATGCAATGCTCAACATCAAATTAGGTAATATTGATTAAAAAACTATTAGAATAATAAAAACTAATAATAATAACAATAATAATAATAATAATTTACTTACTTGATGAAGCTCATTCAAATGAATAGTTTTGCTGAAGCCTGTCAAATTTGGGAGATATTTTAACTCCAATCTCAAAGAACTCGAGAATGCATTCATTGACACCTCGACCGTCTTGATTTGAGGTATAACATATCTCTCTTAAATTATCAAGACTTTTGAGAGATAGTGACTGGATTTGTGGAAAAGCATTCCAATGTTTAGCACAATCTATGAGATGCTCCAGTTAGGGCATGAATCAACCCTTAGATCTTTCACATATGGAAAAGTGGTGATCATGTAATTGACTTATTACACTTTTTAAGTCTTTCACATATCTTATTGCTAGAATTTCACATTTGTTAACTAATTGAGATACCATCAACATGTTCTTGATAGCTTTATAATCTATAGCACTCACTTGCAATATATTTGACTCCAAATATGCAGAGCCTTGAAAATCGATGATAGGGGTGACATAAACCCAAAACTTTTCAGTTTTTGAAATCCAATTTTTCGCTATGATTTCAGTCCCTCTAACTTTTATCTCAACAACCTTCAACTGATGAGACATGTGTTGCAACTCATTAATCACAACTTCATTCATATTCCAAGGAAAATTGTCAATCCAAAAATAAAGCTCTTCTAACTGAGTTAATCTCAATAAGACATTGGGCGAAATAAAGCAAAGATCATTGCATTGCGTCAAATCCAATAATCTTAGAGAGACCAGATTCCCAATTTCCATTGGAAGTTTTTTAATATTTGAGTATGCAAAACTTAGGACTTGCAGGTGTATAAGTTCCTTACCAATTACAGATATATCTCCCACATCACAATGTTCCACTAGCAATGTATGGAGGTGGAGTGAGGCTTGGGATAGACATGGAAATTTTGGAATGCGCATATTTTGCACAGAAAAAACTTGAAGTAAACTCGTAGTTTGGAAGACAAGTTGAGGCCAAAAGATTAGTTCATTGCTTTTTGACCGTACTTGTAGAAGTTGAAGTGTGGAACACTCTAAGCTATTTTCTAGTTCAGTCGCAGTATGATCCAAGATAAGTGATATTGCATTGATGCCATTCAATTGACCTTCTTCTAGCCTCTTTATATCATCTAGCACCACTGCTTAGAAGTTCTTGTTGTTGTGTTTGAAATTCATCCGATATGATAACATCACGTATAATATCATGCATCTTCACACACCCCGAACATTGCTATCCAATAGCAAGAATTTCCTTTTAGATAAACACCAACACTTGCACTCGATTTCTTGTTGTCCACGACGCACCAATGCCTTTGAACAATCCCACCAAGCCCATTGCATGACGCAATAAACTTTCAATAGGAATGTCAAAGTCTTAGGGAACAATCCACAAAGCATGAGGAAGGACTTGTGTTCCTTGCTACCCGAGCATTGAAACTAAGCTCGATGCTCGGGTATACATCCTTTCCAAATCCTAGGTGTTGAGAATTTCTTAAGCGTCTTTGAGCATCCTCCCAAACAAACTTTCTTTCATTTTCAAGTGCTTTTCCAAACATCCACAATTGCGAGGGGCAAGCCTCCACATTCTTTTGCAACTTGTTACGCTATACAATGGATATCGGGTTTATATACAACTTCTCCCGCCATCTCTTGAAATAGATACCAAGCTTCATCCTTTGATAACACGGACACTTGAAAATTCTCTTTGCTTCCCATCTCTAGGCACTTTTTTTTCCGCGATGTGAGTAATATTTTGCAGCAACAATGTCTTTGGTGTTCAGAGAAGGAATTCCAATACGCTCGAAATCAAGAACGTGCCACACGTCATCTAACACAATTAACACCCTCTTATTAGCTTCACTCAGCCTCTTATGTAACTCCATTGCTCTTCCTTGCATGCTTTGTTTGTTGCATTCCATGCCTAAACTCTCAATAATTTGAATTTGTATCCGGTCGTAATTTAGATCTTGGGATACCCATGCCATCGCAAACTCATCAAATAGATTAGATTTTTCTATGATTTTGATCACTTGTTTCACCACTGTGGTTTTTCCCACTCCACCCATCCCACAGATGCTAATCATTTTCACCTTATTGTCCTTTAGTTTCTCTATGACCTGTGTTATAATTTCGTTTCTGGACACGAGGCTCTTGATATCTTTTGTGAAGGTAGATCCAAGTGTTGATGGGGCTTTAGGGTAAGATATGGTTGGAAATTTGTTTTCATATTCCTCTTTTAGGCTTGTAATTTCTTGTTTTTTTTCAGTGGCTTGCTTGCCCAATGAGTAATTTAATGCCAAATCTAGACACTTTTTATTCTTATTAACTTCAATTTCGTAGAAGCTTTGTAACTCATTTTCAATATTTGCGACATCAGAGAGCCATTTTTGCAGGTTAGGTACAATTTCATGTCCTTTCCTCGTTTCTATATCTACCCTTGCTTGCAATGCTTGTTTCATCCTTTTCAAGTTTCCTACTTCTTCATTTAAATTGGCTATCAATTTCTTGTGTTGTATTAGATATTTAAAATGCCTCACTGTACCCTCCACAGCTAAATCTCCAAGTTTTATCACTGCTTCTTTTGCCAATTCAGTAAGACAATCCATTCTCTAATTTGTAAATGAAAAGTATTAGACAATTACTAACGAGCTAACAAAATGTGTGTGTGCGCATGTGCGCGCCTACACGCGTAATACGTCAAGATAAGAATGAATAGGTTGTAAATAGGATATTAAGTAAAGAGAAACAATTATCTAAACTAACTTAAATTGTTTAATAGTATGAATTTTTGAGTTCATACATGGGTTAATCCATTCTACAAACTAGCATATGGAACTAATTTTATAGTTTTATGCTAAATATTTGTTATCCCAAAATATATTTAAGTAATTTCAAATTTTTATATTTAATCTTAAAAGATTTACCCCAATTGAACTAGTGAAATGGAAAATAAGGATCTTTGTTGGTTCAAAAACCATTTTTTAGAACATTAGTGTAAAAATATCTGTCAAAAGACCAATATTATTATTTTGTTTGATGAAATTTTTTTATCATAAACAAACATATATTATTTTAAAATCATTCGAATATACTTTTTCATTACTAGCGGAAAAACGACCTCTACCGCGTCCTTTCTTTCCCCCTCTTTACTATGTTTTACTATGTACTTATCTAAATACATCAGAAAATACATCAGATTTTGGTGTTTTGTTTTTTTTGTCAAGAGATATTGAATTTCGTTAAAATTCTTAAAACAAAACTTAAATAAAAATTATTTGGATTATTTTTGACCCAACTTACTAAATTTTTTGGAGCTCAGTGGAATAGGAAATAGGTGCTCATTATGAGCCTCACTTTTATAAAAAATAAACATGAAATTTTGCAGTTAATGCATTAGAAAATTGATAAAGAAAAAGACTCTTTTATTCTTTATTAATAGATTAATAATTTTTTAAAAAATAACCATGTTGGAGTGAATGAAAAAACGTGACATTACACAAAAAGTAGATGACATTTTTTTTTTTTGCAAACTTCCAATCAACAAATAAAAAACTACTTGAAAATAAAATAAATTATTTAAAAACGTATACATTAGTTTCAAAATACTTAGTTTTTCATAACAAAAAATAAAGAAAGGAAAATAAGTGGAAAGTTTAAGCCAACTTTTTCATTAAACTTGACTTTAAAACAAATAAAATAGGAGCTGATATTTGTTCAATTATAAAATACTTTCATATTCTTCATTTTTAAAGAATTGATCAGCCACATCTACAAATATTTTCTATCTGTGCATTGTTTCTAAGAAGAAAAATGCTACAAACATATATTAACACGTGGAATTAATATAATTTGGTTGCACCTTTGTCGAAAAATGAAAAAATATATCTTAATTTTAATCCCTAAAAGAATGTCTAAAAAATGTGATAGAGAGAGTGCGTAGTGAGTATTTATCGTCTAAAATATGTGTACAAGTCAATGATTATTTCACATGCATATGATAAAGCGAACTAAAGAAAAAGGTTAAGCCTTTTAATCAAATAAGTTAAAAGGCAAGAAAAAATGCTAACAAACAACATAAAGAAAAATAAACTAGCAAGAATGTTTGGAAATACTTACTTGAATGAGCAGAGATCCTTAAAGCAAATTGAAGGAATTAAACTTGGCTTAAGAAACAGAATGTATTTAATATAACAATGAATGAAGCAATTGAGGTGAAGAGTTGATTAGAAAATGGTGATTATATATAGAAAAGGTTTTTGATTTTAGTTAGTTCCTCATCCAACCCGTGAAGCAACTTATGGCCAAAGAAAGAATTTAACCTTATGAAGAAAGGAATTTGTACTATGCAATCTCATGATCATTTAAAACCCAACACATGCACTCAACGATGAGATTCTCAAGGAATTTGAATAATTTTATAATAATAAATTAGTATGATCATTAGAATGATTTTAAACTGGAAATTACACGTAAGTATTTTTGAATGATAATTTATTATAATTATAATAAACTATAATGATTTTAAATTGGAATTCAAACGTATGTATTTTTGAATGATTTTTAATAATAATTATAATAAATTAAGCATAAGCGAGTGGATATTATGAACATGAATGCATCGCAATAATAGTAATAGGCTTATTTTGCAGTCAAGAAAAGAATTCAAAACAATGAAAGATAGTCAAACTTAGAGATTCTCTAAGTTTTAACCATTATAAAGCGAAGTATGCATAAGTAAAGAAAAGAATGCAATTCTTTTCCTAGGATGGAATTGGGCCCAACACCGAAAAAGGTTTTTGATTCTAGTTAGTTCCTCATCCAACCCATGAAGCAACTTATGGCCAAAGAAAGAATTTGAACTTATGAAGAAAGGAATTTGTTCTATGCAATCTCATGATCATACAAAACCCAACACACTCAACAATGAGATTCTCAAACTTGCATGTTTTTACAAATACAATACGTATGTATTTTTGAATGATTTTTAAAAATAATTATAATAAATTAAGCATAAGCGATGGATATTATAAACATGAATACATCGCAATAATAGTAATGAGACTTATTTTTGACCAAGAAAAGAATTCAAAACAATGAAAGATAGTCAATATTCTCTAAGTTTTAACCATTATAAATGATGTATGCATAAGTAAAGAATTCTTTTCCTAGGGATGGGAATTGGGCCCAACACCCGGAAAAAAAAAATAGGTCACTGCTTTTCCTACACTTCTCCCTACTCAACGCACACACCCAAACCTAAAATATTCCAAAACTACCCTCACGTGGAACACGCGTGGAAACCTTCCTACGCAATGTTTTTGATGGGTACAGTCGGGGAACCCCAAACTCATTCAGCTAACAAGCACCGAACAAGTTTGGCTACAAATCACCGAACCATTAAACTCCAGTATCAATGCCATTGTTATTTTCTTGAGGTCGAATAGAATGGTGTTAATTTGGGGTATTGTTCGCTAGGTTGTGTCTGAACCTGTTCGGTTACTATTAGCCGAACCATCTAATTTTCACATAATAGGGTGTGTGTGAAAAAATATAAGTCGGGTCTTGGTGTCCAAACAAATTCGGTTGCCCGTGTCCGAACCGTTGTAAATTTTAGAAAGAAAAAATACGGAGCGCTAATTTCACTAATGGCCTTTTGATCATTTCGCAGGAGTAGGGAGGGGTGTGGAAAAAGCAATGGCCAAAATATATCAATAACGAACAAGGTAAAAACTTACATTATTGGGCTTGGACTAGTGCCTAACCCGCCACGCAATGTCCATAAGTTAAAGTTAGGCCATTGCTTTTTCCACACCCCCTCCTACTCGAAACACACCACATAAGGGTGTGAAAAGACCAAAAGACCAGGCAAAACCTATTTTTTTCACAAATTTTCACTGTTGACGCGGGCCTTGAGCGAGTTCGAACGAGGTCGTTCGAGTGTGTTAAATATGGACAGACACCTCTTGGCGTTTTCACTGTCGAATAGGGTCATGCGAACACGTTCGAATGGGGTCATGCGAACATGTTCGAATGAGGGTGTTCGAACCGAGTGCTCTGAGAATAGCGGATATTGGACGTCTCGATTCCCCAAGCCAGTTTTAATCAGCGGTTTACAATCGATCAAATGTGTCGGATAGAATTTAAGCGGCTCGATTTGTGATCTAAAAATGAAATCAACGGTGACATTTCACCATGCCTATTATAAATGGGGTTCACATCCTCGGACCTTCTTCACCAAACCCCTAATCGCTTCTTCACCAAAATCTACTCTCCTCTTGAGCAGATACAACCAAAGCGAAATGGAATGACAATTGTGCCCAACCCAAGACTAAAGCGACAAATTCCTAACGGCCCTTCATCACCATGGGATCGCTCACCACCACCAAGCGAACATAGTGTTGTGTTTCGTTGTGCTAACCATGTCTTCTGCAGGATGAGTAAGGACATCACTTTCGCCCAACTGAAGGAAAAGGCTGAGAGGAAGATTCGTCCAGAGGGAGCGTGGCGTAAAGACGTGGAGCGTATACGTTTCAAAAAGTACAATTGTAGAGATGATGGGACTGTCCATTATTCAGTCATGGAGATCCAAAGCGACGACGACGTCCGCGCAATGATGGAACATCTAGCTAACGTTCTGATGGGGCGACAAATCTTAGAGCTGTACGTGGACACAATACGAACTCCAGAAGAGGCCATTTATCTTCTGGAACAGGGACTACCGAAACACTAGTTTATTAGTTAGTTGTTTGCTTATGTTGGTGTTATGTCTTTCGTATTTGATGTATTTCGTATTTGATGTCTTTCGTATTTCATGTCTTTCGTATTTTGTAATGACAGTAAATTTGCGCCAACGTAAAGGGAATTTCAATTTAAAAAACCGAATGAAACAAAGTACTTAAATTATACAAAACTTCCAAACATATATCCCCCCTAAGACATGATCCTACTGGGTGTTGTGTCCCCTCCTTCTCTCATACACATTGCGAAAACTCCTCCTAAACCTACGGAAATGGTTGAGCAGCCTCTTGATGCGCTGAAAGACGCTCCTGGTTGGCTCTGGGACATTATCATTGATGGTCCCATCCATTTCATCAACCAAATCCAGGAGCTCTAGTAGCATCTGTCAACCAAATAACATAACATTATTATTTAAATAAGTAGAAGATTAAGAAACTTATCACTGCAATTAATATAAAAGACACATATCACACTGACATCAGGCTCATCCACAAGCTGTACATAATGCTAAGGGAAGAGAAAGGGATGTGAGACCCTGGAGTACCATGGGAAGTAGCCCGGCACCGTGTTTGAGGAGTACGGCACACAGGGAGGCCGCCACGCCACCAAATGGTCCTCGAACTGTGTCCACCTCTCATCACACTCGGTTAGGGTACAGACGGCCCTAGTAGCAGGTCCGGGATCCTCCGGAATGTGTTGGACCTGCCCAAACTGTCTGAGCACTCGATCTGGCAAATGGCGCATCATGCAGCCACCACTCCGAATGAACCCTCTGAACCTGGCCAGCTCCTCAAAGGGTCTCTCCTCCCTATCGGTTGTGTAGGGGTCCCAGGTGACCTCCTCACAGTCTAGCCGGTCAAGGCATAATCTGATGGCATGTGACTTGATGGCCCCAGGGCCATCATTGCACAACCATTTCTGCGCCCGTGGCATACTCTCATCATACTCTGGGTGCACCACCCAAGAGGAAAATTTCGCACTCTGGAAGTGCTCAAAAATCCAAGCCTGTAATGAACATATCATTGGTTGATTATTAATCTGAAAGTAACCCTAAAGCAAACTTAAAAGTAAAGAATATGTTTTTATACGAAGTAAAGGAAGATGACCGCCAATCTTCTTGGTCCTCTTTCTTGTAGCATCCTTCAGCTGATCGTATAGATGGGCAAGGGCCATCGCCCCCCAGCAAAAGTCTCCAACAGCATCCAAATCAGTCAGCATATCAAGGTAGCCAAGCTTAACCTTGTTGCCTGACTTGTCAGCGAACAAGGTGCAATCCAAAAGATACAGAATGTAGGCCCTAGCAAAGATGAGCCCAGCCGCGCCTTCTATGGTGGGTGGTAGACCCTATCCTCAACCATACCGGACAAGCAGACAACCCCAGACCGAAGTGCAGGCGGTTTGCATCTTGGGGTGGCCCCAATAAATCAATCAGCAGCTGCTCTCCCTGCCACAAAGCCTAGTCAGGCATGTCATAGAACCGGCCAGTGATGGGGATGTGTAGCAGCTGGGATACATCATCAAGGGTGATGCTCATCTCACCCACAAAAAGGTGGAATGATGATGTATCCAGCTGCCAATGCTCTATGAATGGGTTCAGCAGCCCCTTGTGGAGAATGGGGAAACCAAGCCCGACCATAGGAACCAACCTTGAAGCTGTCAGAGTATCCCTGATCCTAGCATGGAACACTGTGGTAACAGGTCCATGTGGAATTGTTTGTAAATCGTGAACTCGCATTCGAAATGACCTGATAAGCCAAAACATTCAACAAACATAAGAAACAAATTTACAACGATCAACTATAAAATAATATCTTACCGGCGAGAATAGAAATCGGTCGAGAATATGTGCCGTATGTGGGCAAAGCAGAACCATCTTACGGACCACGGGGAAATGGGAATGTAGCCCACAGAAGCAAAGACCTCACGAGGCTCGTGACTCTCTCCTGGCGATGATCATCGATCCGCTCTCGATCATAAGCTGCGATGTCTACAGATGATGAAGGGCGGTGAACTCAAAGGCGGAAATTGAGCATCACGCTCAATATCACGCCAATATCATCAACCGGTAGCGGGGAGGAGAGACGCCAACCCCGCCTTACCCCTAGCTCGACCACTACCTCGGGAAGGTTCACCGCCTTCTTCCTCTTTGCGGTTTGAAACCGTAAGAGGTGGCCTACCTACTACCGCTCGGATGGTTGTCTTTGAATTACCACCTCTCGCTCCTCACCATATCTCGAAACAACAATCAAGAGAACCAATTAAACCAAATTAAGAGAACTAGTCACAAATTAAGAGTAAGCATCTTTGTCAAACAAGCGTTCGACGACCACATGCGAACATGTTCGCGCACACCCCGCTCGAACAAGTCGGTTTCACATTCCAACTCACAGCGGTTCGAATGAGGTCATTTAAATGCGGTGTTCGCATGACCTCATTCGAACACGCCCGTTTTCGATTGTTCGAAGGGCGTCGTTGAACAATGCGATTGCCAGAAAAAAAACCCAAATGCGAGGAGCAGGAGAGGCTTACCTAGATGAAAATGGAGCGATTAGAGAGTGTGAGAGGCCGCGAACAAAACCCAAAAACTCTTGAGGGGGTTAGTGGAGAAGATTGAGTGAGAGATTGGGTGAGATTGAGTGAATTGGGAGAAGGTGAGTGAGAGGGAGAGTGAGAGATAGGGTTCGAAGGTGGGGGGAAGTGAGAGGAGTGAAGAGGGTGTGTGGGGTTAGGGGGAATTTTTAATTTTTTAAATTGGGGATAATTTGGGGTTTTTAAGATTGAAAGGGTGTGTTTGAGTAGGAGGGGGTGTGGGAAAAGTAAAGGTCTAAAGTTACATGCCATATTAAATGGACTTCGAAACGGATGGCTATTTCAAACTATCTAAGTTGAAAATCATATCTTTGTTTCTATTTCCTTCTACTGTGAAATAAACATTTCAAATGTGCTAATTCTAGCAAGAGTGTAAAGTGAAACATAAGTGCTCGCTCATGTTACAACATATTCTCCAACATAAGAACAAAGCGGAAAAAGTTACATTTCCTTTGTCTCCACTACAATATCAAAGTTTAAAGTGTAATTAAAGATGATTGTTTCTCTAATATTATGGGCACATATCTTAACAAATAAAAGGATTAGCTTCCAGCATGGCACCTCATTCCCCTCCGTATACAAAAAATTAGACAGCTTCAAAGAAGCCTCAATCATTCTCATGAAGCTATAAAGGGAGGAAACCATAGAATATGAAATGCCAAAAACACCCATATTTGAAAACTGTGTAAAGAAAAGATGTGAATAACACTCTAGCAAGCAATATATAGATATTAAATGACTGATAAATTGTGACTTTCATTCTTGGCATTAAACATGAACTTGTAGGGCATAAGTCTAGTTTTTCCCCCTTTCTGTGTAAACAATTACACACAGAAAATATAACAAAAGCAAAGGTAAAAGATTTTCAAACCAAGGAGAGCAAAAATTCAAACCAACAAAGAAAAACAGCTCCACGTCTCAAAATCTAAAATTCTACCAATTCTGACAATCAATTAGTTAGCTCCATAATGGCAGCAACAATATCGCCATTGGAAGCTTTGAGAGCTTTAACGGCTCTTGATCTTGTCACGCCAGCTTGAGTCACCACCAACTCAATATCCTTAGGATCTACGCCGGTCTCGTCAACATCTTCATCTTCTTGGGGAACACCTGAGGATTCCGGCTTCACTCCTACATTGGTCACATTAGGAGCCTTGAACTGCTCTGCAGCTTGAGTTTGCAGCTGTGAGCTCAAGTCTTCAATCTTAGCTTCTCCAAATATAATGTAGGTGTCTGAAGTTGGACTCTTGAAAACATCTGGTTTTGAGATAACGAACAGGATCTGAACAAAAAGAAACCCAAAAACTCATGTTGAAAAATACTACATAGTCAAATAATAAAAACAAATCAAATAATAAAAACAAATCATATGAAAATTGCTAACATTCTTGCTCTTCTTGACAGTCACACGACTGACACCGGTAACAGGTTTCATCCCAAGTTTAAGCATTGCCTTGCGACTCTTCTTTTCGCTTCTAGTCTGCTTAGACCTACCAGATGCATCGCCATCTTGACCTGTAATAGAACAAAAAATCACCAGAGATTGTGTCCATCATTGTAGTTTCAGTTCATATAAAAATCATGCAGCGATATTAACTAGGTCAAACAGAAGAGGAGGCCATCGCAAGCTGGATGTGTTTTAGGTTGTATTCAAATAGAGATAGAGATTAATCTGGACAGCAAATTTCATCAAACCCATTTATGACACTAACAAGATTCCCTATAACTCTCACTTCAGGTCGAATTAAAGAGCAGAAGCGACAGAATTCCAGTTTTACTCCAATTGTACTGCTAGTGATCTATGGATCTAAACCATAAAAAAAAACCTGAAATTGAAATTCCACAATTTTGTGAGCCATGATGATTATCCTCTGTAGCACAGACACTTCAAGTTGAAAATGTGTCTGGTGTCCAACAGGACACGTCTTGGACACTGACACCGACACTTCAATTACACCCATTTTTCAAATTATTAACAGTGTCTACATGTACGTGTCAGTGTCCTGTCTGTGCTTCATAGTGATTATCATTTTGAAGGAAACCCCAAATAAAAGAATGGATCTAAAATATATTGATCAACATTTGCACGAGCCCATTTTTAATTGAAAAAAAGGTTACTTATTGCCAAACCAATCTTATTGACCATATACATTCTTTTACATGTACTAATTACGAACAAATTAAAGAATCAGTCATGAGCACTGCAATAGCTAATCTTATTTGCTAGCTTACCATCAGCAAGGTCATCATCGTCATCTTCATCATCATCGTCATCCTCGTCATCATCATCATCCTCAATTACAGGCTCATCATCCTACAAAAGATATATCATTCAAAAGTTCAATAAATAGAAAACTAGTAAATACTAAATAGCAGACCTTTAAAAAATGCAGTAAATAAAAACTCCAACCGCTACACTTGGTAATCAACTAATCACAAGACAATATTTAGCAGTAATAATCAACTACGGTTATTAACAACCAAAAAGTTAATTACAAGTGATCATTTTTTCAGATCTTTGATTTGAAAATCACACTCTTGTTAATTCTTAATCATAAAAAATTTCTGTAACATTCAAATCCCCTTAAAAGATTCCAGTTTATTTCATAGAAAACGTTCAACCTTAAACAACCATATCACAACAACTCCATTCCAAAAACCCTAAGACACTGA
The DNA here is from genome assembly GCA_020916435.1 of Oxytropis ochrocephala. Lineage (NCBI taxonomy): Eukaryota > Viridiplantae > Streptophyta > Magnoliopsida > Fabales > Fabaceae > Oxytropis > Oxytropis ochrocephala. The sequence goes on from CM037091.1 coordinate 93,149,505, forward strand.
AAAATAATGCACACATTCATAAAAGGGTTAACTGATACATAAAAATTAAAATAAAACCCTTAACATTTGTACACAATCAAATTGAACCAAAGCACTATTAAATCCAATCCAATTATAAACAAAACAAAACATTTTTAAAGAGTTAACGATCGAGAAGAGAGTTAAGAAGAGAAAGTAAGGATTGAAATTACATGGATCTTTTGCTGTTCGAGATGCGCAGCAAGAAGCTCTTCTTGGGTCTGAGCAGTCATAGTGATTTCAGAAGAGGATTCTGGTGAAGTAGATCCAACACAACCAACAAGCTCAAAAACCCTAGAACTGTGGTTTTGTATTATATATACTATATTAAATTCGGGTTGGCCCGGTTATAACCCGTTTCTTCTTGTCCCCGTCCTGTTTTTTCAATCCGATTCGTGCGGGACCCTTCTACAGTTTTTATTTCTTCGTTCTTACTTCTTACTAACACATCAAAATGAAAATAAAATATTTGACCAAAAACAAAATGAAAATAAAATATAAAAACTTGTTGGGTTTGTAAAAAACACAAGCTTGCTAGTTTTTTTTGTGTGAAAATGGGTTTGAGCGCAACTGCAGAGACTATTCTCTCGAGTTTGATAGGATCACAATGAATGACAAAGTTCCCTCAAGAGTTTTAACGTTGCTGCATTTTTAAGACTAGATTCGAACTCAGAACTTTGGTTAAACTGGAAGATACACTCACCAGTTACTATCTCATTCAAGCGCTATTGGGTAGACACTCTTGCTAGTTAGTTACAAGTTACTAATATCCAATTAAAATCAAATTTTTAACTATAATTGATAATCAAACTTGAGAAAAAAAAATTAAGATGATCTTCAATTAAAATAAAATAAAAATAACCATAATCACCAAATTAGCTCTTAAAATTTGCTTAAAATTAGTTCATGTCGGTTTTTGGTCTTTTTTAGGGCAAAAACAATATGAATAGTATCAATGGTATTGTATTTAAGTTTCCTCCTATAATAAGCTAATGTAAACATAAATACATGAATTGTGTGAAGCTTAAAACATTTGTATTACTAGTTAAATTTATCAAAAGTATGTTATATTATAAACAAATGGTTGGGGATATGACGAAATAATTAATAGAACAGTTAAAATCAAACAATCTCATATTCGATGAAGGAACAAGACGAGAGATTAAATTAGAGTAAAAAGGATATTGTGATTTTTTTTGTCGGGTGGTCAAGCTAGAAATTGTCAGGATCTAATACACACAAATAGAAAAATCAAGGTTCGATACCTGGTGAGGATCGAACCCAGCAACCGGATTGTGATTTAATTTGACCTTACATAAGATGTGCCTCTGTTAATCTAATCTAAATTTTCATCTATAAAAACATGAGAGATGAAAAGCAAGGAAAATAAGAAGAAAAAACAGGAGAATTGTATTGATAATTAATTTGGATGCTGGGAAAAAAATTGAAAGAAATAAAAAACAAAAAATAAACACTTTGGAGGCTTCGTTAATAGTTCCTAATTTCTCCATATAATTCAAAAAAAAAAAAACTAATAAATGTTTTGACAAAATAAGGAATGAGCTTCGTTAAAACTTTCTTATACAAACTCTAGGAGCAAATCATCAACAAGGAAAAAGAGTAGGCATCCTCATTTTATTAAATGAAATAAAAAAAATGAAATACTAAAAAGACCAAAACTAAAGATAAAACCAAAAAAAACAGTAAATTAAATCTAAAATAGGGAAACCCCTGTCTAAAAACAAATCCTCCCTAATAAAATTTGGAATATTGACCCACTAAAGCAATTCTAAGATAAATGTTTCATACTTACAAGAAACTAATTGTCCCAACAAAGCAAGTCTGAGATAAGTGTTTGATAATAAAATATATAGAAATAGACCCTATCTAGTTTTCTCACAAAATTACTAATCAATTACCAGAATTATTAATCAAACTATTTAAAAATGTAAGCAGAATTCCTCAAAAAAAACAAAAAAATGTAAGCAGAAAATAATTGATTGCCCATAAGAAACTATTCTGTACCGTATCTATGGATACGTAAGATCTGAGATAGTTGGTAGATGATAAGGTTTTAATCAATACAGATAACGTCCGAGTTATGTATTCGAGAAGTGAGGTTGGGAAGTGCGCATACGATCCACTCCGATCTTTAAAGTCGATGCATTTGAAGAGTTAATGCAAGTATTGTGATAATTAATGCGTACCTCTCTCCTCATAATAAATGATGTATTTATAGGCTTAAGATGCACTTAAGTGTGATGATCTGGTCTGTTCGTTGTGGAGGTGCATTATGAGCCTTTTGATGAGTGAATATGGGTTTTGGCTGTTGAAGGCCCAATCAGTTGGCCTTTTAAGTAAAGGGGGTGCGAATATCATGTGCAGAATTTCTCCATAACAGAAACAATCAGCTTTGTCGTTCATTGTGTAGACATAGACACATGTTTGCCTAGAAACTCACCTTCCAAACAAAGCTGGGCAAATAGATGCTTTGTAACCTTCCTCCTCAAACGACGCCAATTTTCAATGGCACGAAAGATGTCTATGCATCCCTAATTGGTTACCATGATCGCTACACCCATCTTAATCGTATTGGGTTTGTCATTCTATAAGTGTGGCCAAACTAAGACAAGTAGTTAAAGTAGGGTTTAGGATTACTAGCTTTTAATTGGTCATTATGGTGACAAGTTAATGTTTGTAGACTATTGTGAAAAATGAAGTGCAAGTGTGCAGCAGTCAAAATAAGTAATAGTGAAAATAAAGATAGTGAAAGTAACTTTCAAAAAAAAAAGTTGGTGCTTTCCCCACACCCCCTCCTACTTTAACACACCCATTCAATTTCTAAATTCCCAAAATACCCCCATTTTAAAAATTAAAAAACTCACACATTCCTCCCCTCCCTTCTCACTCTCCCTCGTCTCCTTCTCTCACTCTCCCTCAACCGAACCCTAACCTTCACTCTCCCTTTCACTCACTTTCTCCCAACTCACTCAATCTCACCCAATCTCTCACTCAATCTTCTCCACCAACACTCTCAAGAGTTGCTGGGTTATTTTCGCCTCCCCTCACACTCTCTAATCGTTCCATTTTCTTCAAGGTATGCCTCTCCCCTACGCATTTGCATTTGGATTTTTTTTCAAAAATTTGAATTGTTGAACGAGGTCCTCGAACACGTGAAAGCGAAGGTGTTCGAATGAGGTTGTGCAAACACCGTTCGAACGACCTCATTTGAACCGTTGTGATTTGGAAGCGGCCCGACTTGTTCGAGCGGGGTTGTGCGAGCAGTTCGCGCATGTAGCCGTTCGAGCGATCGTTTGACGATAAACTTTCTCGGCTTTTTGTGATTGGTTACATTAGTGCATTGGTGGTTCTGTTCATTGTTGTTTTGAGATATGGTGAGGAGCGAGAGGTGGTCATGCGGCTAAACCATCCGAAAGCGAAGCCGGTCGGCCACCTCCTACGGTTTCAAACCGCAAAAGGAGGAAGAAGCGGTGAACCCTCCCGAGCTAGGGGTCGTGCTAGGGGTAGGGGCAGGGTTGATGTTCCTCCTCCCCCACTTCCCGAGGATATTGGGCAGGATATTGAGCGTGATGCTCAATTTCCGGCCTATGAGTTGGCCGGCCCTTCATCTGCTAGGGCCTTCATCTGCTAGGCCTTCATCTTCTAGTTATCATGAGGTTGCTGAGCCTCGTGAGGAGGAGGTTGTTGAGCCTCAGGAGGTCGCTTCTTGCATTAGAGGCGACATTCCCATTTCTGGTGGACCGGAAGATGGTTACGTGTTGCCCACATACGGGCACATATCCTTACTGATTTTTATTCTGGCCAAGTAAGTTATTATTTTATAGTTGACTGTTGTAAATTTGTTTATTAAGTTGTTGAATGTTTTGGCTTATTGTGTCATTTCTGAATGCAGGTGAGCCCGGATTTACAAACAATCCCACATGGACCTGTTACGACAGTGTTTCATGTGCACATTAGGGACACTGACGGCGGCCGGGGTTGGTTCCTTTGGTTGGGCTTAGTTTCCCCATTCTCCACGAGAAGTGTGAACGCATTCATAGGCGTTGGCACCGAATACATCATCATTCTACCTTCCGTGGGTGAGATGAGCATCACCGCGATGATGTATCCCATTGCCGCACATCCCCATCATCGTCGGGGTTCTATGACATGCCGATGGACTTCATGGCGGGGAGAGCGGTTCTTTGGTTGACTATTTGGGTGCCACACCCGAAGATGCATTGCCGGACTTCGGGTTGTGGGTTGTCTGTTGGGCTTGTATGGTCGAGGATAGGGTCTACCACCCGACCATACCGGCGGCGGTGGGACCATGCCGCTAGGGCCTACATGTTGTATCTTTTGGGTTGCACCTTGTTTTGTCGACAAGTCGAGCAACAAGGTTAAGCAACTGGCTACCTTGGTATCTTTGATTGATTTGGAGGCTATTGGAGACTATTCTTTGGGGGCCATGGCCCTGGCTCATCTCTATGATCGGTGAAGGATGCTACAAGGAAGAAGCACCAAGAAGATTCTTTGGTCATCTTCCTTTACTTGAGTATAAAACATATTCTTTACTTTTAAGTTTGTTTTAGGGTTATTTTCAGATTAATAATCAACTAATGATATGTTCATTACTGAGATTGGATCTTTGAGCACTTCCAGAGTGCGAACTTTTCCTCTTGGGTGGAGCACCCGCAGTATGATGAGAAGTAGCCCACAGGCGAAGAAATGGTTGTCGGCGATGATAGCCACAGGGGCCATCTAGTCACATACCATCGATTATGCCTAGGCCGGCTACATCGTGAGAGAGGTGACACAGGACCCTACACGGCCCCATGTGGCGAGTGAGACCACTTTCGAGAGTATCCCGAGTTCGAGAGGGTTCATTCGGAGTGGTGGGCTGCATGATGCGCCACTTGCGGATCGAGTGCTCGAGACGGTTTGGGCGAGTCCAAAGACATTCGGAGGATCCGGACACTGCCATTTGGGGCGCTGCATGTACCTCTCAGAGTGTGATGAGAGGTGGACACTGATTCGAGGACCACTTGGTGGCGCGGGGCCTCCACGTGTTGCCGTACTCCTCAAACACACAGTCTTAGGGCTACTTTCCATGGCACTCTAGGGTCTCACATCCCTTTCTCTTCCCCGAGCATTATGTACGACTTGCGAGATGAGCACGATGTCGATTGTGGTGCGTGTCTTTTATGTTAATTGCATTGATAACGTTTCTTAATCTTCTATTTATTTAAATAATAATGTTATGTTATTTGGTTGTGAGATGATACGAGTTCTTTGGATTTGGTTGATGACATGGATGGGACCATCGATGATAATGTCCCAGAGCCAACCAGAGCATATTTGGCGCATCAAGAGAGGTCGCTCAACCCCCCAGTGGGTTTAGGAGGAGGTTTGGCAATGTGTATGAGAGAGAGGAGGCGCGACACCCAGTAGGATATGTCATAGGGGGATATATGTTTGGATTTTTTGTATAATTTAACTACTTTGTTTCATTTGGTTTTTTAATTTGAAATTCCCTTTTCTGCTAGGCAAATTTATTATCATTACGGTAATAATTACGGTAAAATTAATAAGTTGAACAGAATTTAATATTGGATAAGAACATTTGGTGATTAAACAGTTGATTAAAGCGTCGGTGGAAAGCGAGGCGTCAATACGTTATGATGCAGAATTTGCGCAAAGACTTGTTCGAACAACATTATTCGAACATGTTCGCATGACCCTATGCGAACATGTTCGCATGACCCTATGCGAACATGTTCGCATTTGACCCTATTCGAATAGGTGAAAAAAACGGCGAGGGTGTCGTCCATATTTAACACACTCGAGCGGCGCCGTCGAACTCATTCAAGACCCGTGTTGAGCAGGTGTGAAAATTCTCGGAAAAAATAGGTCTTTTGGTCTTTTCACACCCTTATGGGGTGTGTTTAGAGTAGGAGGGAGTGTGGGAAAAGCAATAGCCAAAAAAAAATGATAGTGTAAGTATAAATAGATAAATTGTTCTTGCAAGGTAGAAGGCTGAGAAGAACAAAATTAATTCCCAAATAAAGCGCACCAAGAGTGCCTAAAATCAGAATTCGCCCAAATTAGCTATCAAAGCTAAAATCCCAAATAAAGCTGCTTCCTTCTCACTCAGCTAATGTTTGTTCTCTTTTTTTTTCTTTTTTCAGGAATGTTGTCTCCACAAATAAATCCAAATAAACAAATGAAGCAGCCGATGTAATTATGTATGTAACTATGAACAAATGTGGGTGGCACTCCACATATGACTAATCGGATCCATAAATAGTGAGGCAATTACATTCCAAAAAGAAACTATCAAATATCATTCATTATAAGGGAAAAAGGTGGATTACACAAGTCTAAGTTCCAAAAATTCACCAACCAGAGCCAGCGCCAGACTTTACAGACCATTTATTATCGGCAGCTTTCTTGGGGGCAGGTTCCCAGCCAGAGCTTGCAGGTTCAGTTTCGCTTGGACCAGCCCCACCACTTTGATGTCCCCAGCCATTGTTATCACTGGTACTAGCTCCACCTCCCCAGCCACCTCCACCACTTCCACCCCAACTACTGCCACCTCCACCACCTCCACCCCAACCACCAGGAAATGCTTCCCTTCCAGGGGAATTTTGAACTTTAGCCCCCGGAAAATTTCTTAAATCATCATCCCCATCCTTAGCAGCAGGTCCCCATCTGGTTGCACCGTAACCAGAGTCCTGCCTTTCACTATTGGAGCTGTGTCCTCTACTACCATTGCTATAAGAACCACGACCTCGCCCTCTTCCACCTCTTCCACCAACGTAAGGGCGAGGCACCCCACTAGGGTGTTCATCTCGATTCCCACTGTTCCTGTAATCACCACGTCCTGTAGAACAAGTTAAATGAAAACATTTCAAATAAGAAGTCTTACTAGAAAAATGGCAAGTGAAAGCAATTAACTGGATGACATGTGAACCGGAGACAAGGAGAACAGGCAGAACAAACAAAATGCAGAGAAAGGGAAATCAATAAACAGGTTAATAGCGGGAAAAGATTCAAGATAACTAATAATATTTAATATCAAAGCAGCACTTTACAAGCAGATGATATCCAAAGAACGAAAATCAATTAATTTCACTTCAAGCAAAACTGCAAGAGTACATAAGTTCAGTGATTAGTACAAAACTTGCTAGTTCCACTAGAATCTATTAAAAGTAACTAAAGCTTAATTTAAAATTTGATATACCTGTTCTGGAGCCAGGAGTAGAAGATCGATCCCTATCATAAGAGTGACCTCTCCAGCCACCCTCGCTGTTTGAACCACCCCAACCACTACCCACAGATGCCCCTGATGAGCCACCAGCTGCAGGGCTTCGCATTGGTACCATCGCAGCTACAGATCGAATTGAGGGGGCTGAATCACGTTGTGGATCATCAATATGCCTCTGAAAATATGCCACAAGCCGATCAATATCCTCAAACATCTTTTTCCGGAACCTGAATCCTTTTGGGTAAAGACCAATGTACTCATGGTGTGGATTTGAACTTCTTATATAAGTCAAAATAAATGTGCCAGGATGTTCATGGCAGATGCCAAAACCATAGACTATGCGAGTCGGATAATCAGCTTTTTCCTTCTTTAAAAGTTCATCAACTTCTGCTTTTGAACCGTTCCTGAACTTGCGATAGTTTAGCATTGTCTTCAAGTGAGTCACCAAGGGATCAACATAACGGTCCATAACCTAAGCAGTAACGAATGGAAAAAAGTTACTCACATAGACTCACAACAAAGGTACCCAGAAAACCAGGGGAGTAACGTACCTCATCTAAATCCTCAAAAGTGTCCTCTCCAATTTTTAGTGTCTTTCCAATTCGAAGTAAGCTTGTGATGTCCCTGTGTTCCTTCCCACCTTCGACAATCTCCTTGTGGGCATATACCCCATCATGAACTTTAAGAGTCAAAGTAAGATATGAAGGTCCACGGGAACTGGGACGGATAATACTTTCTCCAGGATCCTTGTCCGACAATAACTGCATTAAGACACAGGTAAAGTAAGCATGCCAGAATGAAACATTAATTAAGCCTTTCCAAAAGGAAATATCTAAGTAATCTCTCTTTCCTTGTAGTTACTATTACTACTTGCTAAGAAGATGGTGTTTTATATATCAAGTCCTACTAAGTTTGCCGGTTGTCACTTGATAGGAACCAAAAGTAGATATCAACAATTGAACTCTAATAACAGAAAGAACTCCTTAATTCTGAGTAACACTGAAACAGAGACTATGATGGAACTACTGAATAATGCTCCTTATAATATGGTTAATGGATTTGAAGATATAAAAGCAAACAGATACTGTTGCATCCGGATGGCAAAGTTTCTGGGGTCACATCCAGATGCATGATCTGCCTCAAAATCCAATAAATATATTGGAAGTAGTTGCATCTAAAAGAATGTTGGAAGTATTTGCATTCAAATCAACATTACCAACAAACTGTGGCTCAACGAACTGAAGTCTTAGGAGTCAATCAGCAATAAAAATAAAATTCTCATCACCAACGACTCGGTGCTCTCTTCTAAGACGTGTTGACATATTGATACACACAACTATGAAAATTTCAAAATTCTGGAAAATATCATGATTTTAAAAAAGGTCGACACATTGAAAAATTTGATATAAAGTTACTCAGAAGCAAACCTCCATTGCTTCATCTGCAGTTATGTTCTGAAAGCGAGGATGAACAATCATTCTTGGCTTGAAATGCTTCTTTGCAAGCTCCTTTTGTTTACGAGCTTTGTCTTGTTCGCTCTGTAAGCAGCTCCGGTCTTCATGGTAATAGGGATCAAGATCACGGTTGTTCTGTAAACGATTACTTCTCATTTCACTATCTTTACAAACAAGGAAGACTTGATACCTATTCTTTTGGATTGACTTGATTTTACAAGTGAGCATGTCACCTTCATTTAGCCTATCAGATAACTCAATTATGTCTCTCCAGTCATCTGTATAGTCTTCTTTCATGATGATTCCAGTCATTCCAGATTCAAGCCCACATATTGCTTTCTGGGCTTGCACTCTGCGAACTGTAACTTGTACAATCTTACCTTCAGCAATGGTCTCTTCAGTCTCACCTGAAATCATATAGAACTCCTCATCCTGACTGGGTTCTTCATATTGCCTACGCCAATCCTGAAACCCTTGAATCAATTCTCTTTTTATATCATAGAAAGTTTCTATTTTGTCCTGACGATGTTTTACAGCAGCATATTCCTCCACGTCCAGGTTTTTCAAATAGCTAGGCCGGTCTCTCACATGTTCTATGGCCATCTCCAGTGCATCATCATCATCGTTTGCATCACCCGTGCCATCTTCCTCATATACATCTTTGGCCAACTCTTGTGCAAGAATGTAAGATTCTGGATGAATTCGTGTATCATCCAGCAAGTCAATAAATTGGCTGCTGCTAGAAGCCAATCCACTTCGCCGGACACGCAAGAAACCAACTGCATTGACAAAAACCTTTTTGCCAAGTTTATGTTCTGTCAAAAAGTCCTTCCGAGTATAAATTGCGCTAGCTTTTACCAGGGACCTCTGTAAGGATGCAGCTTTCCGTGGACCAAGCCCCGAAATAAATTGTAACGGAGAAAATAACCATTCGTGACTTATTGCTAAATTAATGTCTAAGCCAACCTGATTGGTCACATCTACCATAACCTGCTCGACCATCCCAAATTTATCATCCGGGTTGAGAAAGCTCTCGGAAGGGCTCAGTTTCCACGATAATATTTCCCTTCTAGGTCCACACAATGTTGCTACCATTGCCAATGGGTTCTGGAGATATCGGCCAAGAGCAATAGCCCGCCTCACTATACCTGTCAATGAAATAAGAACAGGATATAGTATGGGGTTCCTTAAAAAGAGAAGGAGCACATACACCCAAAAAGAATATTTACCTAGCTGTGAAGGCAGTTGTTCAGAGGAAATTCGAGAATTTTCATAAAGACGGGGAAGAGATTCATCTCCATACACAATGCTCAGCCCATCCATTTCATGCCCAACATCTCTAGGGTTTTCCTCGACCATCTTGAAAATAACCTAATAAAAGTAGCACAAATCAACAGATAAGACCCACAATACACTAACAAAAGTCTTTTTTTTTTTTTTTGGGGGTGTGGGGGTGTGGGGTTCAAATATGGAGCAAAGTAACAACTTATAAGACACTGTATGCAACAAAAAATCATAATTCAGACTGATGATACCATGACCAAATTTAATAGCACAAACCAACAGATAAAAAAATCAAGATGGTTTTCCTCGACCATCTTGAAAATAACCTAATAAAAGTAGCACAAACCAACAGATAAGACCCACAATACACTAACAAAAGTCTTTTTTTGGGGTGTGTGTGGGGTTCAAATATGGATCAAAGTCAAACAACTTATAAGACACTGTATGCAACAAAAAACTCATAATTCGAACTGATGATACCATGACCAAGCAATTCAATAAAGCTTAACAGTAACTATCACATTCACATATCTGCAACTTACCCAGCAAAGTGAACACACTTATTTTACTCATCAAACAAATTTATACCAACACCTTTTTTTCCGGTATTCATACCAACTACTAATCCAAATATTCATTTCACAATTCAATACAGAAATGTTATATGGTCACGGTATGATGTTTGGGATGTTGAACGGTGCTTGGGAAATTTTAGCTATGTTAAATAAACCAAACTACTGAGTTTGATTGGAGGGAACAAACTGAATGTGATGCGAATGAAAATGCAAATAGGAATAAAAATGACAAACTGGTATTGAAATTAGAATAGTAATAAGCATTCCTAAAATTGTAGGTATAGGAATTACATCACGAGATTAACCAAAATATAGATGTAAACATAGATGCCAAAATGCCAACCTCGTATATATCCTCCTTCAAACGAGTGCAAGACAAGTTAACTGCTCCTAAAACAACAACATGTGGTTGGTGATCTGTCATAAACTTCAACACACGCTCCTGGTCATTCTTCTTCCTTTGTTGGTCACCGACACTCTGTGACCTTATAGTAAGTGACCCAGTATAAAGCACATCTTGCATTTCTCCCGATGAATCTAACATAACAAAAGTTGTCTGTGGCTTTCCAGGGCCCCAACAGCAGGCCATAACCCTAGGAGCAGCCTCATCATCCGAGCTAAGATCATTTTCCTTCTGTTGATAAGGCCCCACAGAAACCTTATTCCACAAGGCTTTTCCATACTCCATAAGTAACCAATTCTTTGCTTTGCTAGCTAAGACACCCCTTGCTTCTTTTTCCATTGATGGCAAAAGAAATCGAAAAATTGCATCTTGCAGTATCAACTTCCTCTGTTCATTCCACAGTTGAGCAGATCTGCTAACACTATCACTAACATAATACTCGTTGAATTGGTCTAATAACTTATTAAGATGCTCTTCAGGAAGCTTAATAGTAACTTGAATGAGTTTTTCCTCTTCTGCCTTCTGTACAAGGAGCCATTGTTCATCCTCAAATTTTGACAAAGGCTTCTCTCGCAACCACTTCACCCCGGCAAACTGATGGAAAGAATCTATTGTTATATTGCCATCAGCAGTAGGGAAAGTTGACACCACAGCATGGTCGATAAAATGGCTCCGAACATATTTCTTAATACTAGGCTCACAACTTATCTCAACAGCTGCCTGGAACAAAAGAACCACAAGATCAAACAAGTGATGCCTTTTGATGATTATGACTACAGATTATGATCAAAGTTATAGACAATTACCATGTGCCTAGCACATTTAAGTACTTCTTCAGGGGTACTATACATAGCACATGTGAAGTTAGAAGCCACTTCTTCTGGTGTTTCCTTTGGATCTTCCAACTCATGCTAGGAAAGAGGGAAAACAAAACAAAACATTTAGTTTAGAGTCAAAACATAGCAGTTCTCAATTTAAGCATACTCACCAGCTGAATTACAGATAGACATAATCCGAGTTGCTCGGAACTACACCCAAATCTGCTTGCTACCTCCCACAGACCTGCCTTACTGAAAGTGCTATACATCGACTTCCTTTTAGGCCTTTTGTATTGTCCTTCATCAACACCAGCTTCACCTGGTGGGAAATGCAAGTTGAACTTGGAGTCAACATCATCAACCTCCCTCTCAGATTCTGCCTCCTTCAGGGATCTCATAACTGATTCAAACAATTGCCTATTCAAGTTTAGTCTTGTTTCATCATATACACGGCGTGACTCTTCTTCAAACCGTTTAGTGTAGTATAATTGGAGGGCACTTTTACGCTTCTGAAGAAGCAACCACTTCCTGTCCAAGTCCTGTAGAGCCCAGAGTGTCTACACAATACACAAGAAATCAATTTGCAGAGCTTAAATTGTTGTCAAATTAAATAATATATTAATTAACAAAATAAGAGTCTCCAAAACCAATCATAACAGACCTTGTGCCATTTTAGTGTAGGTGTCTTGTTATTCTTATCCCAATTCTCATCACCAGCCTCTAGGTCTTTCAATAGGCTTGAGCATTCCTCCTTTCGATACATGGCAATAAAAGGAATCTAGAAGACAAAAACTTCAGATTAGGAAAATAAAGATTTAAGTAACTAGAGATGCAAATCTTAGGGATCATATAACTGACATCTAATTTTTGCACATGATGCAGTTCCAAAAATCTGACAATATCATGCTTGTCAATAGGTAGCTCCCCATCATTTGGAATTTTCTTGCAAATACAAGGGACCGCCCCATTTTTAAGTTGACTAACTATCCACTGACTCTCTTCATCTATACTACTTCCATCCAGTGAGGGAGCACCAGTACTCTCCTCTGATATCTACAATAAAAACAATAAAATTAGCTCAGCTTGCAAGATAACACCCGATTAATTAGAAAATTTTGATTACTATCTACAAAAATCTAAGAAGACCTGCATTCTCTCCGGAATATCAAGTTCCCTAATCTGGTCATCCTTTTCTGTCATATATTTCTCGGAGAGAACAATAGGCTCAAATTCATCTTCAAGTCTGGTCTCTTTATAATCATTCAATCCTTGCCTATGATTCCGAGCCTCAAGCAACTCTTCGACATCACCGAATAATTCTTGAGCTTCTTGTAAGGCTGATGAAGAGACTCCTGGTGCCTGCCTAGGCCTTTTCTTTGGCTTACGATGACTCCTATATAGAGTTCCAAAAACGGATAAATAGAACAAACTTTAAGATTTTTAACAACAAAGAATACGGCACACATTCAAAATACCTCACAGGGGCTCCATTCTCATCAACTTCTTCTTCACTCACTATGAAGTCAGCCATTTCATCTTCTTCTCCAATGTCGGCATCCTCTTCCTCTTCTCCCTGCTCCTCCTCTTCAACAATGTCTTCAAGAGGAGCTCCTGTAATACTTAGAAGGAAAAGTAAGCGTATGTTTGTTTATTGAATGATTGATGCATTTATAGCACAGAATTTCAAACGATGTATTTATAGAAAAAAAATTAATACTATTTTTATTTTAGCGGTTACACATTCAAAATATAAATAATTGTTCTACACTATTCAAATCAAAGCCATTCTTACAAAGTTGTTCTTTGGTCAACATTTCCACACTTAGAACTTATTCTTCCAAAGTGATATTTATACAATGCATTCAGTTTGGAGAAGTTTTCTACCAACCATCAAGTGCTATTAAGGAGAAAACCAAAAACATAAACCAGCACAAGTAGGGCATACCATCATCGTCGTCAAATAAACTGCGTTTAAGCTTCTCCTCAGCAGTTCGCCCGACTTTACCACTTCCAGCGAAGTCCTCTTCATCAGATAATCCAGATGGTTCCTCCTCATTATCCCTTTGGCCCTTTTTCAACCTCTTGAACTTTTTGCTCTCCACCTGAATAATAGAAAATTATTTTCAGTAAAAATCGTGCATTAAGCAGAGTATGTGTCTCAACTAAAGGCCAACATTAATAAAAGAACGAAAAAATATGCAAAACCTTCCGCCGATGAATATTGATATTATTGTCCTCCAGCAACGCGTAATCATCTTCATCAAGGATATACTCCTCCCTAAAATAGCAGGAATAAATTTGTCAGAAGTTTAAAAAGATGTTAGCAACATGTATGTGTTCTAATTTTGACAAGTGTGCACGATCATCTATATCCAACTTTCACCAATTGTATGACCATCACCCCCCAAAGGGGCGGGGGGAAAAGAATAAGGGCAATGCCAGACCATGTGCATTACTATTGACATGTATAGGCCATGCTTTTGAAACAATTGAAGAAAGATTTATATATCATAGGAAAAACCACTTCATAAGTTTCATAAGAGGAAAAGCTGTCGGCTACTTGATGCAAGAGAGATTACAAAATATGCATTACCAGGCACGCACACAAACTATATAAATTATCTATTAATTATAAAAATAAAACTATTTACATATTATCAGGCATACATATTATCAGGCATACTACTTTGTTTTCTGAACATATGTTCATCAACTTCAACCACAAGCAAGAGCAGAAAAAACAAAAAAAAAAGGATAGAGAATCCAACTTTTTCTTCCTTTTTTTCTTCTTCTGTCGTTCTTCGTCACTTTCTGGTTGCTCTTCTTCATCTTCCTCCTCAACGTCATCCACTATAAACCCATCCTTTTCATATTCATCCTGCCCTTCTGAAGTGTAAAGGGAAAGAAAAACGTGTCAGCACAATAAGATAGCATCAAATAAACCCCGTGAACAAATAAATCTATGCACATGACTAGCCCCAAGGAATAAGACACCATCTAAAAAAATTATGTACATAAAAACAAAATTAACGAAAAATAAAAAATGGCAAAGGCTAAAAGATGTGAACTCTTAACCAGCAATCACATTAGTGCACAAGATGGACCAAACAGTACTATGCCAACATCATTTGAGGTCGCAAGACTCTAAAATAAACATCATTGTTTCTGAATGAGAACTGTCAAACAGCAGCCTGCAGACTACCTACCTTAATTTACCCGAATATTGCCCTGTGCCTGGACACAACTTAGTTAGGGCAACCCATAAACTATCAAACAGTGAAAAAAAATTCCACAACCCCTTTTCCCAGGGGAGAGTTGTCATTAATTACAACCCATGTTATGCAAGAATGAGTACGAACAAAGGAGTGATGTGGTTTTAAATTTAGAAGATGAAGAAAAGTCCAAGCAAATCAAAACTATACGGAAATTCAACGGAGGAGAACAGGTTCAATGAACAAAAATTTGTACCCAATCAAAGTTCATACCTTCTTCTTCTTCATCCTCATCGTCGTCGTCCACATCGCGACCCCCTTCCAATTCTTCTCCATCAATAGGCTCTCTCTCTTCCTCTTCATATTCAACCTCGTCTGCACGCATTGAATAACCAAAACATGTTAGGGCACCAATAAAAACCTAGAATCACATAAAAGGGTAAAAGAATATGCAAATAGAAAAATGGAGAATTTCTAGGGTTTCACCTTCTTCGTCAGATATTACTCCTTTGGCCATTAGAGAGGGAAACGAAACGAAGTTGCAAAATGATCCGAAGCTTAAGATTACTGTTACAAACCTTTATTTCAGAAATCAAACAATAATAAATAGCATAAAAACATAGGAAAATAGATTTGTGTTTCAATTGAAGATGAGATCGAACATGGTTGCAGAATCGAATATGAAAATTGAACATGAAAACTAAGAAATCATTGAAGGAATGAAGGAAGAGGGGTACCAGAGAGTAGAGCGAAGAAGAACTCAGAAGCAGCACAAGGGTTTTCTCTCTCAGAACTCAGAAACAGCAAAAGGGTTTTCTTTCGCAGAGAAAAGAGTGAGAATGAACGCAGAGAAAAAGGGAATAGTAAGAAAGAGGAACGAACTTGTGGAGAATGTAACTCGTAGTAATTTGCAAATTGTAGTTTTTCATCTGGGTCGGTATTGCTTTGAAAAAAAATAGGCCCGACCCGTTTTGTGACGGGATGAAAATAAATACTTTCTACGATTGCATGGGGTAACATAGTTTTGGACGCGGAGAGGCAGGCGTGATACAATTGAATCGCGATGATTAATCTCTTCGATGAATTTGAGACACTTTGAAGGGTGGGACAATTCACCTAGGAATTTAAAGCTGCTTCATACCCAAGACGATGATCGAACCCTCAACAATTGGTTAAGAGAGGATGAGCCTCAACCGCTCAACCACACCCCTCGGGTTATATAGTTTTTGGATGTAAAAAAAAGCACTTTACTTATCTGTAATTTCTAGCTCAACTAAGAAATGTCGAAATAGTTAGGTTGAATATCATGTTCGGGTTCGAACCAGGAGCTCACTATTGTATGTGTGAGTTTGTAATGGTAGTGACCACTCTGCCTACATACCAAAAAAAATATGTTTACTTTAAAAATGTTTTTTTTACAACACTTTAAAAATGTTATTGAATTGTGTCATTTGTAATTTATTTTACTTTATATTGCATTTTATATTAGCACAATTTATAATTTATAATACATAATAAATTATATAAATATCAGTATACAATAAGCAACATAAATAGCACAACCAATTGTAAATTAGGGTTCAATAAAACTCAAAAAGCGCCACTTTAGATCTGGTCGATTGATCCAAAAATTGATTCAAAAATTGAACATGAAGAAGAAATCAAATGATTCAATCATTTTAGTGATAGGCATAACAAGTCGATTGATCCAAAGAACGTAAACAAGATGAAGCAAATCAAAATTACCTGCTTAATTGGTTCAGTGCATCTTCGATTGATTCAGAAATCGATCCAGGATGAAGAAGAAAGGGGTTGAGAGTGTGAGAACGATAACAGCGAAACAAAATTAGTGCCTCTTCCATTGATTAATTGCGAGAAATGAGTTGAGGCGTAAGAGCAAGAGTCCGAGAGCAACGAGTGCGAGCTACAAGCGAGGGCGTGATCGGGAGCGTGAGAGTGAGGAATTGAAATTCTCCCTAATTAGGCTATATTTCAATTACATCACTTTTAAATGTAATAAAACCATGCTTATCTAAAAAAATGTAATAAAATCCTTCTTAAAATTTCAACATTTTTAAAATACTTTTCACTTTTTGGTCAAAAGAAAAATACTTTTCACTTTTTACCAGAACAAAATAAATATTTTAATTGAAAGTATTTTAAATCCCTTCTAAAACTACATTACCATCTAACAATGCTCCATCCAAACACACCTTTAGCAATTAGTATCTCATTTCCTTTTTAGTTTTAGTTTTAGTTTTAAGGTTGAGTTTAATTGTTATGAATTATCGTTGTAAAAGTTATTTACACTCACAATCAATCACAAATCATGGTATAGATATTTCTGTAGTTGGGAAAAGACTTAATCGTTTTTTAATGGCGTGTCCAATTGTGATTGGTTGATAGTATAAAAAATATTTTACAGCAAAATTGTATATAAAGATTAAATCCTAAGGTTTTTTTAAACAAATAATTAAATCCTAAGGTTATTCACACATACTAAAAGGGTTTTATTTTTCTCACCCCCCTCATCATCAATCTCACCCCCATAAGTAGCAATATCCCGAAAATGCCCCTGTCATTTAAAAAAAAAACGAACCGGACCTACATAAAAAAAAATTCCGGAATTACCAAAAAAAAAAGGTATTTCCGGAAGTTTGGAGGTGATTTTTCCGGAATTAGCGCAGAAAGTTGGTATTTCCAGTTCACAATTTTTGAACCGGAATTATCCCTAGAAAAGGTAATTCCGAAATTTTGTATTTTTAAATTATATATTTTCCGGAAATACCTTTTTCAGAGGTAATTCCGGTTCACAATATGTGAACCGGAAATACCTATAAAAAAGGTATTTCCGAAATTTTTTTTTAAATAGATGGTTATTATGGATTTAACCGGCGCCTTTAAGACATCTGAGATATTTCCCACTCGAGATGCAATGACACGTTGGGTTAGAGATACTGGGAAAGCGAACGGAGTCATTGTGGTTATTGTTGAACAGAGACAGCGACAAAGAATGGGAAAGGGAAAAAGAACAAGGTTGTTTATGGTACGTGAGAGACGGGGCACATCTGATCGAGTAGATGTTGGGTGTTCTGTTGGTAGACACAAGAGTTCGAAAAGATGTGGTTGTAGGTTTCAATTGAAAGCTACACCAATGTTACCTCCTAGTTCTGATTGGAAGGTGAGAGTGGTGGATGGGATTCACAATCATGAGCCTCATAAGACTTTGTTTGGAGCAGCTATATTTGGTAAGTTTACCAAGGACGAGCGGTCAGTTGTTGGGGAGCATCTGTTCTTGGGAGTGAAAGCATCCAAAAGTCTTGAAGCATTAAAGACCAGATTTAAGAACAACTTGAGCAACATTACTCAGTTGTATAGAACCCGCACCAATATCCAGGAAGGAAAGAGAGGTAATATGACCGAGATCACGTGAGCTTATGACACTGATTCAGGCGAACCATTACTTGTGTTGGACGAGACGACTTAAAGGTACTGATATTGTTGAGGAGATCATGTTATGGTCGATACGCCTCAGATGAAGCTAGATCGTGGCAATCCTTCTTGGGGTCGATACGCCTCAGATGAAGCTAGATCGTGGCAATATCCATACATTGGACGCATGCAGTTATGGTCTTCTTTTGTTCCAGATTATGTTCCAATGACACCATTTGATTATGTAGACATCACAACTTGATTGTTTATATACTTGTACATTATTATTTGTTGCTTTTTTGGTACACGTTAAGAGTCGTACAATATTTAAATACTCGTCAAAGAAATATGTCCACGTGTCAAAAAAAATCGAGTAAAAACAGACCAAAACCTAGTTAAAAAGTCATTTTTAACACTAAAAAACATGTTTTTTATGGCACTTTAGTGTACAATTACAGCTCGTAAATAATTTTGCAACTCGTCTTTTTAACCTCAATATCGTAGTATTATACTTTTTCTACAAGTTTGTAATTTTAAAAAAAAAATTAAAAAAAATGACGCATGGTAAAAACTGACCAGAACATAGTTAAAAAGTCATTTTTTCTAAAGTAATAAAACATATTTTTATTACTTTACTAATTAACGGCCTAGATCTTGCCGACAACTTTTAACGATCTAGATTTTGCCGACACTTTAAAGGGTCCAGATTTTGCCGACCACTTTTCATCAACGGTGGAAATCCATTCAAGGGTTTCATTTTTCCCTATAAATAGACCCTTCCATTTCACTTATTTCACACACAACACTCTCATGGACACTCTGAATACACAATACTCTCGTGATTCTGCACTCACTACCCTTCACCATCAGGGCACAATCACAAACAGAGAAAATTGTGTCTATTTCGAGAGTCCAAACCCCATTTTATGCAGGCTTAACGACGACATCACCTTTCAAGCTCTGAAAGAAAAAATAACAACGAAGGTGCAGCTGGAGGGTGACGAACAAGAAGTCACCCGGATCATTTATCGCTACCCGACTATGGGCAATAATAATCGTGTTCAGTGGTCCACCATGGATGTGAAGAACAACGATGACGTTCGAGTGATGATGGACCGTTTTGACATATTTCAGATGCGGAGTCCTATTCAGCTGTATGTCGAAACCAGAAGGACCGTTGCTGAGGTCCTTCGACGTCTCCAACCACCATCTCACTAGTTTCTACCGTGTTTTTATTTCGTTTGTTGTTGCGTTATGTTTTTTTTTTTCATCAATTTCATGTATTGTATCGTTTCGTGATCGAAAACGCGTCTTTAATTAATTTTATTTTGTTTTTAATTTTTTTTTCGGAAATACCTTTAAAACTAGGTAATTCTGGAAGGGGTTAAAGGTTTTCCGGAATTACCTCAATTTTTGGTAATTCCGGAAAACATTTAACCCCCTTCCGGAATTACCCATTCGCTAAGGTAATTCCGAAATTTTATATATTACTGGGGGCATTTTTGTTCAAAACGTAATTTATGGGGTGAGATTGATGATGAGGGGTGAGAAAAATAAAAGCCATACTAAAATTAACAAATTTGGCTACTTTTGAAACAATTATTTATTTATTCTATCGTGCAGACATTATATTTGTTTTTTGGTTTTTTTTTTACCCCCACCCTCTCCCCTTAAACCCCCACCCACACTGAAATTCCCAAAATGCCCTTTGTTTTCTATTTGTTTTTTAAAAAAAGGCTCATCGTATATATGTCATTTGGGACATATATACGATGTGTATTTTTAAGACATCGTATATATACCTGAAGAAGTATATACGATTGGCCCTTTGTAACGGCCAATCGTATATACTTCTTCAGGGCATATATACGATGTCTTAAAAATACACATCGTATATATGTCCCAAATGACATATATATCTGATGAGCCTTAACTTTTTTTTTAAATTTGTAAAAAAAATTTACGGTCATGATTTCACTTTAAAAGTTGATCAACGGAATCAACGGTTAATAATCTTTTACCTCATCTATAAATACTCACTCCCACCATCACTATTTTCACACCAAAAATTCAACTTCCTCCTTCTCTCACACATCACAAGTGAAGATGATGCAGCTTCGCTAATGTCATACTACGAGCCTTCTTCCTCACTCTCGTTCATTCTAATATGGGGTTTGCTGATCATCAGGGCATCATGTTGAAAGATGATGGTATAAGTTTCGATGGGAGAGATGTTGTATCGTGTAGGTTATAACACGATATATCATTTCTTTGCTCTTAGCGAAACTCTGCGGATGGTTCAAACCGAGAGAGCAGCGAGCATGATATAATTTGTATCGTTTATCGGAAACGGAATGGGTGATGGAGGTCTTCACTTTTCTCGCCGTGGATGTCAACACAGAGGATGACCTCCGAGCGGATGATGTCCAATCATATTATGTTTAAATGGAAGAGTTACATTCATCATGCATGCGTCGAAACCGGAAGGACCGTCATTTGAGATCCTTCGTCGATTAACTCCACCACATTTCGATGAGTTTATATTGTATTTTCATTTTATTTGTCTATTTTTATTCTAGTTGTTTATGTTGTATCGCTTGTGTAACTTTGTTTTATCGAATCAATGAAATCAAAAATTCAAGGAAACTCGTAAAATAAAACATCCGAAAAAAGTTAATAATAAAGTGCCAATATAATATCAAATACATCAAAAACAAATAAAAATCCCTAACGGCGCCGCCTCGTCCTCGCCCCCGTCGTCTAAGCTCCCAAACAATGTCATCCGGTCTTTGCCATCCCCACCAAACCTATGGAGTGTCCGATACGCCCGATCGCCATGCGCGATGTCGCCATCACGAATCCCTCTCTACAAGCGGTCACAACCTCCTCATCCGGTCGGGATCGTCGTAGCGTAGCTCGGGGAGAGGTGTGCAGTGTGACCAGTCCGCGGCGGCCACCCGACCTTTGTTACCTGCGGTCTTTCTACTCCCCTTGTAGAATTTTTGCCTTAGTGGGAATCGAACCTTGTGCACGGGGATAAGTACAAGTTCAATGCATTCCCACTACCAATTGAGCTCAATTGGTGGTGGGAATGCATTGAACTTGTACTTATCCCCGTGTACAAGGTTCGATTCCCACTAAGGCAAAAATTCTACAAGGAAGAGAAAAGACCGTGGAGGTAACAAAGGTCGGGTGGTAGCTGCGTGGACTGGCTATTCTGATGTCGAACTGAGCTACAGGTGATGGTGGAGCCGGTAATAGTCTGGGGATAGAAGCCCGGACGTACCACTCTAAGTACCTACGTTGTAACATCCCTAATTTTTAAATTTCGATTTATGGAAATTAACGAGTGATTTATTACTCGAATAGGTAATAAATCAAGTCACGGATATGAGACTGTTACGAAAGCAATTTATAATTGCTAGAGAAAATAATTTAAGTGCATAATGGAGTGAAAATTGGAACACTAAGGGTATTTTAGTATTCATACCACTTACCCAAAATGATCTCTGAGACATCGAAAATATCCAAAATACTGTCTCACTCCTAAATTGGATGGAATAAATAAAAGAAAAAGAAGAGAACACGGAGAAGAAAGAAAAGTCAAAAGTGAAGAAAGAAATAAAGGAAAGAAATGAATAAAATAAAGAAAGAGGGAATAGTAAAGAAAGAAAGAAAAGCAGAGAGAGTGAATGAAAGGGAGCGAGAGAGTGAAGAGAAATGGGACGAAGGAGAAGAAGAAAGGAGAGAGTAGATCTCTCTCAATTCAACAGGGTAAGGGGCTTTTTAGCTCATTCTCTTCCATTTTCATCCTCTTCCCAATGATGTAAATTTCATAGACTAATTTCTTCTCTAACTCAAGTTACCATTGTTGAACCTTAGAGCTCAAAGTGGAGAAAAATCGAAATTGGGCGACTTGAAAGCTCCGTATTGATCGTGGGAAGCTCAACTACTTGTTTGGGAGTGTTGGGTACGAGTTTTATGGTGGATTCGAGTCGATTGAAGCACCAGAAGAATTTGGAAATTTGTGGTTTTGATTTTGGGGTTGATTTTTGCGGCTTTGGATCGGTTTGGGAGCGGTTCGTGTGTTACGGATCGTGTGAGCTTGGAACGATTTCGGTTTTGTGTGATTTTCATCACACGAGGTGAGTTTTACTCGCTTAGGGAATTTTAAACATCGTTTTTGAACTATGTTTGAATGATTTTCAAATTCCGAAGTTTCGAGAATTTTAGAGTCAAAAACGCTATTTTACGAAAATGACGCGTGTTTGAAAATTTAAAACGAAACCATAATGCTTTGATTTTTGAATTGTTTGTTTGGATGTGTTTTAAAGTTGGGTGTGAATCGGTTGAATTTTCAAATCTATTGGAAAACCGTAAAATTTTGTATATGTACGACATTAATGATTTTGGAATAAAATGATGTCCTGGACTGGTTTTTAGAGTAAATATTATTTTGGGATGTCCAGTATTACAGAGGAAACTCTGTAGAAATTTTGTTAGAAATTTTGATACAAATCAATCGGTTTTGAAATAACGATTAATATTACTATTATTTGAAAAACCGAACTAGTGAGCGTGTGTGGACTTATGTCTTGGAAAATAAACCGAACGAAATGTTCTATTTTTATGATTTGGCTAGGGATGATTATAAATCATCTAAACCTATCCATGAGACCTATAATTATAAACTATATGGAATTGAAATAATGCTTGCGGAAAATGATATGCTCTATCCGTTATGTTACGATATATAAATATATCGAGTTGAGGTGGCGACCTCTATGCGTTAGTATGCTAGGGAGGCGGTCATGAGCCCCAGCCCTAGGCCCCAATGTTAAAAAGAATTATTCCGCCTTTGAGAGTTGTACACTTATTGGCTATGACCAGGGGTCCACCCATGCTTCTTTTAGGTTGTTGGTGGTGTACTAAAATTAATAAAACTTTATTGTAATTCATTCTTGGATTACCATGTGATTCCGCAATTCATATAATAGAATTGCTAAGATCTCGATAAGTATTAACTCTTTGTGTATATGTTTTTAAGCGGCTCATGAGTGTGGCTAGGGGTCACGGTAAAGCTCATCGAGACAAGTTGTCTCACCCAATATATTGTGGTTATTTTCTGAGAGAAGCAGGGAAAGAGGAAAGCTAAGAAGCACGGCTAGTTGAAGCTTGTGTTGAAGATGGCTAAGGAGCATTTATGCTTATGTATTTCCGTTTGTGTTTCTTTGTATTTTGGTTGTATAACTTGTATTGATACAAGTTGTATATTATGTTCCATTTACTCGATATATTCGGATATGTAATATTAGCATTGCAATCGCGAAAAATTTCGAGTGTTACATTTGGTATCAGGCGGTTCGACCTAGTCGGACGTAGAGACCTTATGGTCAAGAGGTTAGATAGAGTCACTTAGGGATTTGTGGATGGGCAATTGTTAGAACCTTCCGGTATGTTATGTGAAGCTTTGAGCTTGATCAACTCAATTTTTCATGCAAGGTGCGGGAATGATAACGATTGGTTGCCTTAGCCCGAAAATGTCCAAACCCTACACTATAGGAATTTTGGCCTTTCATTTTTTATCGAGAGCACGCGAAAGAAAGCAAAGGGCTATAGTTGGTGTTCTGCGGCAAGTAATGGGCACCAAGTTGGTTCGAGGAAATTGTGGGCGAATGTTCAATCGGTGAACCAAGTGCAATTGTAAAATTGCGGTGGAAGTTATTGTAGGTCATACAAAGAACTACAATTAAGAAAAGCCTTTAGGCGGGAATAATGTGATGATCGTAAGATCTGTTAAGATTAACGGACACCCGGAATCCTAATTATTGATTAGCCAGGTCTATCGATTCTGAAATATTGTTTTACAATAACCTTACCTTATGGTTAGAGTAAACCCCAACTTAGATCGCGATTAGAGATATCCTTTTGGATCATTGCGAGTCTTGATCATGTTTTTTTTCCTTTACGCCATATTGCGAAATGCTATGAAGCCGACCTAGTAGGTTGTAGTGCAATCTCTGTATTGGCTACGGAACCCAATGTTGATCGAGTTAGTTATGATCACGGTTTTTGAACCAAGTCTCAATCAAGATAAAGCGATAGGTGATTTTGATGGTGACATGTACAGGGTAGACGTCATGGAAAGAATTCTCACCACCTTGTCATGTAATGAGGAAGGAAAGTGATTTATTCTACGAATGCTCTGGATGAGGATGCACATTCCGAGTAGACTAACACTCATCGTGGGATGCAAACCTAAGGTATTCCTTTTACTCGGAATCATTTCAAGGAACGATTTACGAATCGATTCGTTTCCTTGATTCGGAGCGTGTAAGCAGCGTAACGTATTAATTTAAAGCGAGTGTTATGTCGGTTAGGAAGTATCTTTGCTATGTTGAGAGATTAGATCAATTCTATATATTGGAAGTATGTATGTTACTGAGAAGATGTCTGGAATATGACTAGAGTTACGGAAGGTCTTTGAGGTGATATGGAACAAGGATTTAGTTTTCATTATCGTGAATAATTACACGGCTTTGGTTTAGCAAATCTTCAAAGCTGGATTCCTCAAAGCCTAGCAAGTGTCCTATGGTAAGAGTATAATTGTGTTAAATGTCAATGGGGATTAAATCTGTGCTCTGTTGCAAGGAGGAGGTCATTATATGCGGTAATGCTAAATTAGGAACCCTTAAAGCTCGGACAATCAAGCACGAGGGTAATCTTTAGAAGGGTACAAGTTTCCTCGGTGATAAATATGTTAGCATATTGTATGACAATAAAGCTACCGTTGTTTATCCTTATAGCTTATGTAAATCGGGTAGGATTATTTGTGTCTCCTCTGCATTGAACCGATGTTTCGGAAGATTGTTTCGACCAGAACCATTTGGTTCTCTCTTTGAATTTGTGGATTGTTTGGACCATTAAGGAAGTGGTTAGACTTTTCCCTCCGGATGGCAAGTCTTTATTTCTATGTACGGAAGTTTTTATTTTTGTGTTGTCTGCGCAACTCACTGGAATTGGTTTGTATTTATCATCTGTTCAAGTTATCAATGAATTTTCCTAGATGTATTTAGGATAAAGTTTTCTATAGAATTAGTTCAGTGCACGGAACCAATAGCCATAACTTAACTGAATGATTCCTTAGAATCAAATGAACTGAACCCCAACTTGGGAATTAACCTCAAAGGAATTTATTCGAGTGAGCGTCTCTCCGTGGTGCTCTGCATTACATGTCAACTAGATTGATGGGAGTATGAGGTTGTGTATCAATTATCGTTAGTGAACAAGTGGCTATCTAGAATAGATATCTATTGTCAAGGGTAAATGATTTACTTAACCAACTTCAAGGTGCGGTTGCTTTCTCAAAGAATTGATCTAAGGTAATGATATAATCGGATCGAGTGCTTGTGAGGCGTGGTGGTAATCATGGATGGGGTGGGTGTACTCAAAGACTATTAAGGAGCTTGTGCAACATCTCCGTATTGTTTTCGAGGTTACTTCGAGAGAAGTTATATGCCAAGCCATCGCAGCGG
The DNA here is from genome assembly GCA_020916435.1 of Oxytropis ochrocephala. Lineage (NCBI taxonomy): Eukaryota > Viridiplantae > Streptophyta > Magnoliopsida > Fabales > Fabaceae > Oxytropis > Oxytropis ochrocephala. The sequence continues at coordinate 93,175,503 of CM037091.1, forward strand.
TGACTTACGGATGACGAAGTGGAGTTCTTGGATCACGTGATTTCTCGGCGGGAATTGCGGTCGATCCTAGCTCGCAAAGGTGGGTGAAGTCGAAGTTTTAGGACTTCTTTGGTTATTATCGAAGAATTATTCAAGGATTCTAATAGTTAGTTTTTCCTCTTATCTCGTTAGCTCGCGAGGCCAACAATTTATTTGGAATGACGATTTGGAAGGATGCTTCCTAGAGTTATGTCGCAATTTACTTTTGCTCCAATCTTAATTCTCCCGGTCAGTCATTTGGAAATCCAAAGTTACTGATGACGCATCGGGGAGGGTTAGAAAGTGTGATTATTCGGAAAATCGGTGGTAGCTTATGCATCTAAATAGTTGGAGCCACATGAAGAAAAGTATTCAACTCATGATTAGGAGTTGGCGGCTATAGTTTTCTGTGATGAAAGAATCGAAGACACTATCTTTATGGGTCTAGTTGTAAAGTCTTTAGTGATCACAACAAGGTTGAAATACCTTTCGATCATAACGTGAGTGAATAACAATCAAGTAGGCAAAGTATCAATGAAGTTGAATGAGACTATATGTCTTATTCCATGTTATGTTTCCACTTATATGAGTATGTTTTGGTTTGTGCAGTACTTATTATAAGTTGTATAGACCATTTCAAATTTACTCTGTTAAGATAATAAACGAAAGGAGTTGCTAACCTATGAAGCTAGGAGCTCTGTCTCGATGTAAGGTCTAAGACAGGCTATGTGTTGAGATTGGTAAATATCGAAAAGCTTGAGTATGTTTAACATCAGAAGCAGAGTTTGTATCCTCTGAATATGTCTAATTCGTTCATTTCATTAAAGTATTATTTTGGAAAACCAATGTTGTATATGAGACCCATGGAGTAGGAAATCTATTCTGCGGTGGAATTGACCATCCACGAAATGACATTGTTGGGATCTTTTAGAGAATTGAATCTCAAAGTGGCGAGAGAGAAGAGTCGGATAGTGTTAAGGCACGTTCGAATTTGAGCGCTTTGAGAAACCTAATCGGTGAAGGCCTAGGGGTTGGTGTTGAGCTACAATCTCGAAATGATTACCAAATTATACCCAAGAGCGGTGGTAGTATTATATCCTGTTCGATGGTAGGGTTGTGTACCCAACGTTATTAATGAGAAGAGTCGATTTTTGAGGAGTTTATCGGAGCTAGTATTGATTCACCTGGATCCACATTAAGATGCTATTGTAATTCATATTACGAATTACGATTATTATTGCAATTCGGATAATGAATTGCGATTATTGTAATTTAATTAATAAATTACGGTTTAAGGATTCTTATTTGAATCGAGAGAGTGGCAGTATGAAATCGGTATTATGGAAATTGTAGCTAAGAGCTTGACTCACGAAGGATTAGAGCGAGCACAGAAACCCGCAAGCAAGTTGCAACCATTGGAGGTTCCAATGTGGAAATGGGAAGATACCTCTATGGATTTTGTTATAGTTGGCCAAGAGGGCAAGTCGGTAACGATGCTAATGGGGTAGTGTGGATCGATTGACCAAATCCGCTCACTATATTCCGTTAGGAACATTTTAAAGTATCCAAGTTAGTAGAAGTGTATATGAACCATATCATCGAGTTGCATGGAATTTTTACAAAGATGGTGTCGATCACAACTTAAAGTTTAAAGGAGGCTTTAGGAATTAAAGTGTACGTCGAGCGAACTAATTAGACTCTTGAAGATATACTTCAAGTATGTGTTATGGTATTTGGGAGGAAATGGAAAACTCCATTGTAATGGAAGGAAGACAATTAGAATTGGAAATAGTGATAAGGTAATCTTGTAAGTATCTCCGGCTATCTATCTTGGCTAAGCATGAACAAGCGTAAAGGCACCTTGGGCGAGGGCGATTGCAATGGTCAAAGTGGTGACCAATGGAGATCCAGGTAGATGGCATATGGACTGGAAATCCATATCTATTTTATTGGGTTATGTTTTCGCAAATTTTGAGGACAAAATTTTTAAAAGTTGGGGTGATTGTAACATCCCTAATTTTTAAATTTCGATTTATGGAAATTAACGAGTGATTTATTACTCGAATAGGTAATAAATCAAGTCACGGATATGAGACTGTTACGAAAGCAATTTATAATTGCTAGAGAAAATAATTTAAGTGCATAACGGAGTGAAAATTGGAACACTAAGGGTATTTTAGTATTCATACCACTTACCCAAAATGATCTCTGAGACATCGAAAATATCCAAAATCTTTGTCTCACTCCTAAATTGGATGGAATAAATAAAAGAAAAAGAAGAGAACACGGAGAAGAAAGAAAAGTCAAAAGTGAAGAAAGAAATAAAGGAAAGAAATGAATAAAATAAAGAAAGAGGGAATAGTAAAGAAAGAAAGAAAAGCAGAGAGAGTGAATGAAAGTGGAGGAGAGAGAGTGAAGAGAAATGGGGACGAAGGAGAAGAAGAAAGGAGAGAGTAGATCTCTCTCAATTCAACAGGGTAAGGGCTTTTTAGCTCATTCTCTTCCATTTTTCATCCTCTTCCCAATGATGTAAATTTCATAGACTAATTTCTTCTCTAACTCAAGTTACCATTGTTGAACCTTAGAGCTCAAAGTGGAGAAAAATCGAAATTGGGCGACTTGAAAGCTCCGTATTGATCGTGGGAAGCTCAACTACTTGTTTGGGAGTGTTGAGTGCACGAGTTTTATGGTGGATTCGAGTCGATTGAAGCAATAGAAGAATTTGGGGCTGTGGTTTCGGTTTTGGGGTTGATTTTGCGGCTTTGGATCGGTTTCGGAGCGGGTTCGTGTGTTACGGATCGTGTGAGCTTCGGAACGATTTCGGTTTTGTGTGATTTTCATCACACGAGGTGAGTTTTACTCGCTTAGGGAATTTTAAACATCGTTTTTGAACTATGTTTGAATGATTTTCAAATTCCGAAGTTTCGAGAATTTTAGAGTCAAAAACGCTATTTTACGAAAATGACGCGTGTTTGAAAATTTAAAACGAAACCATAATGCTTTGATTTTTGAATTGTTTGTTTGGATGTGTTTTAAAGTTGGGTGTGAATCGGTTGAATTTTCAAATCTATTGGAAAACCGTAAAATTTTGTATATGTACGACATTAATGATTTTGGAATAAAATGATGTCCTGGACTGGTTTTCGAGTAAATATTATTTTTGGGATGTCCAGTATTATGGAGGAAACTCACGAAATTTTGTTAGAAATTTTGATACAAATCAATCGGTTTTGAAATAACGATTAATATTACTATTATTTGAAAAACCGAACTAGTGAGCGTGTGTGGACTTATGTCTTGGAAAATAAACCGAACGAAATGTTCTATTTTTATGATTTGGCTAGGGATGATTATAAATCATCTAAACCTATCCATGAGACCTATAATTATAAACTATATGGAATTGAAATAATGCTTGCGGAAAATGATATGCTCTATCCGTTATGTTACGATATATAAATATATCGAGTTGAGGTGACGACCTCATGCGTTAGTATGCTAGGGAGAGCGATCATGAGCCCCGGCCCTAGCCCCAATGTTAAAAAGAATTATTCCGCCTTTGAGAGTTGTACACTTATTGGCTATGACCAAGGGTCCACCCATGCTTCTTTTAGGTTGTTGGTGGTGTACTAAAATTAATAAAACTTTATTGTAATTCATTCTTGGATTACCATGTGATTCCGCAATTCATATAATAGAATTGCTAAGATCTCAGTAAGTATTAACTTGCTTTGTGTATATGTTTTTAAGCGGCTCATGAGTGTGGCTAGGGGGTCACGGTAAAGCTCACTCGAGACAAGTTGTCTCACCCAATATATTGTGGTTATTTTACAGAGAAACAGGGAAAGAGGAAAGCTAAGAAGCACGGCTAGTTGAAGCTTGTGTTGAAGATGGCTAAGGAGCATTTATGCTTATGTATTTCCGTTTGTGTTTCTTTGTATTTGGGTTCGTATAACTTGTATTGATACAAGTTGTATATTATGTTCGCTACTCACGATATATTCGGATATGTAATATTAGCATTGCAATCGCGAAAAATTTTCGTGGTGTTACATACGTGCGACCGATCCTGGCCATTGAGCAACCCGAGTAGTAGTGCGCATGATGTCCTCCACAGATGCCATGAAGTGGACGATCCGAAAAGACGCGATCAAGATGACTCGGACGACCACCGAGAGGTCGCAGCGGGATGATCCGAGTGTACCCAAACCATCGCGAGCACCTATCGGGCATGTACGAACTCGAAGTCGGCCCGGTGATGAAGCCTCTGTAGACGGAGATGCGCAAAAGGTCTACCACTGTCCTCCTCAAATGGTCGCCACAGACATCCCTCGGCCTCGGCTCATCAAGCATCCTCCTGTAGTGGTGAGCTGTGGTGGTCGACTTCTTCTTCTGTAGCGCCTTGACCCGGTGGCTCCGCACCCGGGATATGACCAGCCAACCTCTCCGCCATCCGAGAGAAATACCACATAATCCAAGCCTGAAATGCAAAAATAAACAACATATTTAATTCACAAAATTTTACCAAACGTCAGTGTGATTTAACAAAAATACAATAAGTTAAAATGTGTACCTGAAATAGGCTGGCATACCCTCCACACTGCTGCGTAGTCCTCAAAGACGCAGTGTTCAAGGACTCATACATGGCAGCTAGTGCACCTGCACCCCATGCATAGCCTCCAAGAACCTGTGGACTCAGATCATCCAGGTAGATCAGCCACTTAGCCTCAGCCCTGTCTCCAGTCTTCGTAGTGAAGATACTGTAGGTCAGAAGGCGAAGCAGATAAGCCCTCACAGCAACAGTGATGTCACCCCCCTCCTCCAAGTTACGCTTATACACCTGCTCCAGCCATTTGAAGCTGTAATAAGGACCCCCATGGGTGTTGTTAGCAGCCTCAACCCGTGACACACCCAGATATGTCTCAGCAAGCTGTGTGGCATACTCCGAGCTCACAGTGATGGCGGGAGGTGTGGCATAATTCCCCTGGATGGGAAGGTGCAGCAGACAAGAGACGTCATCCAGAGTGATCGTCATTTCACCTAATGGCAAGTGAAATGACGAAGTGTCTGAGTGCCATCTCTTGATAAAAGCCGACAGCAACTCATGGTCTACTATGGCGTGGCCAGTCTAGAGAAGTGGGGCCAATCTGGAGTCCCTGACGACAGTGGTGCGCTGAAGTAGGGCCAGGTAATGAAGATGGAGTCTAGTATGGACTTTGTTGCCATGAGCCCATACTTTGACAACACGCTGATACTCCTGAAATAAAAATAAATAAATAATGTAAGCAAAAAGTGCGGACTATGTGAGTTAAATAAATTATTTAAGCAAAAATGTAAAACTTAAGGGTCGTGAGTATAGAAGCTGCAGACATGTCTCGCCAGATCGGTGAAGAGAGAGGCCTCGTGCTCTTGGCCGAGGCCGAGGCCGATCCTCCTCCCGATGCCCCCGATCCTGCTGGGCCGCTCTCATACATGATAGTCCGAGTAGTAAGTATCACTGGGCCGTGCTCCTGCCGATACTCGGGAGGTGGGGATGGTAATGAAGAGGTTGAGGATCGTCATCGAGGATATCGTGGATGATACCGAGGAGTAAGTGGGAATGATCTTGAGAAACGGCCTCCTCTATGCCAATCCTCCCGCCGAGAGTGCTGCGCAGTAATCCCCAAGATAGAAAGCTCCAGTCCCGATCATCGAAGTGTGTCATGGTGCTCGGTGGCTCAGTGATACACATCCGTTGACTGTCTCTGTCTCCTCGCTGAGCATGAAGGCGATTATGCCTCCGAGTCCTCGTTACTCGGAGCAGTAGATGACTCCCCTCTCTCTCCGATAGGAGATACCTCGCGTCTCCCTCTATGCCTACCGGACACTGCAAGCAAAGGAAAAAAAATTAGTAAAAACAAATAAAAAAAATTGCTCATCGTGTTTACATCAAAAAGGGTGTATATACGATGCTTTGGTGTTATGGTGTTATGGTGCATAGTCATGGTGTCGCATAATCATATGCATATTTTGGTGAATAGGCCTCGGCCTCATAAATTAATTTGGTGAATGCCCTCAAGGCTATTTTGGTGATGGATCCACATGCATATGCCCGTGGAGTTTTGGGCTGCATCTCATACATTACATACATTTTCTGGTGATTGCTTGGGTGTTCGTAAACTAATGGTGAAATTGATTTGACTGTATTCTTGGTGAGCTAGTTGCTTGCACTATTGCGTTACTTGTTTTATTTATTATTACCTATGTAAAGAGACTCACCCTACTGCTTTATGTTGCTTCTTATGTCGGCAACTGCAAGTGACAGTGACTGAAGGTGACTTGAGTACCTTCTTCTAGTATGGTTGAGTCAGCTCTGATACGTAGCACCGGGGGGGAACATTTAGTATTTGTTGCTTTATTTTATTCGTTGATCTTTCATTTGGATATTTGCATTTCCGTACTTAAGTTTTGTTATTTCCGTTGCTATGGTGTTTATCCTCGGATGAATTATGGTGCTATGTATCCCTTACATTGGAGTTTATTTTATTTATTATTCTGGAGTTTTAAATGTGGTTGTTCAAATGTGGCACCCTCGAGTGGTCGCACTAAAAATTTTCGTAGACTCTGATTTTCAATTAATTAAATAATAGTTTATGTAGAAGGGGGTGTTACAAGATTCCCTTGGAATACAAATTGTGCTTAGATATGAACATAGTGTCAACCTAAAAATCATCTTATCATTGGAGTGGAAATAAATGACTGCTTCTAGTCATACATGAGATATATGAAATAGAGCTCGTAGATATGACTTTGTGGATGTTAGATAATAAACACTTCAATGATTTGGTGACTTTGGTTCTACAGTGAAGTGTATAATTCGATAATAGGCAATTGTTTGGTTCTACTGTAGAACCAAAGTCACCAAATATCTACGAGCTCTATTTCATAGGCAATTGCCTAATATACATGACTTTGTGGATGTTAGATAATAAACACTTTGTAGATATGACTTTTAAGTTATTTTTGTATTTCGAGTTAGACCCTTTAAGTTAGTTTTTTTTACTCATTTATTTATTTTTTGTATTTCTCTTTTTCATCTTTAGTTTCAAAAATGTTGATGTGTCTGTTACGTGGGTAAGGTGGTTGTTAATATGTCTATGTGGATCACTAAGTCATGATTCAAGAAGTTCATGTTCCCTAAATATCTTTACTAATATTCTACACATCACATAATTTCCTACAGACCAATCGAGGCTTTAAGAACCATTCATCAATAAATACAAAATTTGACGGAATAAAGATTAATATTTTCTTTGTAAAAAGGAAAATTATGCACAAGGTTGCACCTCCAATCTTTCCTTAACAAGGATTGAATAATATACTATCTGGTTGCTAAATCTATTATGGGGCGAAACACCAAGTAAGACAAAGTTCATCGTAGTGAGTGAGTCTAAGACACATGTCACCTCCTTGATGCCTAACTCCCAATACAGGTTGATCCGAAGAACAAGAGCCATGATTTCCACAAGAATGATATCATCATCAACTCTTCCATAGAAAGATTTCACCAGCTTCCCATTGGAATCACAAATGATACCACCTAGACCAGCTCTGACTAGGTTCTTCAATAAACTCCATCTACATTCAAGACAAACTGTCCTACTGGGGGGGCGATGCCAGGCAATCATACAAGGTATTGAGCGCTTGGAAGGGATTCTTGAACACTCACCTTCAACACCTTGATCGTAAGCCAACTGCACATCATGTATATGGAACACAAACTTTACATGCATGCCTCGCACTGAGGGAACAATATCTTCAAATGTACACTCATTCCTCGTACACCAAGTTGTCCAGAGGCCAAGAAGAAAGGAAAATCCATGCCTGAAACAGCACACTACTCAGTGCACATGGCATGCAATGTTGCCCCGCGCATCGCATAGGTAATGGTCTAGTGCATTCTTAAGTGTAAATCATTGTGTGTTTTCAATTAATTATGTGTTTTATGCTGTAAATACTATGTATATGAGAGTCAAGATTGTTTTTCTGGATTAGTAGTATTTGGCACATTGGTACCCCTCTTGTGCTTTGATATGCGTGTTTCAGTGTTGCAGCAATAGATGTCGCAACAATACATTTCTGCTTCAGATATTGAACAATACTACACTAGTGCAGAAAAAGGATTTAAAGTCACACAAATTGGCCTTTCAAAGTCAGGCGCCAGCGTGACTTCTATTAAGGCGACTTCGTATGTCAGGAGCTTTAAAGTCAAGCAACGGCTCGACTTCATGTTTTTTTTAAAGTCGAGAAGATCATTTTGCGACTTTAATTCATCGATGATCGTTCTAGGGAATGACTTTTAAAGTCTAACAGTGTGACTTTAAATTTATTTTTAGGTCGACTTTTTCCCCACTCGACTTCAAAAGTTTTTTTTTTTTGCATTTAGGTCATTCCCTGAATATACTAATTTGGCTCGCTTAGGCTTCAAATTCTTTAAATCAACAACAAAGCATTCTATATAAAAATACAAAATTACTATATTTTGCCCCAAAAGTATTATTAGCAATTCAACATTCATTTGACTAATATCTTGTCAAAAGGTATAGTAGAGCAACAATATCTAGTCTTAAATTTGTACTCCCTGTCAATATATCTTTGATTATCTAAAAAAATATATCTGGTCTTAAATCAGATCCTTCCTCGCACCATGCATGCCAACCCATCCTCCTCTTCTGGACATCTTCAAAACCTTCAAGTATGGGCTGGAAACAACAATGCGTTCACCTCCGTCTCGAAAGCAGTTCTTGCCTCATTCCTATCCCTGTAGACGGATACACATGAGGGAAACAAGGAACAAGAAATCAGTTTATAATAGAGTTTTAAGTAAAACACGAAACAAGATGTCATATATATTGTTAAAGCAAAATGAAAACTTTTGATGGAGGCAAGAAGTAAACAGGAATTATATAGTATACTGAAAACAACTAAAAGCTTTGGGTAACTACTGGAAATCCGCCTTAATTGCACCCATCCATGATGTCTGTTATTGGGTCAATTCATCTGCCTTCACTCAAGTGGTACAACATCCAAGTGTTCTAGGTTGAGGGAGTGGGTTTAGTACCTCATCGCCTATAAGCCTTTGTAGTGCTTATAAGGTTTGGACAGCCCTCAAAATCAAATAGAAAAAACTGGATAAAGTGGCTTGACTTAGGAATACGCATACAAACAGGTGACTTAGGAATAGAAAAAAACAGGATACAATGGCTTGACTTTGGAATACACATGCAAGCAATTAACTTATCACACTCATAGCTCTCACATACAAACAGGTAACACATTTCAAAGGGGTTGTTATTACTGAAAGGTATGCTCAGTTAATGCTCACACACTACATACATAATTCTCTCTCTCTCTCTCTCACACACACACACACACATACTCAAGTCCACAGGTATCAAAAGAAAACAATCATGTCTACCTGAATCATGCCTGAGAAGTATCTCAGGTCCACCGCATTCACAAACAACAAGCTGTTATGGCAAACTCAACCTATGGATCCTGAGACTCCTCTCTATCCTCCTCTAATTCTTTAATCATAGGCTCAGTTGCATCACCATCCAATCCCTAGAACCCATGTTATCATACAGCCACGCTTTTATTTTTCCATCCGTTGCAGTTGTGAAGATGAACTGCAGAGCCAAATCAGAAGATGGTTGGAAACTTCACAAGAACACCAGCAAATGACACGTGAACAAAAATAAATTAATAAAAGAATGTTATTTTGTTCTCAAGGTGAAAACAATCCACAAACGGGAAAACAATCCATTAACTTACTTGAATTGAACTGCAGACTTTTCATTCAATAGAGAATACTTCAAAAGTAGCCAAATATTTTTCCCTTTTTGTGTGCTTGTATGACTGCTTCTTGCACAAAACTTATCTTTACTTTTTTCTCCATTTTTAGTCCCTCAAATATACATCTGATGAATACACACACAGAGATATGAATTATTACCTGAATATTTTCTTTATGATGAGGGCATACAGAATATACAGGTGATTCATGACCCTCAAAAGTAAGTATATATATATATATATATATATATATATATATATATATATATATATATATATATATATAAATATTTTTTTATGGTATATATAGATAAAGATAAATAAATAAGCTAAATAAGTCATAAAGAAATTCAACAATTAAATATATGATGAATTAATTAAAACTGTACCTCTTCCACACATATTATGCTAACTCATGAGTCTATTCACAATTAAAGAAATAATTCATATTAATAAGAAACTCTTCCCCTTCAATGCAAATATGTATGACCAAAAAAGAATTTCAAAGACCAACTAATTTTTTTATTTAAAATAATATTAGATTAAATTTGATTATGATTAATTAGAGATATTAAGTAGGGATTTTAACAATTAATAAAAACATAAATATGTTTTATAAAGATTAAATTTATAATAATATAATAGGCCAAGTTTGATTTATATGATTGTAGGAATTGTAAAACATAGCCCTAGTTTATTAAAATATAGAAACATTTTTTTACATATTATATTATATAATATAATATAATATATCATATTATACGTAGATATGTTTGTAATTGTTATTATCAATGGCTATATTTTTTTGAAAAAAATCTCTATATTTCTATAATAAAAGAATAATTTTCATAACAATATAAAAACAATTAAATAATATTCCACAAAGAACATTAAATAAGTTAGTGGCAATTATGTGCTTTCATTGAAATTAAAGTCTTATTTATGTGTAAATTATAAATAAATATTATAATAGATAAAAATCATGAGATGCATTGTGGAGGCTTCATTGGGGATTCCTTTACTTATATGTACTAGGAGAATACCCGTGCGATGCACGTGTTGTTATATAATTTTTTCCTTTAATTTTATATAGATTTTATACAAATATATACATAAGTTGTCGATATAAATTATGTATTTTAAAAATATAGGATTACATTAATATATTTTTGAATTTTTATATATTAAAAAATTATTTATTTATGCCATATTCTTATATAGTGTATGTGTTTTTTAATATGCACAATTGTCCAAATTTTATTGAGCATAATTGTTGAATAAAATCTTACTAAACTTCATTTTACTTAGTAATAATAAATGCCATTCTATTTAATATCTTGAATTTATGAGCATGAATTTTAATAATAAAGACATGTGAAAAATAATATAAATAATAAGAATATTGTTGATATAGAATTTTTTAATATGTGTAAGACAAAGAAGAAAAATAATAATTGAAGATCAATACTAATGAGAATATTTGCGTCAAAAAAAATACTAATTAGAATATTTTTTGATATAACATATAGCCTAAATAAACACTACATAAAAAAAATTCTATTTGTTTAAAAACAAAAATAATGGTTTAATATGTGAAAGTTTAAGGATGAAAATAATAAGATTTTATATTTCCTTTAAAACATTAGAATAAAAATAACTAAGTTATACTAAGAAGCTTTATTTGCATCGCACGGGTATTCTTAGAAGTGACACCAAAGGTTATGAAGTTTCAAGGAACATATGCAACTCATTTAGATCTAGCAAATCATACAATTTTACAAAACTATGAAAGTAAACATTTTTATAAAGAACAATATTAAAATATACATCATTTCTTAATGCCTATAACTTTACAAAAAATTGTTGTCTATTTGTCAACTTCAAACTATCAAGAACATGAAATTCTTTATATTTTTTGTGAATTCTACATCTCGTGAAATTTGCTCCTTTCTTCTACTCCTTGTTTTCTATGTGATTCTTGCACCTAATGTAATTTCCTTCTTAGAAGTGACACCAAAGGTTATGAAGGCTCGTGGAACATATGCAACTGAGTTAAATCTAACACATCATACAATTATACAAAAAATTAAACATTTTTCTTAAGAACGATATTAAAATATACATAATTTCTCAATGTCTATAAATTTACAAAAAATCATTGCCTATTTGTCAACTTCAAACTGTCAAGAACATAAAAATCTTTACCCTTTTTGTGCATTCTACACCTTCTTGTGAAACTTGCTCCTTTCTTCTACTTCTTATTTTTTATATGATTCTTTTTGTCAAAACCTCTACCCTCACCATCCAAAGATCTCTCCTTTAAATAGTCATTTTTGTTATAATTAGTTTAAACTCTATTTCTTCCACTCATATTCCACTAACTCATGAGTTTATTGTAAATTAAAGCAATAATTCATGTAAATGTGAAACTCCTCCATTCAATGCATAATGGTTACATAAAAAAAAATTAAAGTTCAACTTATTATTTCTTATTTATCTAAACTATTATAATTGATAAATATATTTATTAATTCAATTAATTTAAATTTTGACCAATTCTAATAATAATATAATTTCTATGTAAATAAATATATAATTTAAAAAATACATTTAGAATAAATAGTAATTAATATAAAAAAAAGAAAACAATAAAAAGTAACTAATATAAGAACATAAAATTGAGTTTAGAATGAACACATAATTTAGCTCATAAGTCTCATGAATTGAGAATGAACATTGATTAATATAAAAAAATCTTGTTTTTTATATTTAATTATATATTAAAAATTAAAATCAAAGTCTCATTTATACAAAATTATGATTAAATATAATATAATGTGTAAATTTATTGCTATGTTGGAATTTATTAGTAGTAGTGGGTTGGACACAAAGATAGGAATTAATAAATAATAAAAGAGAAGTTTTTTAATAGACAAAAATAAAAGCAAAAATTCAAGGATTGTTGTGGAGGCTCCATTGGGGTTTCCTTTACTAATATAGAATATATGACGTTTTGAAACTATTGTTTTTTTAAATCATTCATATTCACGATTAAAAATGTAATATAAAAAAACTCAAATAAAGTATAAGAGAACTATTAAAACAAAATTTAAATTAATAAACCCAAAGTAACCAAAAGTTTTCTTTTTGACCAAAAGTAACCCAAAGATTAACCATCAAAATAAAAGAGGAAAATACACTATTCTTACAACAAAAATCCATGAAAATTATAAATAAATATAAATATAGAAGTGAACACAATTTTTCTTAAAAAGATATGAAGCTAAAGTCTACATTTTTTATGTTTCATGTGGTTTTTATTTTTATAAATAATAAAATAATGCTCAATTCTCCTAGTCATCAAACTTTATGTCTTTTTATTTTTATTCAACTCATATCAATACACTTATTGTCTTTAATTATATAATAACTGAAAAAATATAAAGGGTCTTAATAATTTAGCCTTAATATGTAATCATTAATATAATTCCTTATATGTGTAAATTATAAAAAGATATTAATATAATTGAAAATCTAATTGAAAAATTAATGAGGATGATGTGGAGCATCTTAGAGGCTTGGAAAAAAGCTTCCTTTAGATATTTACTAGAGGAATGCCCGTGCGTTGCACGGTTTGTTATATTTTTTCAAATTTAATTTATTAACTTTTTTACATAAAATATATCATTAAAAGTATAAATCATGTTTTTTAAAAGTTAGTATAATATATAATATAAATATGAGTTAAATTTTTTAGATAAATTATAAATTTTAGACGTTCCTTATATAGTGTATGTGGTTTGTAATATAAATAATTGTTAATAGTTTTTATGAGATTATCTGTTTCGAAATATTATTTTATTATTAAAGTGAAATGAATAGAGAAAGTTCTTTCAAAACTGTTGAAAAAAATTGTGGAGCTTCCTTTGGGGATTCCTTTTCATAGATAGATAGATAGATATGGTATAAATATTTGTAAATACATTTTCATGTTAATTAATTTTTAACTTAATACAATATTTTTCATTATATTTAGTAAGAAGATTATAATACTATTTAATATGTGGAATTTAGTGGCATAAATTTAAAATATAGATAGATAAATATCTATGGTGAAAGATAAATCATAGAAAGCAAAAAGTTACTACTCTTTCTTATTTTCATAACCAATTAATAATTCATAAATTGAAATTTAAAATAAAATGAAATTCAACATAAAAGTGAATTTAAAGAATTTTGATTAAAATTGAATTTAGAAAACAATAATAATAAACAAATACATTCTCTATTATTTATGTTTACAATAATATGAAGAAGATTTAAAAGAAATATATGGTATTTAGTATTTACAATATTAAATAGAATTATTGTTTTAAAAATAATGATAATAATTTTTCTACAATGTATAATCTAAAAGGTTAAACATATTTTTGGTCTTTAAAATTTTTACAAATTGTGCTTTTAGTCCCTACAAAAGTTTTACTCACTTTTAGGGAGAGGAAAATACACTATTCTTACAACAAAAAATCTATGAAAATTATAAATAAATATAAATATAGAAGTGAACACAATTTTTCTTAAAAAGATATGAAGCTAAAGTCTATGTTTTTTTATGTTTCATGTGGTTTTTATTTTTATAAATAATAAAATAATGCTCAATTCTCTTAGTCATCAAACTTTATGTCTTTTTATTTTTATTCAACTCATATCAATACACTTATTGTCTTTAATTATATAATAACTGAAAAAATATAAAGGGTCTTAATAATTTAGCCTTAATATGTAATCATTAATATAAGTCTCCTTATATGTGTAAATTATAAAAAGATATTAATATAATTGAAAATCTAATTGAAAAATTAATGAGGATGATGTGGAGCATCTTAGAGGCTTGGAAAAAAGCTTCCTTTAGATATTTATATAGATATAGATAGATATCAAATATAAATAATACTACTTATTTTTGCAACTTTTTAACTACGCTAATTTGTGTGTGTGTATATATATATATATTATAAATTATTTTAAATAACTTTATATAATCTAAAAATATTAGAATTTTTTTCATTGATTATACCAAATACCATTGTATATCCTAATATAAAAAAGAAGCATTATTTTTTAACAAGTAAAATTACTTATTGTTTTTTATGACTTAAAATACATGTTTTTTGTGTGTGAAAGAAAGTGGTACTTACAGATAATTTGAGTTACATGTTTTATTGTTAGAACAATGTTATAAATTCAAAATAAGTTATATATTATTATGTGTATTAAAAATGTTTTTAATATATACTTTTTCCACATATGTATCCCTTAGTATGTATATTAATAAATAGCTTAGTATTTTATTCACAATATATTTAATTTAAATGTTATATAAAAATTGTTTCCCGTGCGATGCACGAGTTTCATACTAGTATTTAATCAAACAATCTACTCAATAATCACACCAAATCATTTAATAACATTTAATCATCGAGTAATTAAAATAATTACTTTGGGGGATGTTACAGTTTGAGGCTGAGGGTTAGTGATGTGGACAATGAACTGCTATTGGCTTCGTTTTAAATTGGGGAGTTTAAAGGGTTTCTCTTTCAAATGCACTCCAATAAGGCTTCAGGACCAGATGGTTTAAATCCTACTTTCTTCAAGCGCTTTTGGAATTTGCGTGGCCTTGAGTGATTTCACTCTGTTGTGTCTTGGTTGAACTATGGTGAGTTCCCTCCTATGCTCAATGATGTGAATATTGTGTTGATACTGAATATAGACAATCCTACATCTAAGAGAGATTTGCGTCCTATCGCCCTCTGTAGTGTCATATACAAAATTATCTCTAATGTTCTTGCTAATATATTGAGAAATGTACTACACAAATGTGTTTAGTCTGAACAATCAACTTTTGTTGCTAATAGGTCCATCTTGGAGAATGTTATGGTTGCTATTGAAGTTATTCATCACATGAAGTGTAAGGTTCAAGGGAAAGTGGGCGAGGTAGCTGGTGTGGTAAAATATATGCAAGTATACATAGTCACACAAGTAATAAAGTGATAAGAAAGTTCGAACCCACAGGGATTATGTATTGTAAATTTTTGTTTATTCAGAGTGTACACTTAGTGTGTCTACACTATGCACTATTTTGGTTTGGAGTTTTTCAAAGTAAAAATAATATAAACAGTAAAGAGTGTAAGAAATCAGTTAGATAAAGTAGTTGAGATGTTTTCACCAAGTAATTTACTTCTAAGTGTTATAGCGGAGTATGTAGTGTTTCCACACTGGATGCAGCTGCATCAGTATGTGCCTGTCAGCACTTTCTTTAGAGTTTCATTACAAGCTCTTATGATCTTTGTTTTTTACAGTAAAGAAAGGAGTATCAATGCCCCTCTTGCCTCTTAACAATGATCCAAGTTGCTAAATAGGTTCACTCTTGTCTCTTAAGTTCCCACTGTATCACCCTAGGAACTATGTTATCCTATGTCTAGGACTTAACATGGTTTTAACAATCAAATCTTTATTAAAACTAGTTCAACAAAGAAGTTGTTATAAACTCTCATTCCTATTAATTCTTGAGTTCATAAATGTGACCTATGTCTGCTGTCACAAGTTTACATATTCCAAAGTGATCAATTCCAGAATAAGTGTTGAAAGAAGTATCACACAAGAATTAAAATGCATACACTACATAAATCATAATAACATATTTAGAAGTTCATTACAAGGTTATAACATCTCAACTTAAGGGAATTTAGCTCATGTTACTCATTATATAATAGAGAAAATATGCAAAGAGCATAATCAAATGAGTAATATAGCAAAAGAACTTAAAAGGAGAGAGATTACTCGAATAGAAGATCTTTTGCATGAGTTTCCCAAGTTGAAGTACAATATGAGTTCCTTACACAAGTTTCCTTCAAGTAGAAGTGAAGGGAGTGGTTGTCAAGCACCTCCTTACCTTCTTCCTCTTTAGAAACGTAAAGAAAAACAAAAACTAAACTAAACTAAACTAAAACTAAGTGATCATTTCAGAAACAAATGAAGAAATACAAATGAAGGATGAATGATTGTTTGTAGGTGAAGATATGGCTTCTATTTATAGGCTTGGAAGCTTTCCTCCCTTGAGGGGTTTCCTTAGGCGCGTAAGATTCAACTGAGGGGACCAACCTTGATAAAATCAGACAACTAATGAAGCAAGTAGCTCAGTTGTGGTCGTTTGCATGCATAACATAAGGTGTGGTCCATTGGAGAAGTGCCACATGTCTCTTTAGATAGATGAGCCTTGCAACTTGATTTTTATGTTTATCGCCGACTTCTGCAAGTGGCTCTGCTCCAGGTGACTAGGCATGACGTCACAGTTCAAGTGTGGAAGCATCAAAATGGTCCTTGGATGTTTTGGTGCAAACTGCTAGATTCTGCAGGTGTAGGCAGTGTTTCCTCTCCTGCAGTTGTTGCACTGAACAAAAACATCAAACCTAACAAGAAATGTGTATTTATGCCTAGTTACTTGTCCTAATCATTTGGATCTCTAAAATGTTGTTTCTTAATAAATCATATAATAATACAATTATATAGGTATCTAAAAGTACAAATTCTGATGTGTCATTCTATGAGGTCATCCACATCAGCACAATTTATTGTTCACAAAATATAGTCCACCTAGGCAACTTTACTTTTGCCAGCACAACAATACAAACATATTTAAAAACTATAACCGCACCAGAATTTTCTTAACATTCACAGCTACAATTATAGCCTATAATTACACCCATTTTCTTCATGGTACATGTTGGTCAACCATCCAATATCTACATAATTGTTGCCCATGTTCTCCCCTGCATATAAGTGTCCCATATTTTAAATTATTGACACAATTTGAATAACCCATCAATTGCATTCAACTTCTCACAATTGAGCCATTCTAGCCATTCTAGCTTTCAAAGTCACTGCAAAGTTGATAACTCTATTTTATATAGAGTATTTCATATGTTTAAACTTAGTAATTGCTCTCTTTCAAGTAATAATAAAGAGTTTATATAGTATTTAGTGTGATATATGATAACTTGAGTGATTTGAATGGTTATAGTTATTAATAGGCCATTTTGGATATATTGTGGTATGTTTGATGTTTTTGTTGATCTTGATCTCAATGCTTTCTGCATCAAATGCTCCCCGTGACCGATCTCGCATCAAATCTGCACTACTTGGTGAATGAGCACCCGACTTCATGAGCATCCACTTGCAATTGCTGACCTCATGCTTGGTCTTCTGAAGCCATCCCACCTTGTATAGTAGGCGCCTACCATTCACACATAGCTATAGGAATAGCTTTGAAGAGTCACCAACATAGGGACACATGTTCTATCATCATGGAACCACCCTATGTAATTAGTCAAAGATTTCAACTTGGGATCAACCTCTGAAAAGCAACTACAGTTATGATCCACTCAAGATTACTTCAACATGAAGGAAGGAAGCACCTCTCTTGAAGGCTATAAAAGGACCTCACATCTTCATTTGGAAATATATCACAATCCCTAAGTTAGATCAAAATTTCAATATACATAGTTAGTTTCTATTTTATAAGAGGGAAAGGAAGGAATTGACAAATCCTCCTTATCTCGATTTCATAGTGTTTGTATAGTGCTAAGGAGTAATGCTAGAGCATTGCTAGAAGATTTCATACAAAGAGCTTCAACATTTGTAACTTTTATCTTGTTGTTTCTCTTTTGTGATTTCTATTATATAAACATGGTCTATTCAGTTTATATATATCTTGCAATGTCTATTGTTAGCTAAACCTCTCTTAGTTGGAATGTTCTAATCATTTAATAAGCTTTTAAGTAAGTATGTTGCATGTATGTATGTTTGTACTTTAGTTCTTGCTTGATAATCTTTTCAAAACTTATTTTGAACTTGATCACTTAGAATAAGTAGATTTGTAAGAGCAGACATGACTTACAATTAAGAAATCAAGAACTAATATGGGTGAGTGTTTTACATAAAGAAAACTTTGTGAAAACCATGCTAAGTCCTAGAAATAGGATAGTATAGTCCATAGGATGAATTGTGGGTACTTAAAATACAAGAGTGAATTTATTTTAGCAACTTGGATAATTTAGGAGGCAAGAAAGGCATTGACAACCCTTTCTTTCTTTGCAAAAGCAAGGATCATAAGATTTGGTAGTGAAACTACGAAGAAAGTGACTGAAAGACACATAGCTAATGCAACAAAGATTCAGTCTGTTGCATCACATCTTCGCATCACACACTTAGAAGTAAATTACTTGATGAAGACATTCCAACTAGCTTTTCTCATTTGCATTATCACACTCTTTACTTTGCTTTCTTTCTAACTTAGTTGTGATCACTTAAACTCCAAAATTATTTTGTTACTTAGTTACTTTACACTTTATTACTTTATATTGATTTTAAAAGTGAGTTTTTCAATCTCTGTGGGTTCGATCTTTTACTACTTGTTTTTTGGGTGTGTATACTTGCACATTTGTGTTGTTATTTCCAAACACCAAGTTTTTGGCGCCGTTTCTTAGGGATTGAAGTAAATTCTTTTTAAAATTCGATATATAGTAATTTAGTGTTGTATATAATTCGGTATTTGTAGTTTACATCACAATGAAGCACATGGTGCTTTAGTATATGTACAGGACCAGAAACAGAACACCAGAATATAGCTTAGATCCAGAAATAGAAAGAAGATTCAGGAGATTGCTAAGACTCCAAAAAGCAGAATCAACAAGCTTGCAACATGTCTTTCAGTGAAGAACAAAGCTCAAGGCCACACTCAGTGAGAGGAGGCCCCGGTTCACTGAGATGCTCTTGAAGAAGAAGTTCATAGAGAAAATCTCATCCACATGGATCACATAGGTATGATTAATGATAGAGATAGACATATGAGGGATTATGCTCAGTTTGATCATCAAAACATGCAAACTAGCATAAATAGACCTCATATTGATGCCATGCATTTTGAATTTAAGCCTATGATGTTTCAAATGCTTCAAACTATTGGTCAATTTGGAGGATATCCTCATGAAGATCCTCATTTGCATTTAAGGCAATTTTTAGAAGTATGTAGTAATTTTATTATACCTGGTGTTAGTGAAAATGCATTTAGATTAAGGTTATTTCCTTATTCTTTGAAAGATAGAGCCAAGGCTTGGCTAAATTCTTTAGAGCCTAACTCTATCCATTCATGGAATGAAATGGCTGAAAAAATTTTAGGAAAATATTTCCCACCTATCAAAAATGCTAGGTTAAGAAATGATATTACATCTTTTAGACAAAAAGAGTTTGAATCTTATTTGAAGCATGGGAAAGATGGAAGGAACTTTTGAGAAAATGTCCTCATCATGGTTTACCTGTTATTATTCAAATGGAAACATTTTATAATGGTTTAGAACCTCAAACCAGAATAATGCTTGATGCATCATCTGGTGGAGTGTTATTAAATCTATCATACAATGAAGCATGTGAATTAATTGATAGAATAGCAGCTAATAGCTCTAGTTGGCCATTGAGAGGGTAAGTGCCCAAAAGAAACCATCAGGGGTACATGAAATTAATGATATATCTGCTTTGTCTGCTCAAGTAGCCACTCTAGCTAATTTGATGAAAAATTTCACTTCTGGCAATGCTACTGCATCTAATGCGTTTGCATCACCGACAAAGATCAAGTTGCGCAAAGAAGAGAACAAGTACCTCCAGGCACACCTAGTTGTGTGTCTTTGTGGAGGAGGTCACTTGTATGAGGAGTGTTCTAGCAACCCTATCTCTGTAAATTATGTAGGTTATAATAGGAATAACAACCCTTATTCCAACACTTATAATCCTGGTTGGAAAGATCACCCAAATTTTAGATGGAGCAACAATAGTGCACTGCACCTAGAACTCGCACCAACTACACCAACTACACCACCAGATTCCCACTCAAAATAACCAAAGAAACTCTCAACCTACCACTGAGAATTCTCTAGAATCCATGCTCAAAGCATTCATAGGTGAATCTAGAACTGCTAGATAAACTCAAGATGCTTCCATTAAGAACTTAGAGAATCAAGTTGGTCAATTAGCCATGACTTTGTATCAAAGGCCACAAGGTGCCTTACCTTCAATCTGAAGCTACTCCTTCCCAAAACAAAGGAAAGGAGCAGGTTAAGGCTATTTCATTAAGAAGTGGTAAGGATCTGGTAGAGTTAACTGAGAAGGAAGGTGTAGAAAAGGGAGAAAAGGCCAAAAATCAAAAGAAACCAATGCAGAAGCATCTAGTGCTCCTGCATCGCAAGAAGTTCAAAGTCCACTACCTAAGTTAGTACCTGAATACCCTCCTCCTCCTTATCCTCAAAGACTGAAAAAAGCACATGAGGAGAAGCAGTTTGGTAAATTCTTAGAGGTACTAAAACAATTACACATCAATGTTCCCTTAGTAGAAGCACTCCAACAAATGCCAAACTATGCAAAGTTTATGAAGGATGTGCTTACTAAGAGAAGAAGATTAGGAGAGTTTGAAACAGTTGTCATGACAGAAGATTGTAGTTTGCTTATGCAAAATAAGATTCCTAGGAAATTGGAGGATCCAGGTAGTTTTACAATTCCATTTTCCATTGGAAAATCCTATATTGGTAAAGCTTTATGTGATTTAGGTGCAAGCATCAACTTGATGCCTAAATCTATTTTTGACCAGTTAGAAATTGGAAATGCAAAACCAACCACTATGACACTTCAATTAGCTGACAGATCAATAGCCTATCCTGAAGGTATCATAGAAGACATCCTAGTTAAGGTAGATAAATTTGTATTCCCTGTAGATTTTGTTATCCTTGACTTTGATGCAGATAAGGAAGTGCCTATTATCCTAGGTAGACCATTCTTAGCAATTGGTAAAATCATAATTGATGTACAAAAAGGTGAACTCACTATGAGAGTGAATGATCAAGAGATAAAATTCAATGTAATGAATGCTATGAAGTATCCTGCAGAGGATACAGAAGAGTGTTCATCCTTATTCTCTCTAGATAAATTGGTAGAAAAACAGTTTTACAAGCCGTATGATCACTTAGCCAATGCAGATGCATTAGATGCAGCTGCATTGCTAGATGATGAAATACTAGAAAAAGGAAATCTGCCAATAGAAAATTCTTGTAAGGAAGTATAGGCTAGGACTTATGAACCACTCAATCTTGAGGATCCAATTCTCAAGAAGAACTTACCCTCAATAGAACAACCTCCTAAGTTAGAATTGAAGATATTGCCTGAACACCTTAAGTATGCCTTCTTAGGAACAAATGAGACTTTACTCGTTATCATTGCTTACGATTTAACATCAAAAACAGAGAGTGATCTCATTAGTACTCTAAAGAAGCATACCAAAGCTATAGGTTGGCAAATGGCAGATATCAAAGGAATTAGTCCTTCTATATGCATGCATAGAGTCTTTTTGGAAGAAAATTCCAAAAATAGCATAGAGAGTCAAAGAAGACTAAATCCTATTATGAAAGAGGTTGTGAAAAAGGAAATCCTTAAGTGGCTAGATGCTGGAATCATATACCCCGTATCAGACAGTGTTTGGGTAAGTCCTGTCCAATGTGTACCAAAGAAAGGGGGTGTGACAGTAATAGCCAATGAAAAGAATGTTGATACCAACTAGAATTGTCATAGGGTGGAGAATCTGTATGGATTACAGAAAACTCAACAAAGCTACTAAAAAGGATCACTTTCCTTTACCATTCATAGACCAAATGTTAGATAGACTAGCAGGGAAAGAATTTTATTGTTTCCTAGATGGCTACTCAGGCTATAATCAAATAGCCATTGAGCCTAAGGATCAACACAAAACCACCTTTACATGCCCTTATGGAACCTTTGCTTTTAGAAGGATGCCATTTGGCTTATGTAATGCACCTGCTACATTCCAAAGATGCATGATGTCTATATTCTCAGATTTCATTAAGCAATCAATGGAAGTATTCATGGATGACTTCTCTATCTTTGGAGAAACATTTCAAGTTTGCCTAACAAACTTGGAACAAATTCTCAAGAGATGTGAAGAAACAAATTTAGTCTTAAACTGGGAAAAGTGCCATTTCATGGTACAAGAGGGCATTGTGCTAGGACATAGAATTTCAAAGAAAGGTCTAGAGGTAGACAAAGCTAAGGTTGATGTCATTGAGAATCTACCACCACCAAATACAGTTAAGGGTATCAGGAGCTTCTTAGGCCATGCTGGTTTCTATAGAAGGTTTATCAAAGATTTTTCAAAAATCTCAAAACCATTATGCATGCTTTTGCAACATGATGTAGTATTCAACTTTAATGACTCTTGAATAGAAGCTTTTGACAAGCTTAAAAAGGCATTGGTGACTGCACCAGTGATAGTAACTCCAGATTGGAGCAGGCCATTCGAATGAATGTGTGATGCTAGTGACTTTGCAGTAGGAGCAGTCCTGGGGCAAAGATATGAAAAGGTTTTTCATTCCATTTATTATGCTAGCAAGACATTAATTGAAGCTCAAGTTAACTACACAGTTACGGAAAAGGAATTATTAGCTGTGGTATTTGCATTTGAAAAATTTAGATCTTACTTAGTTGGCACTAAAATTATTGTCTATACTGATCACTCTGCCATTAAGTATCTAATTTCAAAGAAAGATGCAAAACCAAGGCTGATAAGGTGGATCCTACTCCTACAAGAATTTGATCTTGAAATTAGAGACAAGAAAGGAGTAGAGAATCAAGTAGCAGACCATTTATCAAGGATTGAAGGAGAATCACTTGGTACACAAGGAGAAGAAATCATGGAGAGCTTTCCAGATGAAAAACTATTGGCAATGCAGGAGCATCAAATGCATCTGCACCATGGTTTGCTGATATTGTAAACTTCCTTGCAAGCAAAGTAGTACCAGTGAATATGACATATCAACAAAGGAGAAGATTCTTCCACATAGTCAAGCAATACTATTGGGATGATCCATTCCTTTACAAAATGTGCCCTGATCAATTAATGAGGAAATGCATACCTGAAGAGGAGCAACAAGCAGTGCTTCTGCATTGCCATTCTGCACCTTATGGAGGACACTTTGGAAGCACTAGAACAGCAGCTAAGGTATTACAGTCTGGTTATTTTTGGCCTACTTTATTTAAAGATGCTTATTTTATGGTCAAATACTGTGATAAATGTCAAAAAGCATGGAATATTTCTGATAAGCATGAAATGCCTAGAACTAATATTTTAGAAATTGAATTATTTGATGTTTGGGGCATGGATTTCATGGGACCTTTTCCACCTTCTTTTGGCAATTTATATATCTTAGTAGCTGTTGATTATGTGTCCAAATGGGTAGAGGCAGTAGCATTACCTAATAATGATGCTAAATCAGTGAGTAAATTTCTTCAAAGAAATATATTCACTAGATTTGGAACTCCTAGAGCTATCATTAATGATGAAGGTTCACATTTTTGCAATAAGATCATAGAAAACCTTCTAGCTAAGTATGGAGTTAAACATAAGATAGCTACAACATACCACCCTCAAACTAGTGGACAAGCAAAATTATCCAATAGGGAAATTAAGAGAATGCTAGAAAAAATGGTGAGTCCAAATAGAAAAGATTGTTCTTTACATTTGGATGATGCTTTATGGGCATATAGAACAGCATTCAAAACACCCTTAGGAATGTCCCCTTACAAATTAGTCTATGGAAAAGCATGTCATTTATCTGTGGAATTGGAAAACAAATCCTATTGGGCTATCAAGAAGCTCAATTTCAACCTAAACAAGGCAGGTAAAAAGAGAATGTTAGAGCTTGATGAGCTAGAAGAAATTAGGCAAACCTCTTATGAGAATGCTGAAATCTACAAAGCTAAGACTAAGATATGGCATGACAAGAAAATTCACAGAAGAGAATTGAAAGAAGGAGGACTAGTTCTGCTATACAACTCTAGGTTGAAGCTATTTCCTGGTAAACTAAGATCAAGGTGGTCAGGACCATATAAGTTGATAAAGGTTTATCCACATGGAGCAGTTGATTTATTAGATAAAACCTCAAATACTGTCTTCAAAGTGAATGGTCAAAGAGTTAAGATCTACTATGGTGAACATGTGGTGAGAGACAAAACCACCACCCATTTGCAAAATCTCTAAGTAAAAAGAGGTAGTCAGGATGACAAGACTCTTAAAACAAGCGCTTGATGGGAGGCAACCCATTGTTTTTAATTATTTTTGTGCAATTTTATGTTTTTAGTTGTTTTGCAAAAATGCAGGATACTAATGCAGCTGCATCAAGTGCACCTGCATTGCAGAAAAAATTGCCCTGCATCAAAAATCTCAAAAATTTGAAGAATGTGATTAAGTGTGAGTCATAAGGCTTCAGGAAGATCAAAGGGAAGTTAAGCAAGATTAATGAAGTGTTAGTAGCCAAGGATGACACGTGGCGTGATGCATGCATAACACGCAAGGCATAACGGCTACCTAATAACTCCACTTCCTTATTTCTGAAACATAAAGCCTTAATCTTGTTACCGTTACCCCTTCTTCGCAAATCTCACAAATTTCTCTCATTCGAGACACAATTACTCTTCACATTCTCATCTTCATTTTCTCAATCAAAAACAAGCAAAGACCTAGAATTTGAACAATCAAGATGGTGAAGAAACAATCAGCACAGAAATCATCAAGCAAGCAGACCAAAACTCCCCAGAAAGAGAAGAAAGTCATGCATGCAGGATCATCATCAAGCAAGAAAGGCAAAACCAAAGAACCAGAATCCAGAACCAATGATAATGCTCATTTCTGGAAGATGCAATTACTACCCGAGAGAGGGTATGATTTGAAGAAGGCTAGCCCATCATTCATGTCAACAGTGGCCAATCTCAATTGGGACCACTTTGTTCTACCAAGAGGAGGCTACATTGAAGATTTGGTGAGGGAATTCTATGCTGGTATCACACCACAAGAAGGAACAGAGCATTCCTACACTTCCATGGTGAGAGGTAAACTTGTACACTTTCATGCAAATAAATTGAATGAACATTATATGCTGAAATATAATGGAGTTGAATTTGAGAACAAAGTGGCCAAGGCCTTTAAGAAAGAAATGGAAGAACTGAGAAGTAGGATTGCAATATCAGTGTCTGTTTGGGAAAAATTTACACCTAATGAAATCAAACTTAGAAGTAATTATTTGATTGATGCATTAGGTAATTGGCATTTGTTCATAGCCACTTGATTACGCCGCTTACATCACACACATATTCAATGACGAAAGAGAGATTGATCTTGCTAGATACAATTCTCTCCGAGGGAAATGTTGATATAGGTAGATTGGTTGCTAGAGAAATTATTGCATGCTCAACAAAATCAAAGGGATTTCTGTTTTTCCCTTGTCTTATTACTGAGTTATGCATGAAAGAAGGTGTTCAAATTGCTTCTAATGAACAAAGAAAATTCCCACCTGGTAATCTGAATGCTGAAATGAAAGAAAGATTGAGAAATGTAAGAGGTACTGCACCTGCAATGCAAGAGCATTTCATGCAGAAGTAGATTGCAGTCTGGAAGTTTTTGAATGACCAACATGATTAGCTTCAATTGGTTTTTGACAAGATATTTGATCTTGTGGGCCAAGTTAATGCCCCTGAATTTCCAAGTTGGGTACTGAAAGCTGAAGGAGAAGAAGAGGAAGAGGCTGAAGAGGAAAAGAAAGGAAAAGAGAAGGTAGAGGAACCTAGTACCAAGAAGAAGGTAACTAGGAAACAATCAAAAGGAAAGAAAAAGGTTGTGGTAGAACCTATGTTGAAGAAATGTATGATACAGATGCTGAGGATGAGGAGTTAGAGAAAGAAATGGATGAAGAAATAGAGGAAGAAGAAGAAGAGACTGATGATGAAGTTGATGTAGAAGAGGAAGAGCATGCTAGGGGTGTAATTCTAGAAGAAATAGCTAGACAAAAATATGCCAAACAAACACCACAAGCCCAGCAAGAAACAACTCAAACTCCACCTATCACATCACCAATTACCAAAACACCCATCATCTCACCAAACCAAGAATCATCTTCCATCCCAAAATCACCATTACCCTCCCTCAATGATCCACCAGTTCTATCACCACCACAAACAACCCCTCCACCACCCTCTCCAAGAAATGAACCTGAGAAAACACCTCACACAGAACAAACCATCTCTGAGCCCAACCCTGTTATGCCAGAAAGACAAACAGAGCAACAAGTACCTTCTGATCCAAGCAACATTACTACTAATGTTATTTCTGCTCTTGAAAAAGAATTTGTGCAGGAAAGAGAAGAAGAAGGACTTGACAAACAAGACAAAGGAGAAGAATCATCTGCAAAGGAGCCTCTAGCTCAATCTGAAGAGATGCAGAGTGATGCTCCTGCATCACATGCTGCTGCATCGCAGCAGACAACAACAATGCATGATGAGGCAACAATCAAGCTTGTTCTGGAACAAATGGCTCAACAGAAGAGAGATGCTTTGCACAACACACAGAAATTCTTCAAAACACCTGCAGGAAGGCAAACTAAATTGACACCAAAGAGGAAGAAAATCGATGTCGACAAGATCGATGCACTCCGCATCATCCACGTAAAATGATCCTCGCTAATACACTGTAAGTAGGAGGTGCATCTCGCACCTCTGTAAGAAACACCAAGCAAGCCACCCAAAGAAAAGAAGCAGAAGGTGAAACACACTCCTCCAAGCAGGCAGAGCACCAGAATCAGGAGTGGAGCCAAGAAATGAGTATCATTTACAAGTTTTCACATAAACTGCTATAGCTTGTTTTGTTTCTATCTGAACTATTTCCCTGGATGTATTTAATCCCTCTCCCCTATTTTGAACAAAATATGGTTTGTTTTTCTGAACAAATTAGCAGTGTGGACACTGCTACCCCTTAAGTTTTGGGGGGGGGGATTTATCTTGCATGTTATGTTTAAATATGTTTGTTTTTATCTAGTATGTTGTGTGTTTTATTAATATGTTCTATATAGTAAATATATGTTTTAAAGTAGTTTATAGTTTGTTTAAATATTAGATGTACTTAACAAAGTAGTATCTAAGTATTTTAGTAGAAAAGATCAGTTTTTCAAAAATATGGTGAAAGCCTATGGATGGAATTTCAATGATGAAAAAGAAAAAGAAGCCTTATTTCTTAGAAAATAACCAAAATTATTTTTACTTCAACACTTCAAAACTGAGTTTGTGAAAAGAACCTTGCTATTTAAAGATCAATCTGATGCAAGGGGAATTTTTGGTAAGCTTAGGTCAAAACAAAGCTTTACTAAAAAGAAAGAAGAGCTTAAAGAATTAAGTTTGGGGGTGTTTTTATGAAAACAAAGGTTGAATTTGAAAAGTATAAAGAGTAAACAATGTACAAAAAGAATACAAAAATGTGGACAAAGCCATATCTCGAATCATTTGAAACTATACACGTGTTTAAGTACATGAATGCATCACGAGGTCAAAGACTGTGCCATGCAGAATAAATGTATCGGAGGATAGTTCAAAATCGAACTCGTGCCAAAGTGCAAAGAAAAAAAATATATGCATCTGGAGGTCAAAGACCTGTGCCAAAGTGCATTTGCATCTGGAGGTCAGTGAGGAAGGTAATATGAGCTAGCAAAAGAAAAAAGCATCATCAGTGCAGAAGCATCAATGCAAACTGCACTGAAGAAAAGCAAAATGCAGAAAAAATCAATGCACAAATCACTTCAAAGAAGTATTGCATCTGCACAAAAAGATCCACACAAAAAAATAGAAAAATGCATTGGCTCAAAAGCTTTGAAAGATTCAAACAAACCCTTTGATTATTAGAACTCCCCAACACTTGAGAAAATTTTGTGAGTCTAAACTCTCTTTTGAAAAATATTTTGGTGTGACCAAAGATGAACCAATCCTTTCAAAGGCTAGGAGGAAATCTTTCACTTAGTCTTGGAACCAATCTCAACTCAGTGGGCTCACACACACACACAAAAGAGTTTGAATAGCTTTGGTAGTTTTGAAGAAATAAAGACACAAGAAAGATTGTTGAGAATTGAAGTTCATAGGGAACTCCTCATAAAAATCCAAAAATCAAACTGATCTATCTTCTAGAATTATAGTTTTTAATAGTTTTTCTTTGTCATTACTTGCGGACAAGCAATGGTTTAAGTTTGGGGGTGTGATAACTCTATTTTATATAGAGTATTTCATATGTTTAAACTTAGTAATTGCTCTCTTTCAAGTAATAATAAAGAGTTTATATAGTATTTAGTGATATATGATAACTTGAGTGATTTGAATGGTTATAGTTATTAATAGGCCATTTTTGATATATTGTGGTATGTTTGATGTTTTTGTTTAGTGCAGTCTCAATGCTTTCTGCATCAAATGCTCCCGTGACCGATCCTCTGCATCAAATCTGACTACTTGGTGAATGAGCGGCCACTTCATGAGCATCCACTTGCAATTGTCGACCTCATGCTTGGTCTTCAAGCCATCCCACCTTGTATAGTAGGCGCCTACCATTCACACATAGCTATAGGCATAGCTTTGAAGAGTCACCAACATAGGGACACATGTTCTATCATCATGGAACCGCCCTATGTAATTAGTCAAAGATTTCAACTTGGGATCAACCTCTGAAAAACAACTACAGCTATGATCCACTCAAGATTACTTCAACATGAAGGAAGGAAGCGCCTCTCTTGAAGGCTATAAAAGGACCTCACATCTTCATTTGGAAATATATCACAATCCATAAGTTAGATCAAAATTTCAATATACATAGTTAGTTTCTATTTTATAAGAGGGAAAGGAAGGAATTGACAAATCCTCCTTATCTCGATTTCATAGTGTTTGTATAGTGCTAAGGAGTAATGCTAGAGCATTGCTAGAAGATTTCATACAAAGGGCTTCAACATTTGTAACTTTTATCTTGTTGTTTCTCTTTTGTGATTTCTATTATATAAACATGGTCTATTCAATTTATATATATCTTGCAATGTCTATTGTTAGCTAAACCTCTCTTAGTTGGAATGTTCTAATCATTTAATAAGCTTTTAAGTAAGTATGTTGCATGTATGTATGTTTGTACTTTAGTTCTCGCTTGATAATCTTTTCAAAACTTATTTTGAACTTGATCACTTAGAATAAGTAGATTTGTAAAGAGTACATGATGACTTACAATTAAGAAATCAAGAACTAATATGGGTGAGTGTTTTACATAAAGAAAACTTTGTGAAAACCATGCTAAGTCCTAGAAATAGGATAGTATAGTCCATAGGATGAATTGTGGGTACTTAAAATACAAGAGTGAATTTATTTTAGCAACTTGGATAATTGTTAGGAGGCAATAAAGGCATTGACAACCCTTTCTTTATCGCAAAAAGCAAGGATCATAAGAGTCGATAGTGAAACTCAAGAAGAAAGTGATGAAAAGACACATAGCTAATGCAACAGCATTCAGTGCAACTGCATCACATACTGCATCACACACTTAGAAGTAAATTACTTGATGGAGACATTCCAACTAGCTTTTCTCATTTGCATTATCACACTCTTTACTTTGCTTTCTTTCTAACTTAGTTGTGATCACTTAAACTCCAAAATTATTTTGTTACTTAGTTACTTTACACTTTATTACTTTATATTGATTTTAAAAGTGAGTTTTTCAATCTCTGTGGGTTCGATCTTTTTACTACTTGTTTTTGGACTGTGTATACTTGCACATTTGTGTTGTTATTTCTAAACACCAAAAGTCACTGCAGAAAATACGTAGAATTGCCGTTTCAATTATGTTAGAATTAAAAAAAAAACCAACATCTTAGATGACAACTTGCAAATCATTCATTTTAAAAACTATAACCGCCCCAGAATTTTCATAGCATTCACAGCTAACATTAAAACATAGAAACCGATGGAGAATTGTTTTTACAATGAATTGAAGCTCCACAAGTAGAATTGGCTCCAATTTTATTCATAGCTCACACAAAAAAAATTCAAAATCCATTTTGGCGCAATTTTCAAAAATCTTCCAAACTTTTTAAATTACCAATTCAATCACTTTTGATACCACTAACATCTATATTAACACTATAAATAGGCTCCATTGGTATCACATCCTTCCCTCAGATTTTTTTATGCTCTTCTCCTTTACACATTATCTACCAGCTATTCTTTTCAGTAATCTTGTTTACTTCTTAGAAAACAATGGAACTCAGTGCTGAAATGACTGTTGATTTCCTATTTCTTCGTAATGTCAACTTGAATGCACTACACCTCTTTGGCACAAATGTATATACAATCTATTAATAATACATTTAAATAGGTTCCTTAAGGCTGAAAATCCTAGGTGTCAACCTCTCAGCCCCTCCACATAAGCATTGCTATTTTTTTGGCCTAGCTAGATTTTTCAATCCATGTCACTTATTGCATTAATTTGGCTTGATTTGTCAATTTGGAATGATTTAAAACCAAACAAAAACTGATATTTTTTTAAAGATTATTATTGAGTGATGACAATCAATTCATAATTCAAATCCTATTGTAATTATTTTTCAACGTTTTTTTTTCAAAGAGTAACGTTCAGATGTTATATATAACATACATTTATATCATTTGATTGAATGCCAACGTTCAGCCGTTATATATCTGAATACATATAGTGGGTTGCTTCGGTGTGCTCTCTTAAAATTTTTATTCCATGTTGGTTAGTGCTCCATTCGCATGCAAGAGAGAGAGAGAGAGAGAGAGAGAGAGCGAGGGCATGCGGCGATCTAATGGAGTTGTTCAACAACGACAAACGACGTTGTGGGTTTATTTAGATTTTCAAAAAACATCAGGCTAATGCTTGACGATTCAAAATTTAGATGGGTTGCTTTTTGTATGCTTGGTTGTTAGGAATTCTCCAATAGTTCCATGAATTATTTATGAGCATTCCTTCTTGATTTTTTATTTTTTTTCCTTGGTTAATTAAAAATGATCTCAATATAATGCAAATAGAATATTAGAGTTGAACATTGGGCATATAATTGATCTGCAAAAGGTGACGTGCAGTTAATATTATGGAATTATGTAATAATATGAGCGTATCAATTACTCCATACTCTAATCCTATTTGCATTGAGATCAATTTTTATTAAGCTTCAGAGGAAGTCTTGAACTATCATGCTTGGAAATGAAGCACGAGTGTGTGTGTTACTTTAAAACCTCCAAGTTCTTGTGCATTGAAAATCGAATATTGAGTTTCTTTTAAGTACACCAGTCAATTATACATATTTAACTATTTTTTATAAACAAGCTTAACTCTACCCATTGAATTTTAATATCTTAGGAACGTGTTGCATATTTGTTCGAGTCTATTTTCTAATTATTCCAAATCCTTCTCAGTTCTCTTTCTGCATGACTTATATTGCAAAAGAAAACTGGCCAGCATTTGATCAATTACTAAAGAAAATATATAAATAAAATACTTGCATTGATTTTATTTTGTTGTTGATTTAATTACTGTTAGAGACATCATGAGCTGTTGAAATCCGGTTCATCTTTTTTTTTTATGTTATTATTATTATTATTTGTGATTTTTATTATTTGTTGTGATGGTGTTGTTTGATTTATAGGGTTTTATGCTCACTACTCAAGGTTGAAGATGAAGAGGATGTTTAGTCATGATTGAAGTTTTTAAATTTTTTCATTTGACTAGCAAAATATGGTTCAATTGATGGTGTAGCTTTTTCACAGACAAGTTGACCTGTGAATGGGTATCGACAGGTGTGTCAAAATAAGACGGTAAATAATGCTACCTATTTCAACAATAGGTCCAACATTTCTTCATCTTTGATGTTGTGAACATGTTTCATTGCTAGTTTTTTCTACAATTTGGTCACATATTAGTTTTCAAACTACGATTGCATATCATTTTCTTATTTCCTTTAAGAATAATCAAATTGTTCCCTAATCACAAATATTGCACAAATTTGAGAGGCCTAATATTCACCATTAATTCCTAATTCAAATAAAAAATGTTTCAATTTTCAATTGTCATTACTCAAATCTACACTTATATACTAACCAATTCTCATTTAGCAGATTATCATAAAAAATAAGCACGTAAATAAAATATGAACTATTGTTTATAATCTTAAGAGGGACTGTGAAGAGAAGGAGAAAACAACAAAGGAGCTAACCACTCTACTAATCTCTTCTGGGGTTGCTGATAGCAAGATAATATTTCCATTTTATCCGTTAAAGTTGGATTTTGAAACTTTTTTTCATTTTTCCACTCATGATTTTTACTGCTATTTACAACAGAGAGTTGCTGAATTAGAAGACATTATACGGAGGAATATTGAAGAGTCATTACATGTAAGAAAACATAAAATGCCAGTTATGGAATGGGTCGGGATACTACATCGCATGGGTCGGGATATTGCTTAAACCAAAAATTTACATTTTTAACATCGTGATGAATGTCAGTTATGGAATATTGAAGAGTCACTACATGTAAGAAAACATAGCTCATGTTCTGAGATGAACGTTGTAACCTAACTTAGGAGAATGCATAATAGTAATGTTATTGATTTGCTTTATTGAATTAAGGGAGTATATCAAGGTACCATTGACAGTTCTATTAGTCTTTTTAATTCTCTCTTCTTTCAACAATAATGGATGTGTACTTGATATGTAAAATGTTTAAAGATTGTTTGGTACATTTGTCAGCAATGATTCTTATAAAACAAAGAAAATAAAATAATAAAAAATAAAGGGGATAAATTATTTTGGTATATTTTTTCTGATAAAGATTGTGTTGGTGTATTGATCAACATGAAAATAATACATGGGTTTTTCAAAACCTCCAAATGGGTAGATTAAGTGAATAAAAAACGAATCCAACTCATATGAAGTGGGACATGAACTTTAGATTAAAAAGTAACTAATCTCAACGACTAATAAAAAATTAAGGGTTTGTAAAAAAAATGGTTGTAAGCTCTAACACATTTATGATTTTGTTAGCATGAGACTTCCCCTAAATATTGCAAAAAAAAAAGAGGTCAAAAAAGAGCCCAAGAAGGGACTAAACCAAAACCCTTGAAAGAAACAGATTACCATTAGTTTTCTTATCAAGGTTACTTATTTTACAATCTAAAGTAAGTTGATCACTTTAGAGAATCCAAATCTATAAAAACCTTATATTATCAAATGAAACAACGTTGTCAAAAAAAAAATGAAACGAATTTGTCTCAGTTATCATGTTCAATATTTATATTCTTTCAGTGTTTGAAAAATCGGTAAGACTCCCTAATAGCGTTAACATTAAGATCATTAAGCATAGTATTGGAAGCAGGTTGGGTCATGAATATTATGCACATAAATACTAAATTAAAATCAACAAACACGATTCGTTGGTACTACACTTTACTAAATTTAGATACAATTTTTTTTGACTTCTTTTATTTATTTTTTAAAAATTATGTTGGTTTTTTTTTTCATAAAAATATTTAAATTTAATATTATGCATGAAATTTGTTTCCCGTGCATCGCACGGGTTGCATACTAGTAAGCTATATTTATATATTAATGTACTTGAAAATAAACAATAACCTAAGTAAAAATAGATGAATAACTCTATATAAAATAGAGTTATCAGTAGCGCTGAAATTGATATTAGGAAGACTTGTGATAGGCTGGATTGGGGATATTTGAGAAGGGCACTTGTGAAGATGGGTTTCCATGAGAAGTGGGTAGGATGGATGGCTATGTGTGTTGAAACAGTACACTACTTAGTGCTTATGAATTGAGAGAAAGTTGATTCAGTCTCACAAGAGAGAGGACTTAGGCTGGGTGACTCACTGTCACCTTACCTTTTTATATTGTGTGTTGAGGGACTTTCTGCTTTACTTCAAAAATGTGAGGCTAGAGGTGACCTTCATGGCGTCAAACTGTGTTGGGGTGGACCTACCCTGCCATTATACTTTTTGCAAATGATTGTTTTTTATTCTTGCAGGGCTGATGATAAGGAGAGCATGCAACTGAGGGAAATTTTGGAATTTATGAAAAAGCATCAGGACAATCCATCAACCTTCATAAATCAGAAGCATTTTTTAGCAGAAACACCAATGATGTTACAAAGGCGTGTGTTGTGGAAAACTTAGGAGTCTCTTAATGTATGTGTACCGACAAATATTTGCAGGTTTTCCTTCCAGTGTGGGTAAGAGTAAGAAGTAGCTGTTTGGGTATCTTAGAAACCGAATGTGGCACAAGATTCATCTGTGGTTGTGCAGACACTTGTCAAAGGCGAGGAGGGAAGTTTTGGTGAAGTCAGTGGCTCAGCCTATCGCTCCATATTGCTGCATATTATATGAGCACATTTCTTATCCACATGTCAATTGGGGAAGAGATGGAGAGGATGATTAATTCATTTTGGCAGGGTTCTAATTGTGGTACTAGTAGAGGTATTAACTGGCTCAATTCAGATAAGTTGACTATACCCAAGGCATTTGGTGGGATGGGCTTTCAAGATTTCCATGGTTTCAACTTAGCCATGCTAGGAAAGCAAGGTTGACGTTTATGTACCAATCAAGATGCTATTGTTACTCGTGTCTTCAAAGCTACTTTCCGAATCGTGACTTTATGGGGGCTTGCTTCGGCCATAATCACAATTATGTTTGGTGTAGCATCCATACTTCACAGGTAGTGGTTGATTTTGGAGCTAGATGGAAGATTGAAGATGGTTGTCGTCTCAATGTTTGGCGTGACCCGTGGGTGAGGGAAGGGACCAACCCTTTTGTATCTACGACTATGGTACCAGGAACTGAAGAGCTGACAGTAGGAAGTCTTTTTAACGTGGTTAATGGAGCATGGAACCCTACTTTAGTGGACAATTGATTAACAATGAGGACAAGACCAGAATTTTGGACACGACTCTTTTCTGTAGGGATGACGAAGATAAGCTTATTTGGAATTGAAGTCGTAAGTTTATTCGGTGAAACCCGCCTATTATGCTGCCATGGATGAACTAATTGATAGCTCATATTTTCACCTTGCAAGGGATTGGAAGATGATTTGGAAGCTGAATGTTCCTCATAAAGTCCGTATTCAGCATGCAAAGTCAGTTTGGAGGACGACGGGTTTGTGGAATAAGATTCAACCGATTGTCATGGAAGCAAATGGGTACCAAGGTTGTGTTCTTAAAATTATTGCTTCTCTTCAAGAAGGTTCTCGAAAACGATTTGCTATGGTAATTTGGTGTTTGTGGAAGAGGATGAATGAGAAAATTTGGGAGAGTGTTATCAAACCCGTTTAGATCTCTCTACAATGGACTTATTGTTTTGTTGGGAGGAAGCGAAGCACTCCAAATTGCTTCACTCATCACCAATCGACCCTTTAGCACCAGTGAGGGTGTATCTCAGTCTCGTCCTGAGGCGACTTTGGTCAAATGCAACGTCAATGCTGCTCTTTTTGACGTTGGCAAGTTTGGTATTGGTCTCCTGTATCAGCAATGAAGAATGTGCGTTCATGAATGCTAAGTCCCTTTGGTTCCATGACAATCCTCAACCACAAGAGGCTGAAGCTTTGGGTTTATTGGAAGCAGTCACTTTGGTTGCAAGAACTAGACATCCAACGTGTTACCATCGAGCTTGATTGCAAAGCGGTGGTGGATGACATTCGAGGAGTGTGTGATTCTGTCACTGACAAAACCTTAAGATCAAAACTTACTTTCTACTATTCACAACTATTCTGTTAGTTTTATTCGGCGGTAAACAAACATTGTGGCTCATACTCTTGCTAGAACGTCAAGACTTTATACTAGCTCCAATATTTTCGTTTGTAATCTGACTTGTATTTCCGTTTTGATTATTATTATTAATGAAATGCTATAAGTTTCTTTTGATAAAAAAAAATTGAAAAAAATTTCCTTATCGCTTTACACGAGCAAAGCATGAAAGAGAAGAAAACGTGGTACCTGCCTCACCTCACCTCACCACTCCACAAATGCTTTCTTCTTCAGTACACCTTACACCTTACACCCTCCCCTCCCCTCCCCTTGTTTTTCTTTAATTTCCACCTTAGTGCGATGTTAGTGGACACTTTCACAAATCACAATTAACAATTAATTAATCCACGCAATCTACTCCCTGAAAAAAATTAAGCACTTTCCCCTCTGCTTCCATTCCTTC
This sequence comes from Oxytropis ochrocephala, assembly GCA_020916435.1. Lineage (NCBI taxonomy): Eukaryota > Viridiplantae > Streptophyta > Magnoliopsida > Fabales > Fabaceae > Oxytropis > Oxytropis ochrocephala. The sequence continues at coordinate 93,212,531 of CM037091.1, forward strand.
CAAAATTTCAAAAAAGAAAAAAACAAAAATAAATAAAAGCACTGTGCCTCCAAAAGAAAATGACACTTGTTAATTTTGCAGCACACAAGTTACTTCACTATCTCTTCAAACCCTAAACAATTCTCAAAATTTCTCTTCACTTTCTCTCTTCTATTCTCCACAAAAACCAAAAATCACACTACTACACACTCAAGAAAAAATAGAATTATCTGTTTTATTTTTTGTAGCATTTTTTTTTGAGTGTTTAGAAATGGGGATACCAAACACGCCGCAAGGGAATGAACTGTGAGGAGCTATTTTTTATGCATTGTCGTCACTCCCAATGGGAAAAGGCGAAGAGGAACAACAACCGTTGCCACGTGGCGTGGTCTCATCGGATCCGCCGCAAAATGCGGTGGAAGAGTGTCGGTGCAGGTGTTTTTCTCGGATTCGGAAACTTTTTGGTGTCAGATGCATTCTCGTTTTGTTATTATCTGTTGCCGTTTTTCTTTCTGCTTTGTTTTGGTTGCCTCCTTTTCTTCGTCTTGCAGATCAGAAGAATTTGCATGATGATTCTAAATACAAAGGTGCGTTTTTTCCATTTTCGCCCCCTTTTCATTTCAGAGCTTTATTTTTTATGTATTTTTTTTTTGGTTTGTCGGTGGTTGGTGGCATTGTTTCGTTGTGTATAGTATAGATAGATCTGTTTCTGTTTTTGGTTCTGCAAGAATAAATTTTCTGATTTTTGGAAGATTGGGTGTGTTGTAATTTGGGGACATTTGAAAAATATTAGTGGTTTAATTTAATTTTTTGTGTTGTTTTGAAAATTTAATTGTGGTTTGGCATGGATAATAATAAATGGTACTGGTGTGAAATAAATTGGCTTCTCAAGTATTATTAAATTGCCGGTAAAAAAAAAGTATTATTAAATTGGGAATTTAAGTATTTAATGATTCGGTTAGTTTTTAAAGTATGGTAATTTTGTTTGTTTATTAGCCAATGGAAGAGGTTTAGATATTGTAGGAAAAAGAACTTGTTTGTCGGATCAGTATTTTTTTCTTTTAGTATTTTGGAAATTACTTTTCTTATAAGCTATTTTAGGAAAGGCTTGAGGGTTTTGATCTTGCATTTTTTAAATGGTTTTGGCATTGCATTGGATAATGGACCTCGTTTAGGTTTTGATTTTTTTTTTTCAACATTATTTGCTTTATTTGGTGATTGTATTTTGACAATGTTATTCACAAACTTGGGTGTCAAATTTGGTAGCAAATTGGGTTGGTTATATGCATTGCTGAGTGCAGCGGTTGTAGTTTTTTGCTGCCATGGGATTAAAAGGCCATGTGTTTGAGCTGTGTCATTTTTTACAGAATTTTCTTCATGTTCGTATGCACCTATATGTGTCATTTTCTAAACAAAGTTTGATCCATTGTAGTGTTGAAGTTCTATCACTTAATTGTGCATTGGCACACTACTAAAATAGTTGGACTATGGCAACAAATACCGATAAAGTCAAACTCTTTTCATAATATTTTATTTTTTGGTCTACTAGATGAAATGGCAATAAACACCATGCACACACACTATCACTGCACACACCCGAGTTCGAACCCAGGAGTCGACGTCCCCATGTCGCTGAAATTGCCTAGGCAACCAACAGTGAGGGACAAACTCTTTTCATAATACAAGCACAACTTATAAAATTTATTTCTACAATGATAAATTTATTAATTTTGCAGGTCATGATATTGTTGCAAGCTTCATTGTTAATAAGTCAGTCAGTGTGCTAGAAGATAATATTTTGCAGCTGACAGAAGAAATTTTTGATGAGATAGAAGCTCCCTCTACTAAAGTACCTATCTCTTCATAGTTTCCTTTCATGCCCTGTCTTAATATTTGCTTAATGATGTTATTCTCCTTTTCTTTAAAAATTTTCAGGTGGTGATATTGTCTCTCGATCCATTACCTCGGCCAAACAAGACAAGAGTGATTTTTGCAGTTGATCCTGATGGTGAATACCCAGAAATGTCTCCACCTGCCATTAGTTTGATAAGAGCATCATTTACATCCCTGGTTATTCACCAATCTGTTCTCCAGCTCACATCATCCTTGTTTGGATATCCCTTCTTTTTTGAAGTACTGAAATTTAAGGGAGGAATTACTATAATTCCACAGCAGAGTGCATTTCCGCTGCAGAATGTGCAAACGCGATTTAACTTTAGTTTGAATGTCTCCATTTATCAAATACAATCAAATTTCAACGAGCTGACAAGTCAGCTAAAGTCTGGATTACATCTGTCATCCTTTGAGGTTTGTGAATTCTTCTTTCTTTTCTTAGTTTCTGTTATATATTCACGATTCTAATAATTTGTTTTTGTATTTTGTTTACCTTCTGGGATTGAGGTCAACTTTCAGTTCTGATTTATGCTATTTATTTGCCTGGACCTGTGTCTGTGTCAAGTGAGTCATTTTGGCATTGGACTATGTAAGCGGATAGAACAATATAGCATAAATAACATGCGAGCTTGCTTGCCAGCATGCATAGGGTCTTTATTATTGGTGCTCAGAAAACTGTCCTGAGCCTGAACTCTAAGGAAAACTCTTTCCCAAAAAAACAACTATTTTCTTTCTAGAAGATATTTTCTTCTTCTACCTTCTCATTAGTGTGACCATTTTATTATTGTTTGTGGGACTTCTAGAAGATTTCTGATAAAATGTTAATCAAAGGCTATGCCATGCTGATTTTGATTTGCTTTACTCGTTGGTTACAGAACCTGCATGTAAGCTTATCGAATTCTGAGGGTTCAACAGTAGATGCTCCTACTACAGTTCAATCCTCTGTTCTACTTGCAGTTGGAATTTCTCCATCAAAGCACAGACTAAAGCAGTTGGCACAAACCATCATGGGACCTCATAATCTTGGCTTGAATAACACCGAGTTTGGCAGGGTTAAGCAGGTCCGACTTTCATCCGTCTTGCAGCACTCCCTTCACGGCGGTGATGGTAGTGGCTCTAGATCACCTTCTCCTGCTCCTTTGCCTCATCCCCCACACCACCACCACCATCACCATCATCACCATCACCACCATCATCACCACCATGATGCCCATCTAACTCCTGCAACTTCTCCTATACCTGCACCTACACCTAAGCCTTCGAAGAGTATAACTCCACCTGAGGTAGGTTCTCCCGCTGCTACAAATAACGCTCCTGCACCGCAGAAGAGTTCTCAAGCTCATCCTCCTGATTGTCCATTTGAGCACAGAAGAAGATCTGGGCATCATGCTTGGAAGCATGCTCATCTAACACCTGCTGTTGCCCCTAGTAATGGTCAACATTATCCTGTTCCTGTTTCATCACCAAAACCACACGTTGAACCCCCGACACATGTCTCCCATTCAATACCTGCATTGAGTCCTTTACCAAATGTAGCTTTTGCTCATGCTCAACCCCCTCCTAAGAATGAACCGGCTGCAGAAATTTCTCACACACATTCTCATGGGTCATCACTATCTTCAGGTGAGTATGCTTAATAGTATAACGATTATTATTTGGTTCTGAGCTAATGTGTTATTGGTGTTTAATTAGACACAACTTGTTTTACAATTTTTTGCACACGCTTCATTTAAAGCATTCATTATCTATTGTGATATTTAAATTGTTTGTTACTCAGTTTATGAAGGAAATTTGAAATAGTTTGGCCTTGTATTTTTTGAGAAAGAGATCTCTGTTTTTCCTTCTTTACTTTTAATCACAAAGCCGCCGCATTGTTTTCATTCTGTTTCCTGTTTTCAAATATTTGTAAGCGGTGAACGCAAATCTTTGAATATGAGAAACAAAGTGTAAACGAGATGGCAAATTTGTAATTAAAAGTAAAAACAGAAAATGTTTTCTCAAACCAAACAGATCATTAGCCTAATGAAGTTTGACTTAGCATATGTTTGGAACCACTGTGGTGCATTTTTGCCGTGGAAGCTCAACTCTTGCACTCACCGTACGTTTGATGTATGAGCAGAGGAACGGTATTACCACGTTTTCGCCGTGGAAGCTCAACTCTTGCACTCACCGTACATTTGATGTATGAGTACCGGTTTAAGTACCGTGGTTCCAAATATATGTTTAATGTGAAGTTTAAAATGAGGAACTCTTCTCTAGATGTTTCTCTTATCCAAATTCTGCAAGGATTTGCATCTAATCAAATCTATAGGTCAACCAGCTAGCATGCAGAATGACTGCTTATGCAGCTGGAAATTCATCTTATATTGTTTCTTATGCACTGATATCCTGTTTTTTGCAGCTTCTGCAGGTTGTCTTGGAACTGTTAAATGGACAAGTTTATTGTTTCTAGTACTTGTGTTACTTCTGTAACATAAACATAGTACTGAAAAATGTACCATTTGGCCAGACAAAGTAGAGTACTATAAAAATGAGCTACCCAAAAGGGTGAGCTGCATATCTGAGTGGATATAAGCTGTCATCATGTGCGTGTAAATAGTTATTAAAAGGATCCACACGGTGTATGCGTTTTTCAGGTCAAAGTCTTTAAGTGGCAGGCCTTGATTAGATGCATTACTGCTGTTTTGTGATGTAAGATGAAAAGAAAAAAGAAGAAAATGAAAGCAAAAAAAAAAAGAGAGAAGAAAGTAACAGTTTTCTTTTATTTTCTAATCCCTTGCAAAAATAATTCTTACTGTATGCTTCTCTTAGCTAGCTAAAGGTTATAGGGTTTTTTTTGGTACCCCCTCATCTTCCCTCCCACCTTCATAACCCATTTTATTCCAAAATTACCCCGATCTTTAAAAAAAAAAACTTTTTAAAAAAATTTCCGGAAATATCTCACAAAATGGTATTTCCGGTTCGTATTTTTTTGGAAAAAAATTACGTTGGGGATTCTCGGATTTACCTACCTATGAGGTAAATTCGGGAATCCAAGAATTTGGGTAAATTCGGTTAGCAGTTTGTGAACCGGATTTAGGTGTAAATTCGGGAGAAAAAAATTGTGACCCGGATTTAAGTAAAAGTGAGGTAATTTTGGGTACTTTTGGTAGGAGGGGGTTAGTTTTTCCGGATTTAAGTCAAAGGGGAGGTAAGTTCGGACATGCTGTTTTTATGTTTTACTAGCAGTATACCCGTGCATACGCACGGGTGTTGTCGTGTTATTTTTGTTAATAGACTTAGACATAATTTAATTAGTCTGAACATTACCCCGTGAAAATCAAGACTACTTTAGAGTAGATAAACAAAAAAGTTTTAAAATGTAATTGAGTTCGTCCGAACATTACCCCGTGAACATTGACCAACAATACGCAATATTTCATGTAGAGATTAGAAAACAAAATTGTATTAAAGTTTCAAATTATCCAAATTGTAATATTTTCCGTAGAGACGAAATAATATAATATCAAAAATGACGATATATGTAGATCAAATTAAAGTATATATATTGTAAGAAATAGAAAAATGAGATAGAGTTAATGGAAGAAAGAGAAGGAGAGAGTAAAAAGTTTGAATAAAGTGTGTGAGAGAGTGTGAAAAAGTTTGAAAAAGTATGTGAGAGAAAGTGAAAAAATTTGAAAAAGTAAAAAGTTTGAAAAAGTGAAAAGTCAAATTACCAAAATATCCAAAAATTGTTTAATTGGGAAAAGGGTAAGTTTGGTATTTTGGTAGTAGGTTAATGGTATAGATAGATAGTAGATACTTGAAGGGTATTTTAGTCCAAAAAGTGGAAAAATGGGGGTATGGGTGACAACTTGGGTGAAAAAAAAAACATCCAAGGTTATATTGGCCAAGCTTGACCGGGGAAATGTTTCAACCAATGATGGCAATTTTGTTGTTTGGATGTAAATGCTTTTAGTTTACTACTTCACCTTTATTTCTCTCTCTTCACGAGATAAATAGTTAACTAGTAATACGGCTACAAAGCATTCTTTTTCAACTACAATACACATTTGATTATGAAGCCCGAATACGAGATACGATAAGACAAATATGTGGATACGAGAAAATTTTGAAAATCAAGATACGATACGGTAGGGATTTACTTCAATAAAAAATTAAATTAAAATTTAAAAATATAAAACATACATATACTTGTGATCAAAATAAGTAAGCATAATACCAACAAGGGTTGGTCCGAGTGGTACCTGGACTCGGATACCACTCCAAGGTCTAGGGTTCGAATTTTGGATATGACAAAAACTCTATTGGGAGGAGAGAACTACACGGGCCAACAAAGGTGAGTACTTGTGGCTAGTCAGGTTCTTCGGCGTAGATTAGTCATCGACAAAGTCGGTGGAAACTGTGCACAAATGACGAAGACCAGTATGCACATAAACCAAATCTTGTGTCCTTTTTGGATCCATTTTTTTCTCCTTAAAGAATGGACAAAAGAGTGAGTATCTGGTCGTTTTTTAATTTAAAAATAAATATCAATTTTAGGATACTCCATAATACGTATTCTGGTAAGATCCCAGAAATATCTGGCCTCTTTTGATTTAAAAATAAACATAAATTCCGTGATATTTCAAGCGATACGTGATCCGTAAGATTCGACACATCGACAAGATCGACACGATCGGATGTGATACGTGACTTATTTTAAAGATCGGGGTTTCATAAGATTTGAATGTTACTTTTTTTTTTTTTTTTGGATGTTTATGACCTTCAAACAATACTATGCTTTAGTAAGTTGCACATGATATATGCTTATGAAGAATAAAAAAATCATATAATATATACTCCTATTATTATTATTATTATTATTATTATTATTATTATTATTATTATTATTATTATTATTATTATTATTATTATTATTATTAAGTTTGAAAAGATACGACACCAAGGCAAAAGATCTTCTCACGTGAATTGCCTTTGACTTTACTTTTTCTTTCAATACGTAATGTGATGATGCTCACCTGTTACGATTTCACGGATAATTGAACTCCATTGTAAATGTAGGCGGTGCTGAACTCGTCCATTCTTTTTGATTTTTTTATCCAGTTATTGATTGTTTAGCTGATGACTAATCTACGTCAGAATTTTTGTCACACTTAAAATTTGAGTTTGAGATTTTGGAGTGAGATCTAAATTCAGTTACAGATGGGACCAAACTTTGTTTTTTTTAGATAAACAAGACATTCATTCAAACCGAGCACAAAATGTGCCCACCAGCCATAATCAGAAGTGGAGGCCTCCTCAAAACCCTCCCAGAGCCAAAACCCCTTTAAAAAGACGCTGGAAGGAAAAAGAAGACTCTCACACAAAACAGACTGTGCAACAATGGGAAAAATATCCTAACTCATTGCTTCTCCCCTTCCTACAAAAAGAACAACGTTATTCTTTAAACATACATGATTTACAACATAGCTAAACACCCTCTCTGTTTCTCCCCCTAAAGAACTACAACCAGGCCATAAGAAGTAAAATTACAATGTTGCTAGTACACTTAGCGGACTATTATACCAATCCACCCAATCGCCTCTACTATTCTTCCTGCTCGCTCAACCAACACCACGTCGTGTCTTTGATACCCAAGAGAAGTGCCGGTAGTGACAACACCTCTCCCTTAAAAACTGTTCTATTCCTTACCATCCATATATTCCAAATCACCGCTAGCCATACAAGATGCTTAACCCTTTTTTGCCTCTTTCCCTTTACCATCCTTCCAAATTCCATAAAATGCGAGATTACCTCATCCTTTTCATAGTAATTTTCCCCCAACCAAGAAAAAACCAACTGCCACAAATTCTTTATGATATTACAATTCAGAAAAAGATGTTGTGTCGTTTCCTCCTCCAAAAAAAGAACACACACTCGCTTCAAGTTGTGGTTGAATAACTCCTCTTCGCCAAGGCCACCCGTAGCAATCTCGTTATGTAACACACGCCATGCAAAGATACTGACTTTTGATGGCACGTCATTCCTCCATAGTTTTTTGCACGCGTTCACCAAAGTGTCCGGAAAAGTCCCACCTGTACCTGCAAAAATATTCACAAACCAATCATAGCAACGCTTTCACCAGAAATCCTCGAACGAGTCAAGCAAACAAAGACCACGCATCATGCGCTTTTCTCGCGACAGCGCTGCCGATCGCAGCGAAGATCGCGAGGCATCGTGATCTCGCAGATGATTCGCCCGCAGCAGCACTGCATTGTCGTCTTCTTCGACCGCAATTTGGCCGCAGACACCGCCCGCGTGGCCCAATTAAGCTCCCATCGCCATTCGTTATTCGACCACGAGCCCATGTCTTCAACTACACGGATCTTCAGGCACCACATTTGTCATATACCAATGGAAATAACGTTGCAAACGGCTCCGCTCCCAACCAACTATCACCCAAAATTTTACTAGATTCCCTCTCCCCATTTCTGGGCTTATACAAACCTTCGAACCAACCTTCCTCCAAGTTACTACCCTCCCTAGCACACACATATCCTCCTCCACCAAATTGAAGTTTTCCCCAATTTCTTATATACTCCGCTGTTTCTCGCCATCTTCCCTTTAATCCATATCTTTCCGCTATTAGCTTTCGCCATAATTGATCGCCTTCCTCCACCAACACCCTCCATCTCCATTTGGTTAATAAAGCTAGATTGAACGCTTTCTATGTTCTTGATACCCACCCCCTTTGTCCTTTGGTGTGCATATAGTGTTCCAACTCACCCACGCCATTTTTTTATTTTCCTCATCCCCACCCCACAAAAACCTCCTTTGCAACTTTACTATTTCTTCAATAATCTTCTTTGGTGCTTTATAGAAAGAGAAAAGGTATAAGGAAGTGGATGCGTAACCGAATTTATAAGTGTAACTCTTCCCCTATGGATAATTGCTTGCTCTTCCAACTATTTAGCCTTGCTTTTATTACATCAATAATCGGCTGTTGTCAGTTGTCGCTCTCCGGGATTCGCACCAACGGAATTCCTGTGAACTTAAAGGATTCTTTACCCACTCTACATGCTAAAAATCGTGACATACCCTCCAATCTCCTCTCGCCTATGTTCACCCAATCACATTACTTTTGGCGAAATTTACCTTCATTTCGATGCCACTCAAACACCCTCGGATTGTTTTCCAACACCATATGCTCCTTTCACTCCCATCACAAAATAGTATCGTGTCATCCGCGAATGAAGTAAATTCACTTCTGTGTTATCGCTACCTTGAATCCGCCCAAATTTCCTGATTCCACCCCTTTTCGACTAACCCCGCCAAACCTCCGCCGCTACCAAGAACAAAAAAGGTGCGAGTGGGTCGCTTTGTTTCAACCCCTTCTTCGGCTACAAATTCCTCCGTTGGACTTCCATTCACTAAAATCGAAATTGAAGTTAGAGGAATAACACACTCTCATCCAAAGGTCTCCATTTTTCACCAAATCCCAATCTACCCAACATGTGATCAAGGTAAGACCAACTCACCGAATCATAGGCCTTTTCAAAATCGCTTTCGTAATGACACACTGCTTTCTTCCTCTTTGCCATATCAATAACTTCATTTACTACCACCACCCCATCCAAAAATATCATACCGCAGAAAAACGCACTCGACCCTTCGAGATTACACCTTTCAACACCTTTTTCAATCTACCCGCCAGACTTTTGCTAACATCTTATATAAGCATCCAATCGTGATATTGGCCTCGAACTCTCCCAATCCTTGTGGGTTTTTCGTTTTGGGGATCAAGTGCGTAAAGGAAGATCGATCGCTTTGGGAAACCTAGCATCCCCGTGGAATTCCTCAAAGAACTTCAATATCTCCTACGCCAACATCTCCCAAGAAGACTTGATGAAGTTAAAATTGAAACCATCCGGTCCTGCTTTTATTACCGCCACATTCCCATACCACCTCCTTAATTTCCTCCTCCGAGAATGGTAACAAGAGCTAATCATTATCCATCTCTGCTATTCTATTAAATTGAACCCCTTCCAAAGTAGGCCTATGGTAACTTTCTCTCTATATTTCTCTTCAAGTGGTTCTTCAACGCCTCTTGATCCCATCTACATCCTCCACCCACTCGCCATCTACCAGTAATTTTCCCAACTGTGTCCGTCTTCTGTTACTTCTCATACACGCATGGAAATATCTACTATTTGAGTCACCCTTTGCTATCCACTTCACTCGTGATTTTTGTGCTACAAGGCTTTCCTTTGCTTGTAGCTCTTGCCAAAACTCATCATTCAGTCGTCTCCTTAGATCATCACTAACCCCTCCACCATCCACAACAACCCTTTCTAATTCATTCAGTTCTTTTACTATCTCTTTAATTTTCAGCTCTTTATACCCAAACACCTCCCTATTCCACACCTTGAGTTTTTCCTTCAACATCTTCAATTTTTCCTTCAGTACAAAAGCACCCCTTCCTTCCACTTGAAATGAGTCCCAACACTGTGTAACAAAATTTCTGAACTCCGCATGATCCAACCAGCAATTATTAAACCTAAATGGTTTTGGCCCCGCTTTTTCATCGAGGACACCAACCAAACAGACAATGGTATGAGATTTTCTATCGCCTATCCACCGGCTTCTAACTTGCCATTTGTCCACCAAACCTCGCTTAGTAAAATTCTATCCAATCTACTTGCCCTCCCGCTCCGCTTCCAAAACAAGTGAACCTCTTTCTCGAGCCAGACGTCAATCGATTCATGTCATCCATAAATGTACTGAACTCCCTAGCCTCTGCTTGATTGAAAACTATTGTGCATCCACTTCTCTCTCCTCTTGAGACAACTGCATTAAAATCTCCAACCACACACCACTCCCTTCCTCAAATTGACTCTTGGCTTGTTTCCAAATTCTCCCACGCCTCCTTTTTTCCGACAAGTTGCACAACCGAATAAACATTGACAAAATAACATATATCTCCCTCCACCTTTGCACACACCCCCACAAAACATTCCCCTGAAAACGAGAACAACACATCTAACAAATCATTCTTCCATACACTTACCATCCCTCCTGCTTGTCCATGGGCTATTTTACAAAGAAAGTCAAAGTTTTCATCTCCCAAATACTCCTAACAGCCTCTCCGGATATCTCTCCGCACTTCGCTTTCCGAATCATACAAAGGTCTATCCTTTCCTCTACTATCGCTTCCCGAGGCGCCTTCTCTTCGCCGCACCTCCCCACCCCTCTCATATTGATTGTGGCAATCTTCATTGAGATACCATGTTTGTCTCCTTCCTTCCTTTTGCATTTTGATCCTCGGCCTCCAACCGCTAAGCCTTTCGCGTAATCTTCATCCTTATTCGCACTAACTATACCTAATCGCTCCCTAGCAAAACTCCACATTTTGTTTCCAATAGAAATTTCATGATCCTTCAAAATCTATCATTGCAAAATCTAATACTGTAATCTCCTACTGCACACCTCACCAATAACCGATCCTCTCCTTCACAATTTATTGATACGCATATACCGACACATGCGGATTCCGTTGCACTACATATTCCTTGTCATTATTAGAGCTATTGCTTGATTTCGATAATGCTGCGATCTTTTCCCTAGCTTTTTCGTTTACAACTCCTATTGTGATGTTCGTGTTGTTCTTCTCCTTGTTCTTCAGTTTCTTCTTTCCTTTCCTCTTCATATTTTTCTTCAACCAGATTGCACCTCTTGATTCTCACACTAAACCCGGGTGAAGAAATACCTGCAATAAAACTCCCAAACTCAGCCAATGGACCGTTTGTTTTAGTGTTTTGTTCCCTCGAACGATCTGGCTCCACTATGGGCCCACTACCACCTACAGCCTCTTTTACCGTCTCCTCCTTACTAAGTTCATTATTTTTGATGCACTCCTCCTCCCCACACATAGATGGAACCACCTGCTGCACATTTGGCTCCACTTGCACCGGGCATTGCCCCTCTAGCTGAATTTCATTGTTTTGGGACCAAACTTTGTTGGTTATCCATTCTTTTTAATATTAGCTCTGTTGATAAACAAGTTAAAAGTAATAGGGATGTTGGTGTAAGTTGACGTGGGTTTTACCATTTTGAAAAAGGACTTACTATTTTTATGGACCTACATAATTTATTTATTTGATTGAGAACCTACATAAATTTTGTCCAATAAAAAAGTATTCATGTGTTATTTATATATTCCTTAGTCAAATGTTTTTCGACTTTGATAAATTGTTGCGCATAATTGAATAGATAAATTCTTTAAGTTGAGTAGAATCATAATGATAACAAAATTCTCCCTTAAAAGTTTTAACACTGTTGCACTTGCACATGACGATATATTCGAGTATCCAAATAAAGATGAGGGATACTCCATTTTCATACTAAGAATTAGAGGGTGTTGTTCGATTAATCCATTGAATTAAGGACTTGACAAAAAATTATTTTCGAGATTGTAAGTTGTCTGCCATTTTAGTCACATATTTTTTTTAGATAATCATCATTTTAGTCACATATTTTTTTTAGATAAGCACCATTTTAGTCACATATGTTTCTGTCTAGCCAGGAAAAAATTTGAGATTTAGCTAACAAAAATCACGTCTAATTTGATATTCTCATGTATTCTCAGGGATCAATATGATTTTAAGTTTTCATTTATAGGGATTAATTTAAAATATTCTGAAAAAGAAATGAAAGGAAAGAAAACACATTTTTCAACAATTTTTCCTTTGTTTGGTGGAGTTGAAAAAGTGGGGAGGAAGGAAAAAAATCACATGGGATCCACAAAAATGTTTTCTCTCCAATTTGAGAAGAAAAGGTGAATAAGACAAAAAAATAAAATTATCTTTTTCAAATTTTACCCAAAACTTCTATAATTTATTTCTAGTTTTAAGGGTATTTTTGTAATCTTAAATTTTACTACTTTATTTTCTCTTCACTTTCCATTCAACCAAATAAGGGAAGAGAAAACTTTTATCTTTCATTCCTTAATTTTTCACCTATGCCAAACAACATAAAAATCATCTCACTTTCTACTTATTTTCTCTTATTTTTCTTTCCTTTCTTCTTTTCTTCTACTTTTCTTTCTTGATCCAAACATATAGTAACGTTGGAGTTGTTTAATTTAAAATAGTTGGAAGAGTAGACAACTATCTATAGGGGTCGTGTAACTCTCATCAATCTAGACTTGCTTCCCTACCTTTGTATCTTTTCTCATTATACAAAGCCCCAAAAAAAGTTTTGCCGGAGATTACAAAGCTACAAAGAAGGTTCTTATGGGGGGGGGATGATGAGAATAAAAAGTTGGCTTGGGTGAAGTGGGAAACAATTTGCTTACCAAAAGACAAAGGGGGTTTGGGTATAAAAAACTTGGAGTTGTTTAATATGGCATTATTAACTAAATGGCGGTGGAGGTTATTGTGTGATGATAGTAGGGCTATTTGGAAGGAAGTATTGGTAGAGAAATATGGAGTAAGGGGGAGATGACCCGATATGGTTGAGAATAGACGAGGGTGGGAGAAGAAATCATTATGGTGGAGGGATTTATGCTTATTAGGATCAGATTGTAATATTCAAGAAGATTGGTTTGATCAACTAGTAAAAATTAAAGTGGGCAACAGAAGTATGGCGAGGTTTTGGAAGGATGTTTGGATAGGGCGGGATACATTGGAGGATTTATTTCCAGCTGTATATAATTGTTGCAGGTTCAAGGAGGCTACGATTGATAAATTTGGCAAATGGACGGACGTCGTGGAGCCGAATTGTTTTCGCTCGATGGTCCGCCGCATTTCCTCGCAGACCGATCGCTCTCTCGCGACATATGAGAGTGCAGCAGCCTCGCCGCCAATCGAGTTGTCTCGCCATGCGATAAATGGTCTTGGGTTCCGGATGTGTTGGGAGGGTTCACGGTGAGAAAATGCTATGATTGTTTGCACGATTTCTCTCGCGCAGGGAAGGAATATTCAAGCAGCCGATCTGCTTGAAACTTGTAGAAAAACTGAAATGTGATGTTCCATCCAAAATTCAAGTTTTTGCGTGGAGAGTTGTGTTGAAGCGGATTGCCACCAGTGGTTGCAATCGCATAGAAGAGGCATTATACGGCCTCAAAACGAGCTTAGTTGTGTGTTGTGCTTTAGGGAGATGAGACGGTGGATCACTTGTTTCAGGTCTGTGGGGTTGCAAAAGAGCTTATGGAGAAGAAGCTGCCATGTGGATGGGGTCGTCGGTCGGTGAAGAAGAAGATATAGTTTCTCATTTTGTGGAGTATGGGAGGTGGTGAAAGGTAAAAGGCAAAAAGGGGTTAAACGTCTTATTTGGATGGCGGTAGTTTGGAACATTTGGATGGCAAGAAATAAGGTAATTTTCAACGGTGAGGTTGCTTCCGTTCCAATGATCTTGGCGGGAATTAAAGATTTGGCTTGGAGTTGGTTCAAGGCAATGAAGGGGAGGAATTGCAAGGTGTCTTAAGTGACTGGTACAATTGTTCCGTGGGGTGTTTTTCCATGTTGTAACCTTTGTAATTCAGTGTATGCTTTAAAACAATTATTATTACACTCTTTAGGTGGGGGAGAAGCAATGGGCTAGGACATTTTTTTCCCATTGTTGCATAGATTCTATTGTGTGAAGTACTCTTTTTCCTCCCGGAGTCTTTTTCCCAAGGGGGTTTTGGCTCTGGGAGGTTTTGAGGAGGCCCTCCCCCTTCCCATTGTAACAGTCGGGCACGTCTTGTGCTCTGTTTCAATGAAATCTCTTGCTTATCTAAAAAAAATAGGCGAACGTAGGAGTCATTGCAAGTGGCTATCCTTATATACTTCAGAGATTTCTGATTGTGTGCTTCTGAGATTTCAGCAGTCATGTTTCATCAATCGTGTTTATTCATTGTTGCGTGTATAATATCAGGGTGCATGGGATTATGATGTTTGCTTGGGTTAAGAAAAATATTTCACACGATAATTAAATTGGCGCTACACGAGATATTACGTTTTCACGATAATGACCTCTCAGGACGTACGTTTAATATCATAGCTGCACATCCAAACATATGCTCAAAGTTATGTGATCGATCCGCTCAAACCTTAAAGGTCCTCATTTACGACTAGTAGGTGGTTGATATAGGTAATATGATCTCCAAATAGATCAATGATATTAAGTAGGGGTATTCACAGGTTGGTTTGGATGGATTTTGACTAAACTCATTCTCCGAAAAACAACAACATATGATAGGGTGAGATAACATATCTCAGTGAGTCCCATTATCTGAACCTATCACTCGGTTCAATTATTAATTTCAAACAATTGAAGCCCAAAAGGATACTACTTGCATAAACCTTTCATGATTTAGTACATCACCGGTAATGAACACGCCGTTACCGGTGAACCTCTCCACTAGCCTAAGCTAGCTTCAAACAGTCTGGGGCTTTTCTTGATTTACACTACAAGAATAAGTGGAAATTCCGGGTAAGACTTTCCGGCGGATTTTAATCCGCCGGAACATTTTCGGCAGATATTTTCCGACAAAAAATTCCGGCGGATCTTGTGGCATTTCCGGCGGATTTATCACTGTTGAAAATTTTGTGGCGGATATATATGTCACTTGCGGCGGATTTAAGCTGAAAAAATAATAATTCAAAAAAAAAAAACAAAATCCGCCACAAACGCACACGAATCCGCCAGAAATGCGCATCGGGAAGGGATCCGCCACAAACGCACACAAATCCGCCGGAAATGCGCCTCGGTTTGAGTTAATGAATTCACAAATAAAAAAACCAAATCCGCCACAAACGCACATTACTAATCCACGAAATGCGCGATCGGAAGGGATCCGCCAAAACGCATTACCTAATCCACGGAAATGCGCTCGCTTTGAGTTAAGGAATCCGCCGCAAATGCTAAAGGACAGCACAAAACCCTTTTCCATCCAAGTAGTGAAGGAAGTTATTTCGAACTCCCAACCTTACCGTTGTTAGAATTGTCTTGCAATTATCTCAATGGAGATTATTTCGAGCAAAATATGGGGGTGAGGGACACCACCTCACCCTTTTCCATCAACAACACACAATAAAAACATCCGATATAGTCATCTAACCTAGGGTTCATCAAACATCAAAACAACTATTTAACACAATTTCAATTTCAAAATTAATGTACACTTGTCAACAATTATTAATTCCAATTTAACAAACATACCCTTCTCATTTAACATCTCCAACAACATACACTTTTCATACATTATTATTCAACATAATAACAATCCTAAACACTAATATCAATCAACTTCCAATCAAATTTCAATCAAATTCCTAAACACTATTATTACTTTCTAAATAAAAATCATTCTTAAACACTAATACTAATCAAATCAATTTCTAAACATTTCAAAAATCATTCCTAAACACAAATGTCAATATCTATCCTAATCAATCCTAAATACACTAAAATCAAATCAATTTTTAAACATTCTAGAAACAAATCCTATACACTAAAATCAAAAATAAAGAAAAACTAACCGCTTTTGAGTCAAGAATCCAACAAGTTGTTTTTGAGTTTTCATGACGATGTGCACTCCGGCAAAGTGGTGAGAAACAAATCGTGGCTGTGGTTGAGGAAAAAAAGAAAAACCATTAGGGAGAAATAGAGAGGAATTTCGGAGAAGAGAGAAAGAGAGAGAGAAGAGTGAGAAAAAACAAACCTTTGTGATGATGGTGGTGGCGTGGACGGTGGTGGAGGCAAAAATGAGAAGATATGGGTGGTGATGGTGTTGGAGCCGAGAGGGGAAGAGGAAGAAAGGAAATAAATGAGTGAGAGAGAAGAGAAATGAGAGGGAAGAGGAAGAAATGGATCGGTTACATTTTAATTAAAGTTAGAAGAGGAATTGTGGTTTTAGCGAGGGAATTTTGGTTTTAGAGAGAGAATTTATTAGCGAGGGAATTTGTCAGAATTAGCGATGGAATTTAAAATCTAACTGTTGTGGGTTACAGCTGTTCCATTTTAGCGAGAGAATTCTGTCTTTTAGCGACGAAAATGTTTAAAAAAAACAAATTCAGCGCCTCTTTAGCGATGGCCTTTTCCGTCGCTAATTCCCTCGGTATTGATTTTTTAGCGACACTCCTGGATTCCCTTGCTAATTTTCCTCGCTAATACTGTTTTTTTTGTAGTGCTTAAGGTTTGGTAAAATGTCACACACCTCCCCTATAATTTTAAATTGAACACTCACCTCCCTTAAGTTTTGGTCAAATACAATTTTCTAATTGTATTTGAAGATATAATCATGTGTTCTTAACTTGTGCTATACTTGCACATCCATTTCCTTTATTTTCTTCGGCCATCGAAGGCTAAATCTTATAGGTCATTCATTTTAAATGAGAGCTCTCCCCCTTTTGTACCCCTTTGTGTTGTGCACTAGCTACTTTCTCTACTTAATTTTAAAATTTGACTTCCCAACACTTTGCAAAAATGTCGATAGACTGCACTAGTTTCATCTCCCTTCTTCCTCTGTGAACCTACTATAAATCTATGTGATGATATGTTCAGATTTTAGGGAATGAATTCTTATTTAAAATTAGAAATTGTGAATGAAGGAGAAAGATGAAGAAAGCTACACCGGAGTAAACGAAGTCTTTGTAATGGTGTATTAAATAATCCAATAATTTGAGGGGAGGTTATTGTCAAGAGGAAACTAGATGAGAGATGTGTGGCATTTAACTAAAACTTAGGGTAGGTGAGTGTAATTTCTCCTATATATTTTGATTGGAACGTTAAAGACGACCGGTTCTCAAACTTGGTTGGGACAAGTCCCATGCCATTTGAACCCTACTAGCTAGATTATAATCATTTTTTTTTGGTCAACAGATTGTAGTCATTTTTATTTAAGTCCATGGAATATGGACTGTCTAAGAACTAATTTTGAAGGGCCATGTTTTTCCCAATTTCTCTCCTACTCACTACACACCCCCCAAATACATCGAAAGTACCATAATACCCTTTATGAAAAGAAAAGTTCTAAGTACGTTTGTATTTTTTTCTCGGATTTCACGGGTTTGGCGCCTAGTAACCAAACCAGTCCGATGGTTCCCTGCCCGGGATGATGTCTTGTGAGACACACTCCATGGTTTGAAGTTTGTTAGTGGTTCTGGTGGGCAACGCACCAAACGAGTTTCAAATTTTACCAACAATGCGGTACGACGAGCCATTGCTAAAAGGGTTCGGCAGCCATACACCGTACCCTTTAGAGCTTCATTGTTCTCAAAATGGTTCAGCGCCTATGCAATGAACCGAGCAATTTTACCAAAAAAAGAAACACAACGAAGAGAAATGAGAGTGAGAGAGAGACGTTCCTGATGAAACAAAGCAGGTTGGCCCAAGGAATCTAATTTTGAACAAGTTCTTGGATTCTGTTCTGCATGGAACTCAAAAAAGAGAGAAAGATACCTCATGACGACATATCCGAAGTGAATTCAAGATGACATCGAGCTAGTCCGAGGTAGGTAGTGCTCCATGAGAGTCTGATGTGGGGTGGCTCCTGCAATGACACTCCAACGTTTAAGTCAGCGAAGTGAAAGTCAGCATGAGTTACACTTAGAAAGTATACATTCTGCATTAAATGTTAGCCTATTTATAGGCGCTAAGTAAGTGTAAAGAGTGTTTTGATGTACAAGTAAGAGGTGAGATCTAAGTCATTCAACTAAGTCGCACGATCTCCATCTTTTTTAAGGTGTGGCACATGAATCGCCTAAGTGGGAGTCCTTGTGTGTGTTCGGACTGTGGAGACGGACCTAAATTCGGGTTGGGTCGGGACCTAGTCCGGAACATATTCAAAGTATCAAAGTACAATATATATGAAAAAAAAGATTCTGGTATAATATGATATCTTGTGGAGATGCCACACAAACTACCATGTTACCTTTTTGAATCACATCACATTAATAAATTCATTCACAGAGTCGCTCTCCCATCAAATCAAAAATGTGAAAGCAACACATGTCCATGGACGGACCATATTAATATCAGGAAAAATAATATCTCAATCTCAATATTAATTACTACATCACCCCTTTTCATATATCAAAGATCCTCAGAGTCAGAAACGTCACTCTTTGGTTACTTGTCTTCTTCTCTCTCAATTTGCACTTACTTTTTATTCCAAAAAAATATCTCTCTCCATTTCACAACACTCCTTGTTTCTTCTCACTCCTTCTGCTTCTTAAAAAGTTCTATTTTAATTAATTATTTATATTTCCTTTTAAATACTCACAATATCATATCTTCTGGTTGAAGCAAAGGTGATCTCTCTCTCATTTTCATTTTCAATTCAAAGAAAAATAAAAAGGTTAGTTTATTAAAAGTTTCTCTTTCTTGATTCTGTTTTTGAAATTCACTTTACTCAAATTCTGGTAAAAGTGTATGTGCTTTTCGATTTAGAATCCAAATTCCACCTTTTGTTTACTTATACACAGCAAAATAAAATTGCATGCTAGATTAATTGCTAGGGAAATGTCAGAAATTGAAGCATTTCAATAATCAATAATAATGCAACTTAAATGTTTGCTTAATTGCTTCATTTTCTTACTACTGTGAGTTCAAGAGTGTGCTAACTTTGTTACTTTGAATTTGATGCTTAAGTATATTGTGGGTTTTTCTGATTTGCATCACCACTGATAATTACACTTTTCTGAAAAAGATTTAGAGCCTGTTTGATTTGATGTTAAATAATTTAGAGATTAATTTTTAGAGATTTATGTCTGGAATTGAGTATTTTTGCTTTGTCTAATCCATTTTAGAAGCAATGGTGAATCCTGGATTGATTTCTGGGAGTAATAAATCCGTGAATTCAGCGAAGATAAGCTTTAGGTTACCGTATTTTACTCAATGGGGTCAAAGCTTGTTGGTTTGTGGCTCTGTACCAGTGCTTGGATCTTGGAATGTGAAGAAGGGAGTGTTACTTAGCCCCTTTCAAGAAGGGTCTGAGCTCATATGGAGTGGAAGCATCACAGTGCCTAAAGGGTTCCAATGTCAGTATAGTTACTATGTTATAGATGATAACAAAAATGTTCTTAGATGGGAGATGGGGAAAAAGCACGAATTGTCGCTCCCCGAAGGTGTTCAAAGTGGCCAGGAGATTGAGTTCCGTGATCTTTGGCAGGTGCTTCCTTTCTCTCTTTCTGGATATCTTTGTGTTTCTTTAAGTAGTTATTTATAAGGTTGCTCTCAGTTGCTTATGTAAAACACCTCCTAGTTAGGTTTGCTGCCATTCCTAGTTATAAATTTAGATTAATTTTGTTAAATGATATTAGGAAATGTGTTTGAATTGAATCACATTGAGCAAATTATGCAGATTATGAGCACGTGTTTTGTGTTATCGACTAGGAACCACCACATAAATTGAATTCAAAGAAAGATATACGTTATCAAAACAATATTAGTGTAATCCTGAAAATGAAAAAGGTGGGGATAATTTCCCATTCACAAAGATCTCTCATTCACTCATAACCTATCAAATGTCACCCCTCTTCTTATTTCTCCTATTTATATAAAATATCTCCTCTAACTTCATAATATCCTTAATTGTCCATATATCCTTGCATTATCCCACTTGGGTTCAATAGGCCGATGTTTTCCAGTCAACAATGTAATAAAGAAATTTATATGACATGTACAATTTGGTTATGTTTTTGTTTCACATTTCCCTTCTGAAAGCTTAACTTCCTAATAAACTTCTGTGCAAGATTTGCTTATCAGAAACCTTGCACATCATCCACGATCTGGTTAGCGTGTTTTTTGATCTGATGCTTAGTCTATCTGATCTCTTTGGAGGGAATATTTGCAAAAGCCACTTTTTAAGGTGTGGTTAAGCTCGGAAATGATGAGTAGGGCTGCCGTTGTAGAGATGAATTTTTTGATGTGTATATTCTATAACACTGCAAGTTTTAACACTTTTGAACAATAAACGTACAACAAGGATATAGTCTGTTAAATTGAATCACAGATCTAAAGGTCTTTTTGCTTGATCTTTGCTTCACTTGGTTCAGCTTCTAAAAGTTGTTAGTGTGGAAATTACTTGTGGAAGTTGAATACAAATTCTCCAATCTTTCCTGATATAATTTGATAGATTTTAGTTAGGATAAAAGTATTAAACATTTTTTAATCTTCTCAAGACCTTTTCTTGTTTTATCATCAAGTCCAGACTGGATCAGATGCCCTCCCTTTCAGAAGTGCTTTTAGAGATGTCATTTTTCGGCAAAGCTGGGATTTGAGCATCAAGGCAACAACTGGAGTCAACCACACCAAGTTTGAACCACAGGGTAACAGTTTGCAAATTACATTCGTTGTTTTATAATGTGTGGGAGAGTGTCAGTTTATTATTTTGCCGAAAACTCATGCGTTTTGAATTCTGATGACCAGCAGAGTCCATCCTCGTCCAGTTCAAAATTCTCTGCCCAAGTATTGAAAAAGACACATCAGTGAGGCCTTTTTATCCCTTAATGACTTATGTTTTTTTATCTGCATGGTTTATGATTTCATTGACAAAATATATTTGCCTTCTATAATTAGTGCCCTCTCTTGAACTTTTGCAGATATATGTGATTGGTAGCAATACAAAATTGGGTCAGTGGAAAGTTGAAAATGGACTAAAACTCAGCTATTTTGGTGAATTTGTCTGGCTAGCTGAATGCGTGATGCAAAGGAGTGACTTTCCTTTAAAATATCCATTTTCGACTTTTCATCCAGAGTTAAAGATACAATTATGTTGTTATGAATTTCATATATTTCTATACTCTCATCCAGCTTTACATTCTTCCTTAACAGTAGTTCCACATATAGATATTGTAAATATAACAGGTCAGGGAACGCATTTATAGAAAATGGCCCAAATCGAGAAGTCTCCATTAACTCCTCAAGGAATGAGGCCAAATATATTTTTCTTTCAGATGGCATGATACGCGTAAGTTGCTAAATTTTACATTCTGAATAGTGGAGATTGTGCTTTTCTGGAATTTTATGATCTAATATATTTTTGGTTTGCTTTGCTAGGAAACTCCCTGGCGAGGTGCAGGCGTAGCAATTCCTATGTTCTCTATTAGGTCGGAATCTGATCTTGGAGTTGGAGAGTTTCTTGACCTTAAATTACTAGTTGACTGGGCTGTAGTATCTGGTTTCCATTTAGTTCAACTTTTACCCATCAATGATACATCTGTGCATAAGATGTGGTGGGATTCTTATCCATACAGGTATAACCCTTGAAAATCATTGTAGACCTTAGATAAGCAAATAAATACCTTTTGTATATCTTCAATGCAAACATGGTTTTTACTCTACTTTAACCGAAAGTTATTGGAAACTGATAGAACTTGCTAGTACAGAATGGAAATAATGGAGGCTAGCTCCTTAATTGTGGTAAGTGGTAACACACTGTAATACCGTGAATAACAGGAAAATACAGAAAAAAAAAAACACCATGAGGTTCTGAATGCCAAGGGTACTCTCAGATACCATGTACTGTCTCAAAAAATTCCTTCTTTACTCCTTTCTCTCCTTCCTATATATTCTACCTTATGGCGGTGATACCAGAATCATTCTCCTCTAGCTGTCTTCCTATCGTATGCACGTACTCTAGTCCTCCCTTTTTGCGCATTCACCTCAGTTGAGAGAAGCTCTTCCTGTTTCTTCGTTCTACTATAGACCTACAGGCTTATGGTATATAAGAAGCTAAGGCAAAAGAGCAAAAAGATAACTAAAAATATAGGTAATTGAACTTCTTAAAATTTGATAATCTTTGATCTCCTTACAACTTCAGAATGACATGTATTTGATTTTCTAAGTTTGATACTTTCTTCCTGATTTTAAACTATTTCAAACTTATGTTTGGATAAGATACAAGCAAAATGCAGCATATCAAACTATGTCTCTGACATTAATGTTATTAAACTTTTGTTGGAAAAAAGGGTTCTTATCATCAATTGTTATTTCAATCAATTCATATACCGATTGTTAGAGACTTGAAGTTGTGATCTCACATACGCTTATCTTTCAGTTCACTCGGTATTTGCATTGCATCCATTGTATCTGAGAGTACAGGCACTTTCTGATAACATACCAGAGGAGATCAAGGTTATCTTTAGGAATTTCACATTCTATTGAATAGCATTCATAACTTGAAATGCTGATATTTGAAATATTTGCATCTACTTTAAACAGCAAGAAATTGTGAAGGCAAAACAGCAATTGGATGGGAAGGTAATGCTATCAAATGTTTATATATATATATATATATATATATATATATATATATATTGTCATCATTAAGAAAAGTTCTATGGTTTATATCTATGCATTATTACAAAGTCTTAATAATTTGTCTTTTTAGTCAGTCCCAACATTGCTGTTGTTTTAAATGAAATACATATTCTGAGCAAAAACTGTAATCACTTGATTATATTTCGTATATTATACGATGTTAAGGTTGTGAAGATTGATGGTGATTATTTTCAGTCTTTGAAATTGCTCTACGAACTTTTCATTTGCTTAAAAGTGCAATAAGAGCGAAGCACCTTTGTATGTAATTAGTGCTGGAAATATTTTGATGTGTAGAAGCATTTTTATTTTGTATCAATTTCCACAATTATAAACTAAAATACATTTTAGATTCAATTCCAGGGTTAAAATAAGAAAACCCCAAATAATATCCTTTGAAATTTAATAATTATGATGTTTCAGCTTTTACTTTTATCTGTATAATTAATAATTAAACTGAGTATGTTTGATTTTGATATACTTGTGTTTTTGTAAATTATATTTTCTGTAAATGTTGTTACCATCATCACCATTTTTTTATGCAAACATATTGGTATCACCAAATATGTTATGAAAATTTCCTTATGGTTGGTTAATTTTTATTTGGTTCTTACAGGATGTTGATTATGAAGCTACAATGGCTACTAAACTCTCAATTGCTAAGAAAATTTTCACTCTAGAGAAAGATTTGATACTTAATTCGAGTTCCTTTCAGAAGTTCTTTTCTGAGAACGAGGTCTTACTACTACACATTATTGCTGCTTATATGTTGGCAACAAACATTTTCTCTTATCTTTTTGTTTCTCTTAACTTTCTCCCCTCCCTTATAATGAATTCCCTGTTCCATTATTTTTTTTGTTTTATTTATATTGCTACGCTGACTCAGCTTTATTCTTGATAATAATGATAATAGGGTTGGTTGAAACCCTATTCCGCTTTCTGTTTCTCAATGGACTTCTTTGAAACATCGGAACGTAGTCAATGGGGTCGCTTTTGCTCATTATTCCGAAGATAAAGTATATGCTTTAAGTTTCTTTTTTATTTTATGTGTTCTTGCTTTTCAAATCTGGCTTGTTAAGACTTTATATTTCCTTTTGTTTTACAGTTAGAGAAACTTGTATCCGAGAAGAGTCTTCACTATGAGATAATTTGCTTCCATTACTATGTTCAATACCATCTACATTTACAAGTTAGTTATATTGAACCCTACTGTAATTTCTACATGGCTATCAAATCACTCAACAAAAGAAATCTCACTGCTTACTTTCATCTCATTCTGATAGTTATCGGAAGCTGCAGAATACGCAAGAAAGAAGGGAGTGATTCTAAAGGGAGATCTACCTATTGGAGTCGACAGAAACAGTGTGGATACATGGGTTTATCCAAATTTGTTCCGAATGAACACTTCTACCGGGGCACCTCCTGATTATTTTGATAAAAATGGCCAGAATTGGGGTTTTCCTACTTATAATTGGGAAGAGATGTCAAAAGACAACTATGCTTGGTGGCGAGCTCGATTGACACAGGTTTTGGTTTTGAACTCTTGATCCTGTCCTTAACTGGACAATAATCTATGCAAACTTTATTATAGAGGCTGAAGATTAGTTTTTCTTTTATCCATGACAGATGGGAAAATATTTCACAGCTTACAGGATTGATCACATATTGGGATTCTTCCGAATCTGGGAACTTCCAGAACATGCTTTGACTGGTTTAGTTGGAAAGTTTCGACCATCTATTCCTCTAAGTCAGGTATTGTTGCGTTCTTTTAGACTTAATGCATTTGACTCAGTGAAAACAACTGAACTGCTCTAATTGTCAAAAGAAACTATGTGGTTTCTTCTTTTAGTCAATCTATAATTTGTTATATCAATTGTAGGAAGAACTTGAAAAAGAAGGAATATGGGACTTTAATCGCCTGAGTCGCCCATACATTAGGCAGGAAATATTACAGGTTAGTAGTCTATCTTTTAAGCTACGGATGTATTATCATAATGTGTGTGATAATTTACCTTAAGGATGCTATCTGTTTTTTTCCTTCTATTATGTCTTGTAAATGTGTTTCTCAGGGTAAGTTATAATATATATTTATTCATTCCTCTTTCAGGAAAAATTTGGGTCTGCTTGGACATTTGTTGCAACAACTTTTCTGAACGAATATGACAAGAACTGCTATGAGGTGATATTACTTTTCAGTGTAGATTTTTCTCTTAACTATTTATTATTTCCCGTCTGCTCATATAGCATATCTTCAACATGCTAAGGGAACAGCTTTTTATAATGCCTATGAGAAGCACGGAGAACGTTGTTTTTATTAATAAATGTTTCCTAAGCAACCTCTGCATATATAAGTACCTTTTGATTTGTGCATAAAATTTCATTAATGGACTCTGGCTTGGTTCAGCTGTCAAAATGGACAGTCTTATAGAGATGGAAAGAGATTCCAAACTAAAAGCACAAACAACACATAGTTGGTTCTTATACTCCCAGATTTATTTCTAGCTATGAGATCCGCTTTATCTTGCTTTTAGCATATATTTTTTGTTCTATAAATGTTAGTATTGTACTTCTACTTTTTTGCTATTGTTATTACGGTTCTGAATAGCTGGATTTATATCAAATCAAGCATGATTTATCAATTCCAGCTGATAGGTACCAAGTACAATAGGAGTAAAAAAAGAAACAAAATCAATGGAACAGTAGCAAGTGATAGAAAATATACTGTATTACTTGAAAATCAGTGTGAATTACAAGTAATAGAAGGAAATGGAAACTAGTACAGCAACACCAGAGTGTTGTCTGTACTCCCAATGCCCAGCCCAGCCAATAGGTGAATACTAGCCTCATCTACACTACGCCAGTCCCCTCCTTCATAGGATATTCTTCTCCTCTCTTTCCTTTGATGTGCTCTATCCGATTAGCCAATCCATAACTGCCACCTGTACAGTTTGTTATTTCCATTTTTTTCTTATCATTCCTCTTTCCCTCTACTTCTAACTGACCATGCTGCACACCCTTCTCTTCATTCCCTTTTCCAATTCTACCCCTTCTAGAATAAACCTTCCCAAATCTATTAACTTGCCTTGAGTTGTTCAAGTTTGGGTACTCATCACCAGCGAATAGTATAACTTCGTAGCAGTTCATGGCTTGTTTTGTATTCTCTCGCCAAAGAAGATGACAACAGACATGTTTGATGTTTTATTGACGTACTGATCAATGCATTTTATTTTCACGATCAATCAAGCAACTACACGGCTATGAGTTGTTCTGTTACTGGTAATTAGGCAAGAGTGTATTCTTAAGCTGTCTAGATTAAAAATGTTCCACTGACATTAAACCTTTTGCTTTATTTGTTAAAGATATGTAGTTAATGCAACATGCAGTATTCAATGGCCCCAATCTGAGATAGGTTTAGAGATTTTATCAAGTAAGATGTGAAAATATCAAAAGTACACAAATGTTTGGTTATTGCCTGCGTTAAATTTGCTGTCAATTGTGTTGCTGTGAGCCTGTGAACATTATAAATTTTCTTTAACGTATTTATTTTTCATTAATGATTTTAGTTCAAGGAAGATAGCAACACGGAGAAAAAAATTGTTTCCAAACTGAAAACTTCTGCAGAAGGTTCCCTCTTGTTGGAGAGTGAAGACAAAATACGGCGCAGTCTGTTCGATCTTTTACAGGTAGCTTTATCAAATTTTCTTCATGGATCGTATTCTTCTTCTCTTCCTTCCACCCACTATCTGTCTATATTGATATTTAGTTAGAACCGTTACAGCTTTTTAAAATTTTTTTATTTTTATTTTTATTTATAAAAACAAACATTTTTAAAAGTTTTTCATCATTTTTAGAAGCTTTTTTGAGTAGCTTCTCATGAAAATCATTTTTTATTGAATTGTTTTTATAAAACAAGTAGTTTTCCTTATGTTACTCAAACACAACAACTATAGCTTTCTTTAAAAATCTCTCAAAATTAATCTCTAAATTATTTAACAACAAAATCATTTATTTTTTAATCTCTAAATCATTTTTGAAAAGAGAAAACAAAGTTAAAACAAGGTAGCATTTTGTAGTTAAAAATGACATGAGTACTAAAATATTTTCTCAAATCAAACAGAAAAG
Organism: Oxytropis ochrocephala; assembly: GCA_020916435.1. Taxonomy (NCBI): domain Eukaryota; kingdom Viridiplantae; phylum Streptophyta; class Magnoliopsida; order Fabales; family Fabaceae; genus Oxytropis; species Oxytropis ochrocephala. Next base: position 93,239,810 of record CM037091.1, read on the forward strand.
AGGAAACAAGGTAGCATTTTTTGTAATTAAAAGTGAAATCATGAAATGAGTATGACAAAAAGGTTCTCAAATCAAACAGACTCTTAGTTTCTATGTTGGCGTGGCACTTTCTTATTTGTTAGTAGACAATGGATTATTAACTTGACACTATTCAATTTTTATATCGATTTTCTTTTAATATATGTTGAATCTTTTTGTCTCTTCTGAATTTTGATCTGAGTCGTCTTGGTCTTGCAAGTCCTATATTATGTTCTGTGCTGTGGCTTACAGAATATAGTTCTAATCCGAGATCCAGAGGATCCGAAAAACTTTTATCCTCGTTTCAACCTTGAAGACACCTCAAGTTTCCAGGCCTTGGATGATCATAGGTACCTTACTAATCTTAGTGTGTGGACAAATCAATGAGGATGATTCCAACTATTTTTGCTGCTTTTATCATTGTTTGAAACTTGAAACTGTTCTCCATCTAGTACAAATATTTTTTTTCGTATTCTGAGTTCTGACTTGAGATATAACCTTAAAAAATCTTAATGCTCATCATGTAATACAGCAAGAATGTTCTCAAGAGATTATATTATGACTACTATTTCCACCGTCAAGAAGATCTTTGGAGGAAAAATGCACTGAAGACCCTACCTGCACTTCTAAATTCATCAGACATGCTGGCCTGTGGGGAAGATTTGGGCCTCATTCCGTCTTGTGTTCATCCTGTATGTCAATCATGTATTCCTTAAGCTCTTGTAAACAAGAATCGTTTTTTTTTCCTCGCCCGAGTGCAATCATGTCCCGTAACACACACATACATGTTATGAATTTCAATAAAGACAGTAAAAGGATTTGAATTATTTCATTGGGGGAGGGGGTGTTAGAACGAAAGGTTTGACTATAAATTTGTTAATGTAGGTTATGCAAGAACTCGGATTAGTTGGGTTGCGCATTCAACGGATGCCCAATGAATCTGATCTTGAATTTGGCATTCCTTCTCAATACAGCTACATGACGGTAAAGTTTCTATATACTTTTTGCTTGTCCTTACTAAGTTTTTGATTTTGGTACCTTCGATCGTCAAACTAATCGAAACAAAATGACTTTTTCGATCTTTATTGAGGCTTCATGGTTCTATAATAAAAAATAATAATAACAATTTTTTGTCTAAACAGTTTAGAAACCATTACTCAAAAGTTGTCTTGCTTTTTGGTTTTAAGCTGCAAAGTACGAAATGTCTCTGGTTTTTGGTGGTGCTTGTAGTTATGTCGTTCAGAAGGCCTGTAATTAGATATATAGGGTTCTTTGTTGTACTCTGATAAATGATAAATCTTGATTCAGCTTTATTAAGAACTAATCGTAATATTAGTTTCTGAATTCAGAATTAAAACATGTCGGTTACACCAATATGCAGGTATGTGCCCCATCATGTCATGACTGTTCCACCTTGCGTGCTTGGTGGGAAGAGGACGAAGACAGAAGACAACGGTTTTTCAAGAATGTGATGGAGTCTGATGAGTTGCCACCGGATCAATGTGTTCCAGAAGTTGCACATTTCATTATAAGGCAACATATTGAATCCCCATCAATGTGGGCAATTTTCCCTCTTCAGGTATTCAGAAGTTGCACATTGCGGATTGCACTAGTTTATTCATGGCTGTCAGGACTTCCTCCATTTTAGTTATTTCCCTGTACATGAAAATCATGCTGCTCTTAATCTGTTGGACAGGACTTGTTAGCATTAAAAGAAGAATATACAACACGCCCAGCAATAGAGGAGACGATCAATGACCCAACAAATCCGAAGCACTATTGGAGATATCGTAAGTGTTTTACTTTGTCTTTGTTAAGCGTCTCGCCGATAGCTTTTTTAATTCACAAATGTTAGTTGTTAGTAGTGATATTAAGGGAGGGGGTTTCGAACCTCCGCTCAACGAATGGAGACTGCTTAGTCTTTTAGTTCAAACAACTTAGCTACCTTAGTGGAAACCAATGTGCGACTTGACTTTTTCCCAATTGTTTTAAAGCTAACTCTTTGGAAGACAAGATAATCCATGACGATTGAACTGTATAGTGAATAATTATGATATAACTGTGTCTTGGACTGTTGTTAGGTGCACATGTGACTCTGGAGTCATTGAATAAGGATAATGAGCTCAAAACCATCATCAAAGATCTTGTACGTTGGGGTGGAAGATCAGTTCCTCTAGAGGACTCACAAGTTGAAGCAAGTCTAGTCTCAACATCATCAGTATCAGAAGCTGTTTCTGAGAAGCAACAGTTTACCGGTGCTAGCGAAAAGATCCATCTTCCCTCCGAAATTAATGGAGTTCCATCAAAGGATCCTTTGGCTGTTCGTTGAATGTATTCATACTTGTCCTTCAACTCATATTTATATAACCTGCTACAATGAAGAAAACAATAAGGATTCATCCATATCATGGCAGTTGTAGTTCCCTATGTTTCCATGATGTTTTCTTAATAAAAAAAAATAATTTTTAAGTATGTATTTGTCAAGGCAGTTATGTACCTGATAGTGATAGTTATCTAAGTAAAAACCAGTCAAAGGCCTGTGTATTTTTTACTTAAGACGTTGGAACATGAACCAGAATAAAAATAGCAGTGTCTACAGGAAGAAAGATAACTAAAGGCAATTTGTCTAAAATATTCTATGTAGATTAATTTGAAACACTAATATTTTGAGGAGCTGACGGAGACAATCTTTCAAAATTTAAAGGACAAACATGTTTTAAAAATTCAGCATTTTTAGCTAAGTTTAAATATGTTTTTAGTCCAAACAAATATGTAAACATCAAACACAACCAACCAACAAACAAAATCTGAAAATGCCAAATCACATAAATTGGAATGCCAAATATTTACTTTCTGTTCTGCAGTTGGGATGCTTTGGACAAGTGACAAGCAAGGTTCAAAGCAATTGAAGAAAATGTGTCATCATCCTTGGACTGTTGGTTAATTGCTAGTCTATCTCAATTCATTCCCAACCTTAACTTGCAGCAATTTTGTTAATTGCTAACGTGGGTAGACTAGTAAGATCTCTCTGTTTGATTGTCAATGGACTGTGTGAATATAGAGAAACGATAGATAGGGTAGCCAAAAAAATAAGGACATGCTAATATTTAGACCATGAGTTTTATTTACTTAATCAGTCACGACTCACGAGGAAGAAGTATGCATCCCTTTAATGATTTCATTTTCATGATGTGCTGGTGGTTTGGTGGTGATGAAATGAACGTTGAAGCTTATCATACACGCACGCTTGCACCGTTCAATTGTATCATTGTATCAGTATGTATTGCTACATGGTGAAAAGAGATCCCTTGGAAGGTCAACACCCAGATAGAAGGAAGAGGAGTAGTGAGGTGTTCATTCAATTCAACTTTTTAAAATAAATAAATGGAATGACAAAACATGACATGTAGGACAAATATTTTACACCTCAGTATATTACTAACAGAGTTAGTAACAGAAGGACTAAAATGAAAAAGATGATATTTGTAGCAGGGACTTGTTTAAAAAAATATTTTGCAGAGACTAAAACCAAATGACTCCATATTTGCAATCAATCACATCATGTTTCATAAATTTTCTCTAATAATAGGCACATGAAGTACTTCATTCAAAGCCAACGTCTTGCTCGATGCGAGTTTTAGAAGAACTTCTCCTTTCCTAAGAATTGTAGTTGTTTGGTAGTCTCCAAAATACACAAGGTTTTCTTCCTCCCCAGTCCCCACAATATAGGAGGAAAATATTAAAAACAATAGTGATTTAGGAGGTGTTACATTCTCTTAGGGACTAATTAATAATTTGGTAGTTAGTATTTCCTAGTGCTCTACATAGAGCACATTGTACTCACATTTAGTATCTTTTTTCAATATATATGAATCCTTATAAAGAGTATCTACCTCTTTTACCTCATGTGTACACCTATGCTCAATACCTCTCCTATGAGTTTGATCTATATACGTATGATCGATTCTATGATTCTTAACCGTAAAACCATCTTTATTTGCACAAATGTGTCTGATAGCCCTGGAGACTACCACCCATTGCTGCACATTTGCCAAAAGATAGCCTTGAGAAATGACCTAAAGCTTTAATTTTATGTCATTTCCTTCGACCAAACTTGCTTTTGATTTAAGAGGATTGTCATTCATCTTCTTATATTTAAAATGATGGATTCCAGGAACAACACCACGATGTGCATTGGAATTGTCTATAGAAGATGTATTATTGTTTGTGGTGTTGCACTTGCCAACATCAACCAGAGCTCTCCAAAATAATCCTCAAGATTCTTGAACAATAACAAGTACAAGGAAAAAGCGTAAGCCGTCTTTAAAGATCATATTTCACCCACAAAATAAGTATTCCGGATATAACAATCAATTGTAAAATTGTCATCTTGGTGTGGCGTTGTTTGGTTTCTCGTCTTGTTGGGTTTTGTTTGATTTGGATTTACTTCGACCCATTACATTTTAAGTCAATGACTTACACAAGAACACTTGGATAAAATGGTTTGAGTATCTTCCAGCTTAATCAAGTTTCGAATGCAACCTTGGGAATGCAGTAGTGTTAAATATCTGAAGGGGAGAGATTTGCCACTCAATGTGGTCTTTACCTACCGAGGATTGACTGCGAATCATTCAAGGCGTTGAAAATATCCAATTTATACCAAAATAAATTAAGTCAATGACTTGAATATCAACGTACAAATATAGGGACATAGATAGCCCGATCACTTTCATTTTGTCACAGTTGTAAATATTTATGTTATTAATTCCGTATTTACATATTAATCCTTTTGAGCTTAAGTGATTTTGAATTTATGTTGTTTTTGAAATATTCTACCAATTTGGATGAGTATTTTTTTAATAAAAGAAAAAAATGATTAACTTATAGCAGATAAATTATTTTACAAATATTTATTTTTTTGGTATAAATTGGGTATCCTCTTCGCACGGCTGCAGTGACTAACCCTCAAACCGAGGACCACAATGGGCGGCAACGCTCTCCCTTAAGAGATTTTATGAATATTTTTTTTTTTGACAAAAAGATTTTATGAATATTTATTAATACTAGCTTATGAGGTTTTTTCATTATGGGTTTAAGGTTATGAAAGACCGAAATAAAAAAAAAAATAAATAACATTTGCATTTTGACAAAAAAAATAAATAAATTAAAATCTAAATAAACACCTCTCATAGACTGACGTAGCTGAACGAAGTTGTGACGTCGAAAGAAACCCTTAAAAAACGTAAGCCGAAGCTTCTGAAAACCGTTAACCGACGTAGGAAATCGTCGGCAAACACAGGTTTTTTTCTTTTCTTATTTCTCCTTCTTCTCTGAAACCGTTAACCTACCTTTGACGTTGATCTGTTAGATTGAGGCGAGGTTATATCTATCTATCTATCAATGGATATTCTGTATAGTAAACTTGTGTACTGCATGGTAGTAATTGATTCTTTGCTTTCTTTGTCACAGACACATCCACCACCGCAAGAAGGAGGACCATGTATGTGCAAGCGTGGCAGAATTCATTCATGTTAGATTAGAATTCGTAATGCTGATTACTGATTAGCTAGTGAAAGTGATAGAAAAAGGGGAGAGAATTTGATAATCTGAAATATGTATGCATATTCTGTATTCTGAAAAACTGAATAATAGTTAAATAATTGGATATTGATAGGCTAGAGCAACGGTTACAACTGTTTCTAACCGTCTGATTCTGTTAATAATACCAAGGCGGCCGCGGTCACGTCACGGTCGTGTTAAGGTTTTCGCGATTTCGGCATTTGTGGTCGTCGCGGTGTGAATTAATCACAAAATTTAATTAAAATTATTTGTCGCGGTAACGGTGAGACAGTTTTGCCGCGGCTTTTTTCGGCGTAACGGACCGTTTTTTAGAACCTACCATAATCCAACTGCTACACTGCCAGAAGTTCTACACTTAAGCGTAAGCAGAAACATAAGCACAGAAGAAGATATCATTCCAATTATTCATCTATTTTCTGTCTTAATTTAATAAGAAGACAGAATGAATCAGAACCAAAACATGCTAAATGATTATTAGGTTGTTGGTGTCTGTCAAGGTCGAGGATATTGGTAAAAAATCTCCCCAAATATGTCAAAGAGGATCGGCTAAGAGAATTCTTTTCTCAGAAAGGAGAAATCACTGATGTCAAGCTTATACGCAAGTATTAATTCTTTCCTCAAATCACAATATTCCCATCCCACTCTTCATGACATTTATTTGCTTTTTAACTCAGAGATGGTAAATGTCGCCGATTTGCTTTTATTGGATTTCGTACAAACAATGAAGCTCAGGAAGCTATCCGATATTTCAATCGAACTTACCTTGACATGTCTAGAATTACTTGTGAGGTCTGTTGTTTATTCCATTCTTTTTCTTTTTTAGCTTCTTTCATACTATTCTATTGTTTATGATCTCATTCCAGTTTTTTTTTATCATTGAAACTGAATCCATACAGTACACTTTACCATGTTTTCATTAACCAAGCAGGAGGCTCAAAAACATGGTGATGCAAATCTTCCTCGTCCACGGGGTCGACGATATTCAACAAAGAAAGACAATAAGGCGATCACCCCAGATGCGAACAAACACGCTGGAGTTAAAGGACAAGGAGATAATTCTAAGGACATTGTTAGTATTGATAAATCACAGCTTCAAGATTTTATTCAGGTCATGGATCCTAAGTCTATATTTTGGGCAAATGATACATCAATTGTATCCAATGTTGGCAACAACTTTGCAATATCAAATAAGGAGAGAAAAAGTCCATTAGATGCAGTCCATCCTATCTTAGGTAAAAATGTCTCTTCTGCAGACGAGTCACGTGAGCTTGATTGAGCATGGAGTAATTTCTGATAAGGATTATTTCAAGAGTAGAGTGACAAGTGAGTGGTATGATTCTGAAAGTAGCGTCGATGAAGATAACAACGATTCGGCGTGCACGGATGATGATACCAATCGTAGTAATGCTAGTGAAAACACGAAGGAAATTGTAGTTATATTATATCCCTTCTGAGATGGTGCTCAAGAGTTGGACCTAGAGGGCCAAGAAGACACTTCTGGAGAGGACGTTGCTAATGATAAGGCTCAAGTGAATGCAGCTGAGGAAAGTGGCCAATTACAAAATCCCGAAGATGAGAAGGGAGTTTTTGAGTCCTGTCGACTGTTTGTCCGTAATCAATCTGCCATATGGAATGGAACCACGTAATTTCTCAAATTCTCTTATGGATGATTTTCTGATAATATTAATTCTGCCAACTTTTCCAATTATTATGTTTTCCATAGGAGTGCTTTTAGCAAACTAGTTTTTGAAAATTACTAATATCTATTAAATGCTTCTGTGATTTCACTTGACCTTAATATTTTTTATATTTCCAGTTGGTTTTAATCATTTTGCTGTCATTTTGTTACAGTGAGGAGGAACTGGAAGAACATTTTAGTCAGTTTGGTAGTGTCTCACAAAGGAATAGCTTATGTTCATTTTTCTGCCCCAGAATTTGCAGCCATTTATACTAACTATTGTTGTACTGCAAATATTTCTTTAGTTCATTGTTGAGCAAATGAAATTATAAGGGAAATAGGGAATGATTTTAATTAAATCATTAACTCATTTTATTTTGAAAGAATTTTCTGGGGTCAGATATAGACATAATACGTTTTCTACTTCAAAACTTCAGCTGGTACTTTTCATCAGCCGACAGTGTAGCAATTCTTTACCACTAATTGATAAATGTTTATCAGGGCACTAGAAGAGTTGGACATTAATACAACTTTCCAAGGAAGATTGTTGCATGTTATGCCAGCTATACAAAGAACTTCAGACAATGGAGATTAAGTAAAACATAAATATTACATCATAAACACTGTTAAAATTGTGATGTTATTCTTCATGCATTAACATTTTGATAAACACCTAAGCAGTTGGGGAACCCTCTCTTAGAAGCTAGCCATTAAGAGTGAAGAAGCAAGTCACTTAAGTACAGCTCCACCGGACATCCCATGCTACTCGATGTGGGACTTAGGAACCCCATAATACCTAAGTCCTTATCATAGCACCACCCTTGAGAGTCGACGCCCTAGTCGGTTGCACTCCACGACTCTTCACTTGGGGACACTTCACTCAACTTTTTCGTTGGTTAGAACACCCCACCCCTCAGAGAACCCTTCTTGGGTAGCCTTCTTCGAGACACTGGCAATCAACTCTGATACTAATTGGTAGGCACCTTAGCACTAGGGAAACCCTCCCTTAAAAGCTAGTTATTAAAGAGATAGAATCAAGTCACTTTAGAATCCTCCAAACATCCCATACTACTCAATGTGCGACTTAAGACACCCCTTAATACCACCCTGTCACATTTTATGGTTTACATTACATGCTGTAGGAAGAATGCCTCCATGTAATGTAAACCATAAAATGTGCTTTAGTTAAGAACTTGCCCTATGGTTCTACGGAAAATGAACTTGCAAAGACGTTTGGGAGATTTGGTAGTGTGGGCAAAGTAATTCTCCCTCCAACGAAAACACAGGCCCTGGTATTTTTTCTCTCCTCAGGTTCATGTTCTGAATGTGGTGCTAGCTCATCATCCTAAAATATTCAAAAGAAGAAACAAATAACAATCTTGTGAAGAAGTTTACTCACCTTTTACATTTTAAATAAAAAATTATCATTTTTGCTAGCTGTTTTATACAAAGATTTTTTCACACTTAATTTTTCATTTTATGGGATGTGAATATACTTATTGGCATTTTGTTGCATATTTGTTCAATTGATTGGTGAAACTTGTCTTCAGCAGTGAGGTATTTGAAAACTTATTATTCTTACTTTTAATTGTTCATCATTGTTTATTGATATTTCAGGTTGTTTTTCTTGAAGCAGCAGAAGCTAAATCAGCTTTTAGAGGTTTGTCTTACAAGCGTTTCAAGTAAGATTCTACTTTTCTTTTGGTCATAATTAGTCCCATTTAGCAGTGTTTAGTAATATTTTATAGATCCTATCAATAGACATTCCACCCTTTAGGCTATTCTCCATGCATGGATACATCATTGTTTCTATTTCTCTTTTATATGTTGATCTTCTTTCGTAAACAATAAAGGAAGGAAAACACAAAATAATTTACGTGGTTCGCCACCTCACACCCTATAACTTCATTGAAGATTATTGACTTGCTTTGCATTCTATTTGATGTAGGGATGCTCCTTTATACTTGGAGTGGGCTCCTTCCAATATTCTTAGCCCAACATCTAAAGTTAATGAAATGAATAGTGGAATTGGCGAAAATGATGTAAAGCGGCTGATATTGGAGCAAAATGTGGAAAATATATCAGACATGGATATTGATCCAGACAGAATAGAGGTTTGACCTATCAAAATGTGGGAATTTGAACTATTGAGTTTTTATCCGCATCAATAGGTTGTCATCTCTATATTTGTGCTCAATAGATGACTCCCTCCGTCCCATTTTGTTTGTTGTTTGAGCAAAATCTATTATTTGATTAATCTATCATGCTTCAGGCCCGATCCCTATTTGTCAAGAACTTATATTTCAAGACAACAGAGGAGAGTTTGAGGAATCATCTTAGTGAACGCATGAAAGAGGGAAGAATTTTGAATGTCAAGGTAATGCGTTTAAGTGTTAGTGCTAAAGGTTCTAAAAACGGTCTGTTATGCCGAAAATGGCAGCGACATAACTATCTCGGTAGAGGCGTTACCGCGACAAATAATTTTAATAAAATTTAGGCATTATTATGATTAATTCACACTGTGACGAACACAACTTGTAACGCAACGGTCGAAATTGCGAAAGCCTACCGCTATTTAGAACTTACTAACATACTAATTTTTATTACTTGGCTGTTTTTGATACCTTCATTTTGCTGCTGTAACGAATAGGTGAAAAATCAAATGGGAAAAATGTTTCCATGGGGTTTGGATTTGTTGATTTTGACTCTCCAGAGACTGCTACAAATGTTTGCAGAGATTTACAGGTATCATCTACACATTTGAATCAAACGGTGTATGTTCTATATATGCATTCGAGATCGTAATTCTAGTTCATAACAGGCATTTTTAATTTCTTTTTCTTCTTCTTCTTCTGGTTTAGGGGACTGTTTTGGACAGTCATGCACTTATTTTACAACACAAGAGTGATGAGAAAGTACAAAAGAGAGTTGAGAAGGACAAGAGTTGTACAAAATTGCTTGTAAAAAATGTTGCTTTTGAGGCAACTAAGAATGATTTGAAACAATTGTTTAGTCCGTTTGGTCAGGTGATTACTATTATAATTATTATTATACTAATAAGTGAAACTTGTACCCATTTCTATTAAGTATTCATTCTTTCTTCTGCCAGAGTGACAGTCATGCACTTATTCTAATAAGTGAATGATTCATTGGCAGTAATATAGTGTTTTGTTTTTTCACTCATGTTTGGTGGCTCAAAACCGTGCAGATTAAAAGGTTAAGGTTGCCATTAAAGTTTGGAAGTCACAGAGGCTTTGCTTTTGTTGAGTATGTTACTCAACAGGAGGCACAAAATGCTGTCGCAGCACTTTCATGCACCCACTTGTATGGAACTAAATTGTTGAGTGGAGAAATTTTATTTATTTGACAAATCCTCTATATACTGCCCTACCTTCTTCCCCTTATTATTTTAGCTGGCATCAACAAGTTCTGTTATTATTTTCAGGTGATAGAGAGAGCGAAAGAAGGCGAAGAGTTTGGAAGAGATGCGAGGTCGAAGGAAGCGCTGTTCAATTTAATGAAAACAGTTATGGATATGGGGATGCAACAAAGATATCCAGGAAAAGGAAGCTCATCAGTACCTCATTTGAACTTTGAAAGGATTACTGATTAATACGGAGCCAAAGGCTTATTTATTTATTTATTTATACGTTTGTGCATATAAGTTGTTTTAGTTTCTAAATTATGATTATCTCCTATTTAACTTCTAAAGTACTACCTCCATCCCATTTTATAAGTTGTTTTAGTAAAATCAATTTGTCTCAAATTATTTATTGTTTTACAGTTTCAAGATTATTTTCCGCTAAAGCCCTTCTTAATCATTACAACTTTTTACATTTAATAAATGGTTTACATTTATCTATGTAGAGAGACAAATGATTAAATGGCAATTTAGACAACCCATTTTATAAAAACGAGACTACTAATCATTTTTCTTAATGGGTGTAACAAAACTTTAAACTACATATAAAATGAGACAGAGGGTAGTACATATTAAATAGTTTGACGTTTTTGCTCTTTCATCTCGTTAGTCCTATGTTGTTAGTTTGGCCTGGTTGAGCACCGTTAAGGGCCAAATTGACACGTTTGTCTTAGTTGGACCAGCCTTTGTTTTTGGCCCATGCTTCTTACACACCCCCATCCACTCATCTGACACTACCAAACCCCTAAAATTCCAAAAATACCCTTAATGAAATGCTGCGTTTTTTTGTTTTTTTTTGTGCGTTTAAGACGGTTCGATAGCAAACTCTCGAGTATTGTAAAAAGTTGGAACATGGGGTGTGTCTGATATTTGAGATGGTTCGATACTTAGCTATCGAACCGGTTCAATACTTAAAGTGCAAACCTACCTGTTACTGATCAGAATGGACAGAATTCCGAGTTTCATGTCTTTAACAAAACGTAAGACAGAAAAATGAATTTACACAGTATAGAAATAGGGAAGAACAATGAGATAGAGCGCGTGCTAGAAGGTAAGGTCCCATGGGGTACCCGTGTATGGACCATCATTGACATGCTGAAGACGTTGGCGAACAAATTTGACATTGTGGACTTTTTAACTACATTTATTCTGTTCATTCCCAATTTTAGCATAATTGAGACAAATTTGAGAACGAGAGTGAAATGTGAGAACCTCGTTTGAATTGATTTTAACGTGTGCATAAGTAACATCAAATCTGTCTCATTAACAGTGGTTCAATAGTTAACTATCGAACCGGTTCGATACTTTACGATTGAACTGGTTCGATGGTTAACTACAGAACCGTCCTAATATTCCAAAAAAAAGGGCAGCAATGTCTTTTCACGTGTCTGTATAGTGTGTGATGAGTAGAGTGGGGGCGTGTAAGAAGCATTGGGCATTGTTTTTGGTCAAAATCAGTTGGTACATCCTAAGCGTGACAAGTTTCAAAGTTTGGGCTTCTATTTTTGCTTTGGACCATGTTTATCCCACTCCGACCTACTCACTACACACAAAATTCCAAAAACACCCCTCCACCAAAACTCATAATCCAACACTCCCCCCTCTCAAAATCACACCCCCTCCTTTCTCACCCTAATCCTCTATTTCACTCTCACTTTCTTCTCTCTCAACCCCCCCTCTCTCTATCACTCTTACTTTCGTTAGCGTTCGCCTCGCTCTCCTCGCAATCTAAGGTACCTCCATTTTCATCTAGGTATTTTCGTTCTGCCTTAATTTTTTCTGATTTTCTACAAGGTCCGGGTTCATTCGAACCACACCCGTTTGATGATTACCTACCATACCGTTTGGGAAAATGCGTCGAGCACATCAGTGTCGAACCTGTACAGGTGGGGAGTGCCAAACCAGTGTATTTTTTTCTGAGTTTAGAATACTGCTATCTGCTGGTTTTAACTTGTTTCTTTGGCCAAATATGAAATTTGTAATGGTTATCCATAGAGCTAATGTAAGTTAATTATTTAGTCTGTTTAATCTATTTTTTAATGCAAATTAGTTAAATATTTATAATGATATGATTTTTTTTAGTTGGAGAATCACATCAATATTCCACAAAATGTTTATCAGCAGATTGACTATTTTCCATTGCTTGAAAATGTTGTCCTAGAAGCTGATAATGGCCCAATCTCCCCAGATGTTCTCAAGAGATGTACTTGTAATACAATATTTCTAGAAACTGATACACATGCTATTTGCAGTGTGTACGAGGACGTCGAACGTTTGGAAGTGTCTATGACGTATCTTTTTGATGGCCATTTCAAAATTTTGAGGATATTGCATGATGAAGAAGACACTGACTCATGCACATCAAACTCGTCTGATTCGGATTATCGAGCATTCCTTGAAACATATGTCTCCGGTGATGAAGGTAGTGACAATAAAGAAACAAATATCTCAGTTAGTGGACCCTCATTCGGTGAAGATGTCAACTGAAATATGGTTGATTTTTATTGGGACATACTACTTTAATTGGGATGTTTTATTTTAACGGTTGAAGTGTTATTTAAACTTTTTTTTGACTAACATGGATATGTATAACATTCTATCTTGAAAACGAAACAAAATATTCTATCTTTATTTCATTTGTTAATTTTAGTAGCAATAATACATAACGAAACATAACCAAATAAGAAACATAAGGAAATACAAAAATAATAAACACCCGATTGCAATTATTTTAAAGTCCCTACCACAAAAGGAAAATTATCTCGTTCGGAGCCTGTATGGTTTGGACAAGCAGCTCCAACGGACGGTGTCTTGAAAAATGAGAATGTGTTTCAATTATGGTGCGTACTTCGTCGTCACACTGAATCTCCATAGCTGAGTAGCGTATAGTGTCGTTGTCTTCGTAACTGGGCTTGCGGTAAGTAATACTACTTACATGTTTAGGCCACTCCCCCTCTCGAACCTTCCTCTCTTCTTTTCCCTTCAACTTCATCAAAGTGATGTCCATTTTCATCCTACAGAAGATAGGTTTAGGACATTGAAACCAAACACCATATTCCCTGGAGGTGATACTTCCACGGTGATGAAGGACATTCATGAAAGCTTCATCTGAGAACTCGGTTGATGCCAACTCCATTTTCAGATGGTGTTTGTGAAGAAGCAGAGATGTTGGTGTGATAAAACTGAAATGACAAAATCAACAATATGCAACAGCCAATACATCAAACAACATACAATTTCGTGAAGAACTCACCTCAAGTTCGTGGAAACAACAACATCAAGCAAGGAATCAAGTCTTTGAAGCAGCAAACAAGTCAAATTCGAAAATAAGCTACCAAATCCTCTCCTAAGCGACTTCTATCATCAATGTGGCTTCCAATGAGTGCTAATCAACCCCTAGGACCGACATGCAACCACCTTTCAAGCTTCTTTTTGCTTCCTAGTTCCACATGCAACACCCAATGAGATAATGAGAGGATAAGATGATGTTGCCTTGAGTGTTCTTCCTAAGGTTTAGATGAAGTAGAGAGTGAAAATGGAATGTTTGAATGGGTTGGATTTCAGAAGTGGAATCGAAATGGAGCAATTCCAGCTCTCTCTCTCTCTCTCTCTCATTGTTAATAACTTTCAAATTTGTGATTAGTGATGTTCACTTGATTGCACAATGAGTTGCAACATAGGTATAACCCTTAACCAAATCCAATATCTTATTAACCAATATTTTATTTTGTCAAAAAAAAAATCCAATATTTTATTAACCATGTGTAAACTAAACTGCATTAAGTATTTAAAAATTTGTCGAATTTATTACATGTCCCAATTGATGTTCAAATAACATTTCACATTATGTGAAGTGCACTACTAACAGTAGCAACAACTTTCCATCTATCTTTATATTTTGTATATATTTTTGAAGTTATGCATGAAAGATATTAAACATCATATCTAAAATCCAAAAAAAAAAATTGATAATTCATCATACATCTTGTTTTATAGCGCATAAAATTCCATTTTAAATATAAAAATGTTTAGTAATAGATTATATTCTTATGAATATCAAGTTATCTTAATTTCAGAATACAAGATCATGAATCTAACATCTCATGATTTATTAGATAAATCTATAATTGGATACTTTTATTAGATAAATAAACTCGATATATGAGGTGAACTCATCATCCCTCATGTATTGTCTGTCTTGTTATATTTTCATTGTCTGAAATTACCAAAAAAAGGGCATTTACCAAGAAATGAAACACATCCAATATCCAATTTCATACGGTCAAAAAAAAGTTCACGTTAGACCGAATATCAGGCGGTTTCAGCGCAACAAATCAAGAGAAGAAAAATATATATGTGGTAATGAAAACTTCTTAAACTACAAGACACTAATAAAAGGAAAATTCCAATGTAACAATAGGTAGAATTTAACCACAACCTATATTTTGGTCACAGCAGGTGTCACGTTTAGATAGGGACACGAACCGAATAGCGGTTTAGTTAGTTAAAATACTAAATTAACACGTTAATTAGTTATAAATATTTTTTTACTATTTTTGTGTGGGTGTAAAAATAGTAACGTTGGAGAAAAGAAGGAAGATATGAAGAGGAAAAGGGTGGAAGGGGTTGAAAGGGTTTGTTGTGATTAGAAAGAAGCGGAGAGGGATATTAACCAGGGTGGGAGTGGGAGTGGAAGTGGAGTTTTATTTCGATATTACTCCGGCGACGGTTTGATTCTCTCGCGCTCCCGTTGCTTCTTGTTTCCCTGAATACCTTTCCAGTGTGTTCAGGGTATGTTTCTCTTTCTCTTTTTTGCAATTGTGATCGCGACATCATGGTTTTTGATTATGATTGCGAAATCTTGTTTGGTTGGTTGATGTTGACATAAAAAGGAACATTTTTAATGAATGTCTTCTAGATCTTTTAATGATTGTGAGATCGATCTGCATTATTGAGTTAGTTTGTGGTTCATGTAAAAAACATAGTGATAAACATAAAAAAATTAAATTAAATTTGGTAGTGCTTTAACCTATGAAGTATCGACACACACATCAGACCATGGCACAAACACGCAAACACCTACTTTAATTTGAAAAATACAGATAAATTGTGTCGGTGTCGGTATCGGTATCGGTGTCTGATACGATACGTATCGAAAACCAAAAATGTCTTCAATCGGTAGTGTCGGTGCTACAGAGGTGTTAACATTACATGATATATTGTTGGCGATTCATGTGTGAATGAAGGAGGGCTGCTTTCTTCTCTATTGCATGATTTTTATTTTGTTTACATTTTGTGGTTGTGAAATTTGCAGGTTATAAGGGATTCAAGAAAATTATGCTAAGTTTGCCTGCTCTATTCTGTTAATTTGGTATCCAAAGTTTAAGCCATGAGTCCAGCTAGCATTTGAATTTTACCCCTAAAAAAGCCAATTTACACAACAGTAAGAAATTTGCTTCCATTTCTTCTAATACTCCTTAAGTATATAATTGTTTCCAATATTTGAAAGTTGAATGCTTATTTTGAATATGCAGATGTCATTTCCTTCAGAAAAAGATTAACATTAAGGGGAGAAGAATTATTGCATTGGAATGCACTGCTGCTATTCACACCTGAATGAGATTGTTCAAAATGGCTGTAGCCATTGACCAACAACACCATGGATTCAAACCATTTAGCCGATCTCAAAGATGCAAACTCCAATCCTTTGGTCACCTTGATTACAACAACATTCCTGAAAATAATACTACTTTTTCCCACTCTTTCGAACTAGCATTTCAAGCCGATAATATTCACCGAAGTTTCTCCACTCCATGTCTCCCCTTAACTGGGGAAGATCTCAATCCTCCTCATCCGAGGATTGAGATCGTTCGTGGAAGTGGAGCTCCAGTACACACTCTTGTTGTCGAGGTTGCCATAGCTATGGCTTCCGGTATCCAACCTATTCCACTACCTAGTGGATTAGGCGGCGCCTATGTTTTCCTTAACCAAAATGGTAACAACATTGCTGTAGCAAAACCAGTAGATGAAGAACCTTTAGCCTTAAACAATCCGAAATGTTTAGGAGGTACTCAAATGCTAGGTCAACCGGGATTAAAACAATCGATTCGTATAGGCGAAACCGGTATAAGAGAATTAGCTGCTTATCTACTTGATCATGAAGGCTTTGCTGGTGTGCCTCCAACTGCTTTAGTTAAATTCTGTCATGCTAAATTCTCTGATGAAGCAGCCACAGTTAAACTCGCCTCGCTCCAACGTTTCGTCGGTCACGGTTTCGATGCAGGAGAATTAGGACCTTCTTTCTTCTCAGTTGATTCTGTCCACCAAATTGGAATTCTAGATATTAGGCTTTTGAACCTTGACAGACATGCAGGGAATATGCTTGTTATGAAAAAACAAGACAACAACAATAGTAACTATGTAAATGGAGCTACTGTTACTGTTACTGATCTTGTTCCTATTGATCATGGTTTTTGTCTCCCTGATTGGCTAGATGATCCATATTTTGAGTGGCTACATTGGACACAAGCTTCAGTTCCTTTCTCTGACTCAGAAATTGAGTACATTTCAAAACTTGACCCTTTTAAAGATGCTGATATTCTAAGAAATGAGGTTCCTGCATTGCGAGAATCGTCGATTCGCGTTCTTATTGTTTGCACTATTTTCTTGAAACAAGCTGTTGCTGCTGGTCTTTGTCTTGCTGATATAGGACAACTGATGACAAGGGAATTTTGTGGTGGTGAGGAATCACCAAGTGAATTGGAAAACATTTGTTTGAAAGTTAAGGCTCATGTTTCCAACAATGAGAATAGTAACAAAGAAGAAAGTAGTGAAGGTGAGCCTAATTGTGGGATTTTTTTTGGTGACATGAATCAAGGTGAATGGGAATTGTTTTTGGAGACTTTTGATAAGTTTGTGCTTGGATTTTTTGAGAATAACAAGTACAAGAATTGAAGCAAATAATAATGGAAGTGTTAGAAAAATAGGTAATTAATTAACCAAAGCCAGAGATGAATCACTGTCACTTAATTAATTGTAATTGTACATTATTGTCATAAAAAATTATTAGTTTAGGGGATTGTAGATATATGATATGATATGAAGTCACATATGTGACAAGGATGGAATAGTGATTGGTGATAGATGATAATGCCATCCATTCCATTCAGCAACTTTGTTTTTGTTGCATTTTATCTTTCTTTTTTGTCAAATTAGAGTTGTACACTATATTTAAGCTGGGTTTTCTCACCAGTGATTATGTAAATTTATATTTGGTGATTCAAATTGTAATTAATTGGGATCAATTGATTATTCATAGTTCTATCTTTGTACTACTTGATGTTGCTTATATCTGTCTAGAAGGTCACCTATTCCCTTTTCATTTCCCCCCTAATTGTGAGGTATTTAAATGGATGTTTTGTTTTGAAACTTAGAATGTACAAAGCAGTTGCATATTTGTAAAGAGCACTACTATTTGGTGCGATCAGAAAAGTAAGTTGTTTGATCAATCAACATCTTTAATAACAATACACGAAGGCAGTGGGTGTAGTCATTTTCCTACATTTCTTACGTATTCTTTCGTACAATTTATCATTTATCATTTGTAAAATGTGTTTATTTAAATGTTCCATTTACTTTTGAGAAAATATTTTTGTTTTCATTTTCTAAAATGTGTTTATTACAACTTGTTAATAAGAAGATGTGATGGGAGATTCTTGAAGTAGAGGGAGTCCCTAAAAGATGCCAAATGAAGATAGTAACAATGAATTTGAGAGGGTGGGGGGATGCAGACAAACGTAGGCGACTATGTCAGTTCACAAGTAGAGGTAACTTTAACTGTTGTTTGTTTTGGGAATTAAAACACACTACTATGTTAGATAAGGTGCTATCTGGTGTTTGCGGGAGAGGGAAATGCGACTGGGCGCTGAAGAACTCAGTGGGACGATCTAGGGGATTGGTTTGTATTTGGAAATAATATCTGTTCAAGGTCCAATCTTCTTACTCCGAGGAAAGCTTCGTCGGTTTATGCATAAAACATAATGGTATTTTGACTTATTGGGTAAATGTGTTTTCACCGTGCAATATTGAGGGCAAACGAACACTTTGGAAAACTTGCTAAGACTTAAAAGTGAGATGCAAAGTGGTGATTGGTGTGTCTGCGGAGATTTCAATGTTGGCTTTGGCCCAGTCAAAATAGTTTCCCCCAAGTCAGGATCACTCTCGACGGGGTGGTCTCGGCTTGAAGACTCTGACTACTTTGTCGATTTAGGCTGTCGAATCTGCCCCCAAATTTTGTGAAGGCACTTGTTTAGTGACTTAATGCGTTTATGTATGGACTCGAGGTGTTATGACGGCTAGACCGAGCGACCCCCCAGGCCCCGACTACTAGGTATAGGTCGCGCGCTTTAGCGCCATCCATTTTCAAGGCTAGTTGATTATGCAAGTGAGTTGTTACACACTCCTTAGCGGATTTTGACTTTCAGAGCAGATCCGCGAGATCAACCATGCGTTGACCTCAGCTATTGGGTTGAATCATAACGTGTTTTGCTGTTCCTTTTGTTTTGGTCACAATTTGTTGATGAGAAAATATACCTTTGACCTGATTATTTGACCATAGGATAATACATTTATGGAAGTGTTTGCGATGCCTCATTTTTTGTGTCAATGTCATTATTGCGTTTCAAGGTTGCGATAACTGGTCTTTGGAGATGTCGTTTCCGTCTGCCCTTCATAAATAAGAAGGCCTTGCTTATTTGTACTATCACAAAGTCTACTTAGAGCTTTCCTTTCTCCCGCCTTCCACTTCTGTCGAGTTTGCTTTCTTCCGACCAACATTTACTCTCTCCCTTTAAGTCTACTTACTATGCTTCTTAAGGTACGCCCGACTGCCCTACACAATTTCTTTCTTTCTCGGACACTAAGCCAGTCACTTTGGAAACTCCTCCGTTGAGACCTCGGTCGGTCTTTCTGCATGAAGTTTTGAGTGTTGTTGTGTGATGATTTCTTAGAAGGACGGGGTTTTCAGGTCCTAGGATTTTACTTCTTGGGATTTATTTTAGGGAGGGTGAGATAACTCATAAAGAATTTCTCCTGACGCAAGCTCCCTCCTTGTAGGTTTTGAATGGCACAAACCAGACTGACTGCTCGGGTGAGGCATGGTCCTTCTTCTGAGGAGATTCTTCATTGAAAAGTTATGTGGGATCGTCCGTTGGGAGTGGCAGAGTCGAGTTCTCTCGTGATGAGGGGGAATCTTATTCATTGGTTTCCAGGGACATTTTGAGGAGGATAAGCCTTTTTGTGGAAGGTGAGGCCTCACAACTTTTTGATCTTTGGCTCCTGGTGGGGATTGGACCAAAAGAGGAATGAGACCTTCTAGGGGTTCCCTCGGATGTGCTAGTGTGTCACTTGGTGAAGGATGATTATAAGTTCTTGATTTACTCTGTGATGATCATCAAGATAGGGGATCACCACCTTTACTCGGTTCCAACAATAGATTCTTTAGGCTCTGAGGGTTTTCCCCTCCCAATTTAGTCCCTCGGGATAGGATTATCAGAGGGTTTTTGAGTTAGTGATGCAGGTGTTTGAGCGTCCTTTGTGTGTGGAATTGTTTCTGTATTTGTTTGACATGGTGAGGAGTCTAGAGAGGGATTCCGGGAGGACTCGTCATGGATGGGTAGGTTTGGTGAGAAGTGCTTCAAATATCATTTTCACTCCCTTCCCCGACACCAATTTTCATGACAAATATTTTCATGTCCGATCGACGAACCCGACCGCTCTCGGGAATATTTGTAAGCTTAATGACCATGGTCTGGTGGTCTCCCTAAGTTTTCATCTTAGTTGGTATCTGGACCATTTCAATACCTCGGCTAATTCTTACTACCGGTAATGTTCACTGTTGGACAAGAAGGACATAATGAGTTTGGAGCTTCCTCGGAAGTGGACGTCCATGTTTTCAAGAGAGTCATTGATAAATACTTGGGGGTTGGTGTTAGCAAGAATTAAGGGCGAGTTCTGGGTGCAATGGGTATGGAACTGTTTGTGTAGTGGGTGGTATTTTCTTTGACCTTTTTCCATTGGTTCACCACCCTTTCTTTTTTAGAGACGATGACCACTACAAATATGTTTGTTGATTTGAAGAAACCCGCCAACAAGATTGTTTTTACCAATATGCCATTGTCCCTTTTAAGAGATCATAATCCTGTCACCAGGACTGAAAGGAGGCCGCACGTGCCTAAGATAGTCCTGTATGACCCTATGCCCAACGTCCATGCTCCACTAGTCGTCGTGATTACTCCTAAGGGTTTCCATAACGAAACCATGTGGTTGACCTGGAAGCGCGATCCTGATAACCTGAAGGAGCAATTACCGAGCTTGAAGTCGCAACAAGATGACGACAAGGGGGAATACGCTATTATTTTGGATCTGTTCTCCCTGATTTCGAGGACTTCCATTTGGAGGATCTTCGCGATGCCCTTTTTGAAACCTTCCACCAAATTGCCGAATTTGGAACTAGAGTTCTAGAGGCCCACATCCAATCTCACAAGTAAGGTAATGAGCGTGAACTTCATCTTGATTGATTTAAATCCCACTCTCCATCACAAGATGATCTTGAGAACTACGTTATTGTTTTTGACAGGTAATTCGAGTTTGCGTCAAGAACATGAAGAGGAACAAGAGAACCTTAGGTCCGCCAAGAGATCAGCTTTCAATCTTGTTGTGGAGGAACATAAGAAGGATCTAGTTGCTCGAAAGGAGTTGGAAGCAAATAGGGATAAGGATGATGTTTGGATATATGGAGTAAATACATCAGAGCACAAGTCAAGCCGAACATTTTGTGGGTCTGAGGAAAAATCTGAATGCACTAGATCAAAGTGTTTCCACGCTTCACCGTTAGATGGGTCGTGTAAAATGTCTGAGGTACCCAGATTTTCATAATGCCAGATCATTTTCTCCACAGTTTCAATTGATGTAAATATTCTCTACAACCTTGAAACTATTGGCAAATAGAATGTCGACTTTAAAGAGATGAGTTTATGATTACGTTTTCCCGCATTACAGACATTATACCTCGACTTTCCATAGAGTCTGCATTCATGTGCCAATTCACACAACAATCAATCTTCTTACATTTTAATCCCAGCTTCAAAACAAACATCTTAGCCTCATAATAAAATTTTGGCAAATTATCCTTTATAGGTTTCGCTTCCAACATCAACTCAGTCATATAATGTAAACCCAACTCAGAAATATTACTCATGGATTCGAGAGCTAAAAACTGTACACACATAAATAATTTTGACTGTGGTAGGCCTTCAAACAACAATTTGTTTGACTCGCTAAACAAATTATAAAATCACCGCGCTACTTCATTCAGAAGTTCATCATGATTGTCATATTGAGGCTCATCAAATGACACATTCACCCCGAGAGCATCACAAATCATGCTTTCCATTGATTCAAATTGTTCATTAGATAGAACACCAAAACCAAAAATGCTTGACGCCCCTGGGAAATTTTTTGGAAGTTGTTCCCCATGGTCGACCCAAATCCAATAATTAGGCATAAACCCGTGATGATACAAGTGATACCTGATTTCATTTTCGGTCCTAATAGGTACACTACCTCAAAGAATGCATGGACATCTAACCCCCTTTCAAATTTATTCAATTCATGTCGGTTCACCACCATAATAAACTCTTCAACCCCAACTACAAAAGATTGCTTTAAACCAGCTCTTCACGAATATAACCTATCGTACACCCTGCCACGATTCAATCGTTTCCAATTCATCTAAACGCATTTAGAGAACACGTTAGATTCCAATAACATTCCCAATAACCTATTAAGTTAGTGGCAGCGATATTTTTTGCTTTTGTTGTTATTATGGTTTATTATAGAAATTTGAAATGCGTATATTGTAGAATAAAATTGTTGTTTTTAGAAATGTTGTTGTTAGTGTTTAGGATTTTGAATTTGAAATGTGGAATAGAAATGTTGTTGTTAGTGTTTAGGATTGTGAATTTGAAATTGTGTAGGATTGATGTTATGTTAATTGAAATTGTTAAATTTTTGTTAGGAATGCTAATTGAAATGTGTTACATTGTTGTTTTGATGCTTGATATTGAACCCTAGGTTAGACGACTATATTGGATTTTGTTATGGTGTTTTGTTGATGGAAAAGGGTGAGGTGTTGTCCATCACCCCCATATTTTGCATGAAATTATCTTCATTGAGATAATTGTGAGACTATACTAACAACAGTACTAACAACAGTAGAGTTGGGAGTTAGAAATAACTTTCTTCATTATTTGGATGGAAAAGGGTTCTGTGTTGTCCTGGACCAACCGTTAGGGGGGGAGAGAGAAAGAGATGGTTCGTAAAGAGAAGAGAGACGAGTGAGTGTGGAAGCTATATGGCGTGGTGGCGGTGGAGGTGAAATGGGAGGAGGGTTCATGTAGAGGGAGAGAGACGGTTAGAGAGAGAGAGAGAAAAGTGATGGTGGAAGCTATGACATGGTGGTGGTGGTGAAGAGTGAGGGAGAAGAGATACAGTTAGAGAGAGAGAGAGAGAAAGAGAAGAGTTAGGGAAGAGAGAAAGAAGAAAAGAAAAGAGAAATAGGAGAAAGTTGGTCCGAAATTCACATAAGTTAAGATTAGCGATAGATTTGATCCCTCACAAATTAACAAAAGCAGATTGACTTTATTAGCGAAGGTTTGGTCCATCGCAAAACCCAACGATTAGTTTTAATTTTATAGCTATGACCATATCCATTGCGAAATCCGTCACTAACCATTTTTAAATCCTTCCCATTTTTCAGATTCCCTCTCCTCTTTAGCGCTATCGCTAAATGTCAAGTTACCTGCGGGCTGGAGTCCATCGCTATATTGTAATCACTAATGGGCTATTTTTTTGTAGTGTCTGTTGCATACATGAATGCTGAACCTGCACTTTTATTTTATCGTCAGTCATGTCATCGTGCTCTCGCGTCTCTCTCTACCTTGTACCAATGTGTGTCGCGTGCAGTTGCACGCATACTCTACTCCGCCGTTGTGTACCCACAACACACTTCTACCGACGCTTGCGTCCTTTGGAGTGCAACTTCTACTCATTTTTTTTATAAGTCAAATTATATTATAGTTGAGGTACAAGGGGTACCAATCCCTTACATGCATTGCAATTCATCCATCTCCACCAAATTCTAGTCTATTAAGAGGACCCTTATTCCAATCCTCCCAAGTTATGTGTTTTAGGAGTATAATTTAGATCACTAAATGACCCCTTTAGTGACTATCACTAAAGGGGTAGATTTGTAAAGTACGAATCAATAAAAATATAATTTTTCAATTTCAGCAATTTTGTGATTTCCTAATTATTAGGCATTAGTTAGGGAATTTATTAAAAAAACGTGCTGATTTAATGCCAAAAAAATGGAAAAGGGGTAACCGAACCAAAAACCCCAAAATCGGCTACCCTAAAATTTCAGAAACACAAAAATTAGAAACAAAAACGCTTCCAAAAATGCAAGGAGAAAAACGCAAGGGAAGAAGACAAACCTAGAGAGGAAAAACGAAAACCCTCTTTAAAGAAAGGAACCCAGCGAAGAAGACAGGGTGGAAGACGACCAGATATCCAGAAAAACCAGCGAACGAGAAAGGAACAACAAGAACTAAATCGAAGAAGAAAGGAGGAACGACAAGAACGCTAGCGAAGAAGAAAGGAAGAAGAACGAGTGAACGAGAAAGGAGGGACGCAGATTTTCTGATTTCCTTCTTCTACTAAACTATCACTCTCTGTAAGATTCTATGCCACTAAACTTTACTCTCTCAATCATTTAATTTCTTAGTCTCTTCTTTTTGGTAATGGTTGTTGCACCCCGAAAAATCCGGTTTGGGTTTCTCAATGTACAGACATCTACGGTACCAAAATATAGTAAGCTATAATCACGAATTATATTAAATAAGATACAGTCAATAATAAATTTGAACACCTGGAACAATGATGTCGGTTTGCTCATGATCGGTATGCCGATTTTCAGATGTTATGTGGCCGTCACGTATGTTACTAAATTCTGCAGCGTAAAGAGAATACAAGCAATAGTTAGTCGTTGTGCAGAGTCAATATCACACACACACACACACACACACACACACACACACACACACACACACACACACACACACACACACACACACACACACACACACACACACACACACACACACACACACACACACACACACACACACACACACACACACACACACACACACACACACACACACACACACACACACACACACACACACACACACACACACACACACACACACACACACACACACACACACACACACACACACACACACACACACACACACACACACACACACACACACACACACACACACACACACACACACACACACACACACACACACACACACACACACACACACACACACACACACACACACACACACACACACACACACACACACACACACACACACACACACACACACACACACTAAAGATTGATTTGAAACTTTTATATGTTATCTCGTATCATTTTTCTGTTAAAGGAAAATATAAACTTTAAATTAAGATGATATCTACTAATACTATATTAAAATCAAAGATAAAAAAAATACTATAATATAGCTCATATATTAAAATTTGTGAAAATATATACATGTATGTAATGTAATAATATAATAGACAATAACATAAATGTCACTATATTTTTTTGGAATATGGAGGGAAAAAAGTGGTAATTAAGATTTTTTTTTTGGGCTAGAAGTATCTACACATATATAGATGCAACATCTTTAAATTTTGGGAAATTTAAAGAGAATCAAAAGCAGATAAATTGTTAAAAGTGATATTTTTAAGAGCAAAATTGTTAAAAAGGTATACATATATGCAAGCGAATTATAATATTTAATGACCACATAATATACGGCATAGATATGGTGTGTTATTTTTATTATGGAATTATAGATATAGATATGGTGTTAAATCCGGAGAAAAGGCATAGTTCCTATATGTATACGTATACATATCTTGGACAATTATGCTATCAAAGCTTAGTGTTAAATTTGAATTTGTTGCATGTATTGGGCGAACTTACCTTAATATTGAGGGTGCATATTCACTTCCCTCAAAATATAAAATCATTAGTTACAATTCTAATTAAATTTGTTTTTTAATCTATACTATTTTGCATCCTCTACCTAACACTCTCGCGCAAGTACTAATCACAAATTAGATGATAAGATTTTTAATTATTTTCTTTCTATTGGTAAAAAAAAAAATTATTTTCTTTCTAAAAAAGAAAAAAAACCCAGATGGCTTGGGGCATGGGGCGGAGCCAGCACACACACAGGTTGGGTGGGGGGTAAAAAATTCTTTTGACACAAAGCCCATATCATATACCGTCGATAATATCCACAGAAAAAAAATACTTTCTTTAACACAATATAAAGCAAAAGTATATGAATTTGGTTTAGCCATAGTATATATATATATATATATATATATATATATATATATATATATATATATATATATATATATATATATATATATATATATATATATATATATATATATGTATATGTATGTATGTATGCATCATGCATGCATGTAGGTCAATACATTCACTAACCATAAAGGGGGGCTTAGTGGAACATGACAAAATTTGTATCCGGGGGTTCGTGTTCAAGTCTCCACTCCCTAAAGTGATGTAAATGTAATTACATTCGTATGTGCTGAAAGAACTTGAAGGTCTTCCCTGCATTGAATTAGGGGTCATCTCCTCACTCTAAAATTTTATAACAAACAAAAAAAGACTAATACATTCACCTTTTTACTAATATTTTGTTGTAAACAATATATTTGTTGTATTAATTGTTTAAATCTGACTGATAAAGTTATTTTTATCTTATGAACGTTTTATTAAATAGTAGTAGAAGCTTTCAAAAAAGAAACTAAACATGCATAACTTTTTTTATACAAAAACTAGAGGCACACTTTAAGAAATTTGACACATACCTACGGAAATTTATAGCCACTGTAGTTTAAAATCGTTGGTATATGTCTTCTATACACCTACAGTCATTCACAAAACTGTGGGTAAAAGAATCATATACCTACGGGTACTAAACAATGTCACAATTTGTACTCGTGAAAGCTTTTAAAATGTAAAAGACCTTAATGCAAACATTTTCTCTTCTCTCAACTTATCTCCCAAACTCTCCTCGCTTAAACTTTCCCCAAACACTCCTGTGTGCCTCCTCCAATTATATTCAAATCGCCTTTTCGATCTGTTTTGTCTCATCTTGTCTCACCAACGGCTCACTCACACACATCTCTCCAAACAAGTCATGTCCTACCCACACTTTTTCCCTTTCTCTTTCTCTTTAATAACACAGTGCTAACCTATTTCATAGATTTGTCCCTAGAGTGCCTCCTAGTTTTGTCTCTGCACAACACACATACTCTCTCACTAGTACTCTAATCGACGAGTAACTAAAATCTTTTGAACAACTCCATGCCCGCATGTGAATTAGCAGCCGTAGTAAATTTGAGTTTTTAATATTTGACCACTACTTTTGGAGCACACAATCAACTGCTATTGAAGATTTGCTTCATTTTCATTAAAATACTACTCTCTCTCTCTCTCTCTCTCTCTCTCTCTCTCTCTCTCTATTTTAGTGCAACTCCTTTAGTTTAAGATCGTTTCATATTGGTTTAATCTCACATCAGCTATAGGAAGGACGCGCGCTTCATTCTCATATTAGTTTTAGGACATGGAAGCATCCTTGCGTTTGACCACTTGGGAGACACAATCATGCTTCCATGTACTTAAGCCTTGGGTCACGAGTTTGAGTCATCGTGGAAGGTGAAATAAATACACCATGGGGGTGGTTTATATTCTTAAGAATACAAAATGATAACAAAATAAAGATGGCGGCGATAATGTAAAAAAGAAACCTTTATTTGTAACCGACTAGCTACTCTCTTTCTCGTGCTAACAACCTGTACTTATAGAACTATCTATCGTCCCCAAGTGGTATTTCTTTCGCCTCCCGCAAAGATTCGAACCAATGACCTAGGGCTTAAGTACATGAAAGCATCCCTGTGTCTCACGTAGTTGTCTTTTGAAACAGAAAAGAAACCTTATTCTCGTGCTACCATCCTACACTCATAGGACTATCTACCACCCTGTGTGGTATTTCTCCCGCCTTCCAAAAGGATCATTCAACCCCCTGACCTGAGGGTTACATTTAATGGGTCAATGATCTTATTCTAAGTGTTATTGGATGTTAGGGTGGAAACGTAGTTTGTTTGGTTGGGAAGATTACAATGCTATTGAGTTGGAGGATTATTGATCAATATATATATATATATATATATATATATATATATATATATATATATATATATATATATATATATATATATATATATCAACATTAATTAAGTCATCTTTATAGATAGTCATGGCTCTTTCATCTAATAAATTTTGGTATTTTGTTGAAGGTTATTACAAGATAAATTAGCAACAAGAGAAGCTCTAGAGATTTTACTACCCACTTCATAACTTGTGATTTATTTTTATTAGAAGGTGAATGCTTGACGCATGTTTAGGGAGAAATACCATGTCTCTGCTAGCAATTATGAGCTAAAATATATGGTTGGCATAGAACCATTGTGGTCCTATTGTTTATTCTTCCAACATAGTGCAATGTTGCGAAGAAAGGAGAGGGGAATTGAGGCACATCACTCGGTTGGAAGTAGTTCGGCTTACAAGCCCTAGCTACTCGACTTGAACCACCTTTGTCTCCATAATTAAGACCTTTCTCACATGTATTGAGTCACTACGATCAATGGTGAAAGTTATTAGACCATAGAATCACGTTAATAACATAATCATAAGAATAGAGGATTCTTTCATATTATCAAGCAACTTTATGCATACATACATAACATCATTAAAGATAAGTCAAAAAGAGGTATTTAGAATCACCCGACATGAAAATATAGTGTCAAAAATGGCCAACATCACCTAGCAAGTAGAGACATCGCCTAGCGATGGGCTGAAAAATCACATTCTGAAATTTTCTACTTTGTCGTTTAGCAATGACCTCAGGTTTCCAGGAACCATCTGTGGATTTTGAACTGCAGAGTCGTGTTTCAAGGGTTTCTCCATGGATCCTATGCCCCATAACTCACCCATTAAATCTAGAAAATACAAAGTTTCAAGCATTCATGTACATTTAAATTGGTAATAACACCATGAAAATATACTCAAACCAACAACAAATCCCACATGCAAGCTAAACTAATCATGAACTTGTATAGAAAAACAATAAACCAATGCATGTAGGGGGGTCAACAAGAAGCAAAACGCTTACAGAACCAGAATTTTGAATCAAACACAAAACCAAGGAAATATCTCTAATGAAATGCCTATTGAGGGCTATTAGGAGTATAGGAGTTTAATATATTGTACATTTAACTAACCTGTAGTGAAGTTAACCTGTCTAATTAGTTTTCAGTTTATCCTTGGTTAACAGTTAGCTTTTAACTGTTTCAGTTGCATATGTACATAGGGTTTATTCTATCTATTATTGTACATATTATTTTCATTGTATTAATTCAAATGATGAGTGGTTATATTTTCTACTTGTGTTTGGATACCAAGAAGGGTCTTATAAGTGCACCCTCTAAAGCCCTATAGGTAGAAGGAACCTTTCTTCAAGAAAGACTTCTATAAAAACTTTTATTTTCTTATTCTCAACTCATCCTATCCTTATTTCACTCTCACTCACTCTCTCTCCCCATCCCTCCCTCTCTATGCACCCTCTTTAAATTTTTTCTCTTTACTTCTAAGTGTGAGTTGTGTGTGTTCCCTCTTCACTCTCAGCTGAATGTAATGAAATGAATTGCACGTCTTAATTTTGATTAGTGAGAGGGGGTAGGCGAGTAATTAAAATCTAGGCACCAGAAGATATACCACCTTCTCCTCTTACCTTTGACCCTATTGATAAATATCCTTCTGAGTTTCTTCCTACACCCTCAATTTCTTCACCTTTACCTTCAACACAAACACTACATTTTCCTTCTTCTTCACCACCAGTTCCTGCCACTATCCCACATACTAGGCATTCACAAAAAAATTGGTATCAACCTACATATTTGAAAGATTATCATTGCAATCTCTCTAGCTGCACTGATGCATCCTCAGGTATCTCCACTTCTATTCCTTATCTTTTAGCTTCAGTTTTATCTTATCAAAATTGCTCTCCTATAATTTTTTTTGTTCATATATTACCATTAATTCTAAACCTTCTTATAAGCCTCTAAGCATGAGTGTTGGCAGAAGGCTATGTAGGAGGAGCTTACTGCTCTTGACTTGAACAAAACTTGGTTTGTTGTTGAATTGCCTCCTGACAAGACATCCATTGGATGTAAATGGGTGCATAAAATCAAATATCATGCTAATGGCACCATTGAAAGGTATAAATCACATCTTCTTGCCAAAGGCTACACTCAAATGGAAGGTTGTACACTACTTTGATACCTTTAGCCGTGTGGCTAAACTTACCACTGTCAGAGTGCTTCTAGCACTAGCTGCTACCAATAATTAGATTTTGGAGCAATTAGATGTTAATAATACTTTTCTCCATGGCGATCTCAATGAGAAAGTCTACATGACTCTCCCCCAAGGTTTCTCTGCTTCTAACACCAATTTGTATAGTTCTGTATGCAGGTTTCACAAGTCCTTGTAGGGACTCAAATAAGCAAATCGCTAATTGAACCACAAACTTACAACTACACTTCTTTTGTTGAATTTTCAGAAATCTCAAGCTGATCATTCGCTCTTCACCAAGTTATTTGATACCACAATCACAGATCCCTTGGTTTATGTGGATGATGTGGTGCTGGCTTGGAATTCACTGATAGATATAACTATTGTGAAAGCACTCTTGAATGCCAAATTCTAGATTAAAGACCTTGGAGAATTAAGATTCTTCCTTCGCTTAGATATTGCTCGCTCAAACGAAGGTATCATTCTCAACCAACACAAGTATAATCTGGAGTTGCTTCAGAACAGTGGCCATTTTTAGCCATCAAACCAGTCACTAGACCTAGTGACCTTTCAGTAAAATTGGCCAATGGAGATTCTGCTCTTATTAAGATGAGTCTTCTTATCGCAAGGTCATTGGCAAGCTACTTTGCCTCACAACTACATGCCCAGACATAACTTATTCTGTGAAATAGCTAGTCAGTATGTAGTGAAGCCCCGACACTCTCATTTTGTTGCTGTAACTCGCGTTCTGTGTAACCCCAAGACAGCTCTAGCACAAGGTTTCACTACAAGAATAAGCCTTTATTGCCACCAACATTTGCCACGGAGGACTGTCCGTCGCTAATTTGCGACGGATTTGCGACGGAATGTGTAAAAAGTAAGAGTGGGAAATTTCCCGCTGGTGTTTGCCACGGATTTGCCACGGACATGTGAAAGGACAGATATTTGCGACGGAGATGCCGTGGCAAGTCCGTGGCAAACCATTTATCAAAATAAAACACGCACGTAAAACCCTCTCATTACGTTCTTCTCTCATTACGTTCTTCTTCTCTCAGTACTTCTTCTCCTCACCCTCTCGCTCTCCTCACCACAACCCGCCTCCCTCACTCTCAATCACCACCACCTCACCTCCACCCACACTCCCCACCGTCGTGCTCATTTGCTCCATCATTCTCCTCAACTTCGACGAAACCCTCAACACACATGTAGCATCGTGAACCAGGACCACCACACTCCACCAACGTCCTCCATGCTTCGTTGTCGTCATCTTCTCCGTCATCAGCCGCTACTTACTTACGCTTTCGATCGGTTGTTCTTCAAGTTTCAAGGTTAGATTTTCACTTCTTCATTCCTTCTTCGCTTTCTTCTTCGTTTTCTAGCTTCTTCAATCCGTTTTCCTTTTTCATTTCGTTTTCCTTTCTCTTTGATATCATTTTCCTTCCCTCTTTAATTTCATTTTCATCCTTCTTCTTGATTTTGAATTTTAGGGTTTTGTGATTTGGGATTTGGGAATGGATTTTAGGGTTTGTGTGACATTTTCATCAATGAAATGTTTTGTGAAACACCAAACAAGAAGAATAAAATAACAATGGTAGGTAGATACCACTTTATGATTTGATAAAAAGCGTATGCGGTTTAGTTTGCGGATCACAGGTGATTTTTTGTTAACTTCACTCATTATGAATTTGATTATTCTTTAGATTGCTGAGCCACTTGAAAGAGGTCTTGCAGAAGACATAGAAAATGGTGTTGTTAGCACTGACTGGAATAGAAAGAAGCTTGGTGAATTTTTCCAGACCAAGTATGATTGGGATCTTCTTCACGCACGCTCAACTGGGCATTTGCCCCGATAAGCGTATATATATCTCTCTAGCCGATTATTTATCTAACTTTCTCTTTGGAGCAGTGTGTAACAATTTCAATATAATGCGTGGTCCCAATATTCGTTAGATGATACCCTTCCAATGAAGTTGACAAGAACCTCCGAATCTTTGTGAAGGATTCTATTGTTCAGAGGGTAAACACATAATCTGATCAAATATTTAGCTCTTTATCAATTATTTTATTGCACTTTGATCATAATATTTTATGTCATTTAATGATTTCAGTGGGGTGCACGAGAAGGACCTCTATGTGATGAGCCTATCAGAAATGTCAAGTTCAAGATTGTTGATGCAAGGATTGCCGCTGAGTCGCAACATCGTGGATCTGGCCAGATCATTCCAACAGCACGGCGTGTGGCTTATTCAGCTTTCCTGATGGCTACTCCCCGGCTTATGGAACCAGTGTATTATGTAGAGGTGAATATCCCTTTTATTTTATACTTCAATGATGGCACTAAATATCAAATTTGATTGCAACCATTTTGTGGTTTCTGACATCAACTAGTTGATGTTTATATTATGTGGAAAATATCTACATACATGCTAAATGCTAATAATAAGTAGAACGTGTTCATACTTTAAATTTAAAAGGATGGCCTAATCAGAATAGCCTTTTGTACATGGCTTGAATAATGTAAATTTATGACAGTTATAAAAATAATTCTTGTATTTGCAGTATATTCTTAGACAGAAACTTGAGAACTATTAGTTTTACTATTTCACTAGTACTTGCTGCCTCTGATGGCATTGCTATTCTTTTGGCCTTTGAATCGGATCCAAACACCAATAGATTGTGTATCCGCAATCTACATGTATTATCTCGTAGGCGTGGACATGTTACTGCTGATGTTCTCAACCGTGCACCCCGCTTATATTGTTAAGGTCGTGGCTAACTTTTCTCTTTTAATGGGTTTTACTCTAGACTGCCATGGTTTTGAGGTTGTATAGTATAAGGTTACTGATTTTGTTCTCCATGTCATAGGCATTTTTGCCTGTGATAGAATCTTTTGGTTTTGAGACAGACTTGAGATATCATACGCAAGGCCAAGCATTTTGCCTCTCGACTTTTGATCATTGGGCTATTGTTCTCGGAGATCCTCCGACAAAAGCATTGTTTTGCTTGCAAGTATGTATATTTCTGTTTCGTTTCTTTATGTTCATTTGTGAGTGATTCCATTATAATATATGAGCTAAATTTCTGCATAAATTTTGTTGTAGGATAAATTTAGAGATGAATATAGGCTTTTCCTTCTAGTCAATCCTGAGGATGATAAGCGATGGTCGTCGTTGTCGTTCCAAGAACTACCTTACAACCCGAGACAACTGGTACTCGTTTACCACTTGCAAATTTTGGTTATTTTGTGCTTTTTTTAAAGTAATGCTCATGGTTTTTACTTATCCTGTTATTTATCTTTTTAGTTGTGCCTGAGTGGTTTCTTCTTTGGATCTTTTGGGTAGTCACGTTTTTACCTTCTTTGCTACACGCAATGTTCCCGCTTTGCAATCCAATTTATTGTGAGCACTTTTCTTGTGCCTTATTTTGTTACTTCACGTTCCTTTGTCTCTTAAGCAAAATCCAATTTCCTACAAATATGTTTATCTTCTAGGCTCAATGCTTCTTTAATGGGATCTTCTCAGTAAATAGTTTAGCTATTAATAATGAATTCGGTCCACCTTTTATTATAGGATTAAATGTTACATCCTCGCTTGAATTTACTCGGGTAGACTATCTCATGTATGCATCAATTAGTCATGTACTTTTAAATATAATTATGTAGTGTAAATATAGTTTGGTGTCATCTTCGCATAAGTTTTGATTAGGGTGTAGGTGTTAATACTTCATTGCCGTTTAAAGATTAAACGTTTATAAATAGTTATTCTAAATATATGAATTTTCGTCTTATGAAGCATGAAACCGACATGTCACTATTTCCGTAAGTTAGCTTTGCATTTTGTGGTTTCACCAAGATATTATTATCAATGTTCCGGATCAACTGTTGACAATCTGAACTTGTTAAAGGATGGCCTACCGGAGCCCTTGTTATCGCACTTATTGCGGGGATACATGAACTTGGTCACTTTCTAGTTGCCAACAACCTTGGAGTTAAGCTTGGGGTCCCGTTCTTTGTTCCTAGTGGCGGGTTGTATGAATGAATATTGATCTTCTAATACCAATTGTGCAAGTGTGCGTGATTTACAATTTTTATTTCTTTTATTAACCGACAAAGTATCATATGCTTTCCATCTAGTACATTTCATGTATTGAATGTTTTGTGTCATGATCATAGCCTCCTAAACGCGTGCGTCATAGTCGAAGCTCATAGTTTTAGCTTACTGCGTTGACATCCTTCCCCACAAAACCAAACATCTTTCTAAACTATTCAGAGGATGCATACTTGAGTAGAGCTTTGATTCAATTTTTTTATTAGATCTTTGTATTTCTTGGTGCATGTCGGTGAGAAGCGAGACCATCTTTGTGCTTCTTGCATAATATTACTTATGTTTGATATTTAATTTTATAACTGGATAGATTAAGTATATTGACATCTAGGAATTGCTTGTGTTTTCCATCAAAGTGAAATCTCAAAAACGAAATCACGATGTTCTACAAGCAAGTTCTAAAGAGCAAGTATTCTCTCATTTTAGAAATCATAGTCTCCTCTTCCCTTACTCCCAAAAGCTTCCTCAAAACCCTTCTCCTTTCCAAAGTTAACAGATTAGTAATAATGGACTTAATTTTGGCATTGGCCAATTTTATAGTTATTAATATGTGCGATATTTTAACTGTTACCATAGCAAATTCGATGCCTAATTTGGTGGCGAGATAGGCTCTTTTGGTGCTATTACAAGGATAAGAAGCATAGTATCTAATCGTGAAGACTCGCTTTCAAGGTTGCATTTCTTTGGACCAATAATTTGGATTTTCTCTAGGTCTTGTCCTTCTGCTTATAGGTTTTATCTTACCTCCTAGTGATGGTATTGGTGTTGTTGTTGATCAGATACATTTATATTAAAAATTAATAATAGAATTAAAATGCTATTGGAATGAGGTCAGTTTCTATCAAAATAAAGGATGATGTCAGGTGTTTTTCAAGCAACAATCTAATTTAATTCAGGAACATCCTTATCGCTTTCGATATATCACTGAATATTTTTATTTGCTGCTTCCTTAATTTAGAAAATCAACATATGGTGACTTTTCAGTTTACTGTTTCATTCAGCAAAGCTGCTTCTTGGTAACGTTCTAAAGGAAGGAACTCCAATATCTGTGGACCCTCTTGTGATTTGGGCTTGGGCAGGGCTCCTTATCAATGCCATCAACAGTATTCCTGCTGGAGAGCTTGATGGAGGGAGAATTTCTTTTGCCATATGGGGAAGAAAGGTATATCACTTTTATTTAACAATAAAACATTTCTTTTATTTTCTTTGATGTGATTATATTGACCAAAGTCTATCGAGCAGCTTCATCTCGCTTCACAGATTTTCAATTGTGTTGCTTGGCCTCTCATCACCGCTAAATGATGTAGCTTTCTCTTTGGGTAGCTCTTATATTCTTCTTGCAAAGAGGTCCAATTGCTCCTCTATCCAGAAGAAATAAGCGATCCCGATCGTAATTATATTGCTCTTGGAATAACAGTTTTGCTCTTAGGCTTGTTAGTATGTTTGCCATTTCCATTCCCGTTTATAGACGAAACCCTCACAAGTTTCTAGAAACAGTGGTCTTTCATGTATGTGGTGTTGTATTAGTATGTCACTGATCTTTTTTGTATGATATACTAGCTACTGCTCTTTCTGTTTTGGTTTCCAATTCCATTGTTTTCATTGATAAATTTAAAAATTCCTGATGCTGTAATAAATTTTGTTAATGAATGGGTTGAAGAATTAAAATTATGATTTAATTTTTTTTTAAATTTTTTCTAATTTTTGCGACGGATTTGCCACGGATTTGCGATGAAATTTGCGACGACTTTGCCACGGATATTTGCGACGGATTTGCCACGGGTTTGCGACGGAAATATTTGCCACGGAAAAGTCCGTGGCAAACGATTTGCGACGAGCGTTTTTGCCACCAAAAATGGTCCGTGGCAAATCCGTGGCAAATGTTGTTTTGCCACGGAAATTTGTACATTTGCCACGGAAATGTCCGTGGCAAATCAACGATTTTCTTGTAGTGTTTATTCTTTTGTTCTTCAGCTCCACTTTATCTTTCTGGATTTGCTGACTCTGATTGGGCTTGTAGTCTCACTGCCCATAAATCCATTACAGGTTACTGTGTCTTCTTTGGCTCTTCCTTAGTCTCTTGGAAGTCCAAGAAGCAAAATATTGTGCCTCGATCCTCTTCGAAGGCATAAAACATGGTGTTGGCCTGTTTGGCTTGTGAAATTCAATGGGTTCACTATCTCTTAGATGATCTTTATTTCCCTATTGAGAGTCCTCCGTCTACTGTGACATCAAGTCTGCTATCTACCTTGCTCACAACCTCATCTTCCATGAACGCACCAGACACATCGAGATAGATTGCCATGTAGTTTGTGAGAAGATTCAACAACAGGTTCTGCAGCTTCTAGCTACCAGTCCCCTTCTGCTTGTCACCTTGTAAATGTTTTCACTAAACCTTTGCACACACCTACTTTTACTTCTCTTATCTCCAAGTTGAGTCTTTGTAACCTACATAGTCCAACTTGAGGGGGGGGGGTATTAGGAGTATAACCATGTATATATTAGGAGTCTAATATATTGTACATTTAACTAACCTATATTGAAGCTAACCTGTCTAGTTAGTTTTCACTTTTATCATTGTTTAACAATTAGCTTGTAACTGATTTAGAATGGCGAGAGAGTGAAGAGAGTGAAGAGCGTTAAGGAGAGAACGATGGCGAGAGTAGAGAATGGCGTGAGAGTTCAGAGAGTGAAGAGCGTTGGAGTGAGAGTTCAGAGAGTGAAGAGCGTTGGAGTGAGAGAGTCGTGAAAGAGAGAGTGAAGAGACTTAAGAGAGAAGGAGAACGTGTGTTCTTGGTAAAATTAAACGGGACATTAGTATTGGGTGTTTAAAAAACCGATACTAAATGTGTTAGAGACACACATTTAGTATCGGTTGTTTAAAAAACCGATACTAAATGTGTTAGCATCACACATTTAGCGTGAAAATTGAAAGTTTCGATTTAATTTCAAAATTGCCACCGCGTCTACATTTAGTATCGGCTGTTTAAACAACCGATGCTAAATGGTGCTGTCTAAAGTCATTTTTGCACTAGTGTCTAGTACGTAGGGTTTATTCTATCTATTCTTGTATAGATTCTTTTCATTCAATATGATGAGTGGTTATACTTTCTCCTTGTGCTTGGATACCAAGAAGGGGTCTTATAAAGGTGCACTCTCTAAAGCCTATACGTATAGAATGAACCCTTCCTCAAGGTTGAACTTCAAGAATGGAGGGTTTTTCTAATTTTTTTATGGAGGTTTGTTGAAGATGAAGGGGTGAGTGCGAGGTTCCCTAGAAGCACATAGATTAATTTTGCCTCTTCTTAACGAAGAATATACTTCTATAAAAACTTTTATCCTCTTATTCTCAACTCACCTTCTCCTTATTTAACTCTCTCTCCCTCTGTCTGCAACCTCTTTCAATGTTTGCTATTTACTTCTAAGTGTGAGTTATGTGTGTTCCCTTTTCACTCTCAGTTAAATGTAATGAAAGGAATTGTGCACGTCTTTTGATTGGTACGAGTAGGGGGCGGTACGTAGGCGAGTAATAATAATGCGGGGAATTCAAAATTTTGCTAGATGGTCCTCAAAAATCAATTTTTTTTTCAAATAGTATATATTAACTTACAAATAGTAGCCTCTCTTTTTTTCTATATCCCTAACTTAATTAATTATGCAACTCATGCCATATATATATATATATATATATATATATATATATATATATATATATATATATATATATATATATATATATATATATATATATATATATATATAGGGGATGTATAAGGTGAGAGGAATGTTTATTATGAGAGATGAGAGGAGTAAATCTGGACCCTATAACACAACATGGGTGGTTGTGATTAGAAAGTGGGTAGTTATCACGTTGATTTTTTGTTTTAATCTCAACCATTCTTGATTTGATCTATGGTCATGATTGGTTCCTCTCACCCTCTCATCATAAAAGTCCTCTCATAATATACGTTCTATATATATATATATATATATATATATATATATATATATATATATATATATATATATATATAGCATCAACTTAGGGATATTACAATTGAATTGGACTATTATTTCGATACTTAAATTTAATTAGTTCTTTGATGCTCTTACATGAAGAAAAAAAAGGTGACAAAGTATTCATCAATAAAGTTAATTACTTTATACTATATCGTATGTAGAGAACAATCAAAAATAATGTATATTGCCACAATAAAATTAAAAATATGTATGTAAGTATTTGATTATATGCACTTGTATACAATATAGTTTTTAAATTTATTATTTATATCCTTATTTTTCTGTTACATAATTTCAAAATTTTATGAAGTTAAATTGTTTGACAGAACTAGGATCTTTTTTAAAGGCAAACACAGATATCAATATATATATATATATATATATATATATATATATATATATATATATATATATATATATATATATATATATATATATATATATATATATATAATAAAGTTTAGTACAAGGTCCAAATACAACCGAGAAAAGTCAAACACCAAAAGAGAACCCACTGAAAACAAGTGGCTATCTTCTAAAAATACAATCAATATGATCAACATATATTCCATAAAATAAATAAGAGGAAGAATTACCCTAGCCTGAAACCACCGCCAAGAGAGGGATAATATTCTGGATAATGTATGAATACAATATATCGATTTCATAGTAAACAAGTCATTTTTATACATTTCATCATAAAAAAGAAGTAAATTTTTTTTTTTTGACAACAGAAAGTAAGTTATAAAGTCAAAGAAGTAAACAAATCATTTTCACGTCTTTACATGTAAAGAGAGACAGGAAGGGGAAAAATAAACTATATGAAGAAACTACAATTTTATTTTAATATAATTTTCTATTAATGATAAACTATTAAAACATTAAAAAGAATTATTCTAATTAAGAAGAAAAGTTAAAAGAAATTAATTTATGAACAACCAAAATTTGAATAAGATTCTTGGCAGAATTGGTTTACTAAAATGCATTTATTCATTATTAATTATGGTAATTATTCAAACGATTCAGATCTTTTCTTTATTTATTGTGTCTTTAATTCTGTTTCCATAAAGTTAAAAAAAATGCCAAAAGTTAGACTGGGGGGCAGAAGTGTAAATTAGAATAATTAAGAATGTACTTTGAAACTGTAACAAGCAATTGAATCCAATTCATCCTGCAATTATCGTTCACTTGAAATGAGTCCAGAAGCCAATGTTTGATTCATAAATTTACGAACTCGCATGAAGCTAGATGCATGGTTAGAGAAATAAGTGAAGAACATCACATGAAAAATAAGATAACACTGCATTTAAAAAAGACAGATTTTATTCATTCATGGAGACAACCATACATTCTTAAAACAAAGCACATAAAGACATCTAAAGGAAACATAAAACTGATCGAAATTCAAGACAACATAAACTAATGAAAAGGAAACCCTAGAAAGTAACACAGGAAACATATGATGTCACAAAAAAACCCTAATAGCTCTAGATCTCATAGGTTGAGGGTCAAATCAAGTTCTTCTGTGGTTGATTCTTGTGATGACGGATCAACATTGGGGTTATTTCCATCTCCACCATCATTAGCATCAGCATTATCATTATCAGCATTATTGTTGTTGTTATCATTAGTATCTGGAAAAAGCTGAAGGCTTCTAATGGGAACATCACGACGAGCAGGAGGGGGAGGAAGAGGAGGAGGGAAAACAGGATCAGCTGTTGCATTCCCACTTCCACTCCCACTCCCAGCAGCAAATAAAGATCCTTGACCAAATCGACGAAAAAGGTTCGTCTCCAAAAGGTTGGATCTTTGTGGAATTCCAGCATCACCATTACTACTACCACCACCACCATTACTACTACCAGCACCCCTCCAAAAATTATTCATCCCAAATTGAGATCCAGCGAGGGGTGCAGTAGAGTTTGGAGGATTCATCCTCGATTGATTTCCATAGCCATAGCCATAGCCATTGCCATAGCCATAGCCACGACCAGCAGCAGCAGCACCAGCACCTGCAAAAGCACCAGTCCAAGTAACTGGTTGAAGATTATTGATCGGCATGCGGGGGCGCAATTGCCCATAAGTGGGGTGCATGTATTGCCTCTCACGATAAAAAGGCGTAGGGGCTCCATACCAATTATACGGAAGATTGAATCGACCGTATCCATAGAGAGATTCAAATTGTTCAGCTTCTCTAGATCTCTCTATTGCCTTAGTGATGGTCCTCTCATTCTTATGAGCATTCTGGTGACCACCTAGGGCTTGGGAGGTCTTGAAAGTCCTGTCACAATAATGACATTTGAAGACTTTCCCTTCACCCTCCTCACTCTTATGCTTCTTTGTGGGTTGATCTTCGTTCTTGTGGTGTTTGGTGTTACTTCCACTTCCAAGACGAAGTGTAAGTAACTCCTCCAATTCATCTTTCGAAGTTTGAGAGTCTTCCTTTTTCTCTTTCTCCTCCTCCTCTTCACTCATTCTTCTCTTTTGTTTCCTATCATCAACTTCTTTGTCAGCCATCTTGAAAGCAATGAGAACTTTCAATGTCAAGAGAAGAGAGATGATAGAAGAGAGAGAGAGAGGGAGAGAAGTGTGGTTTGTAGAGTGTGTGAGAGGGGGTATTTATTTTAATTTTGGAT
The DNA here is from genome assembly GCA_020916435.1 of Oxytropis ochrocephala. Classification (NCBI taxonomy): domain Eukaryota; kingdom Viridiplantae; phylum Streptophyta; class Magnoliopsida; order Fabales; family Fabaceae; genus Oxytropis; species Oxytropis ochrocephala. Next base: position 93,280,863 of record CM037091.1, read on the forward strand.
GGATTATAAAAGGTAAAAAAAAAAAAAAATTTAAATGGAAATCTAGAACAAAAATGTTGAAGTCAAAGAAAGATTGTTTGTCTCATCAGATTTGCTTAATGGTTGCAGTTACAAAAACTAATACACTATGTCGTTATTACGTGGTTGCAAACTAGAGAAGTGATCAGGATATTAAAAAATATGTTACCGTTGAAAGTTCATATGGCTAAGGTAATGAAGCATATATGTAGAAATATTTAAGTCAGTTTACAATTACAACAACTTAACCTTTTTGTATGATATAGTTGTAAACAGTTGTGATAGTTTAACCATGGTAATAATATGTCTCACTTTTGTTAAGGATACAGATTATTTACATGCATCCTTTGTGATTGTATTCCAAAACAATATAGCACTTTAGTTTATACATAAAACTAAAGAATTTTTGAAAACAAAATAGAATAAATTAATTTTAAAACCTACTTATTTACATATATTATATGCACCTATTTTTTTATATTTTTATATAGTGTAATTAGTAATTATGAAAAAATCTTGGTCAAGCATAAAATTAATTTAAACAACTTAGGCAGAATGGTGTTTGAAGACCAAATTTTATGTGTAAGGATATCATTCCAAGGGAAACACTTGTTCTATACAATCTTTTTTTAGAAAAGAATTGAGGGTAATAAAAACTAGTTTTTTATTGTCAAAAAAATTGAAAACTAGTTTTGTATTGACTAAACTAGCCGTTAGCTGAGTCAAAAAAAAAAAAACTAGCCGTTAACAAGCTTTCTTTGGTATTAATTCATTATGGTTGAACTGAAAATATATTATATGCATACAAAACTAATTAGTTGTCAACCATTCATTTGAATGCCTATTTTTATAGATATCATGTTGAATTATTTTTAACCTTTAAATGGCATATTATTTTTTACCACATTTTTTTAACATCTTTGACCCTCTAGTTGAGATGTAATTAAGATTTGATACATATATATATATATACATATATATATATATATATATATATATATATATATATATATATATATAATGAGATAATTAATTGTCAAAAAAATGAGATAATTGAATATCAAATTCAAATTAAATAGTACAACCAAGAGCGTGATAGTCCAAGTTTATTTGGTAATTCAGATAAAAATATTATTATTGACATATTTCAAATCAAATTATTGGGTTTTGTTTTTCTAATTTAGTGTTGTTTTGTATTTTAATCTTTTTTGTGATTGTATTCCAAAACTATATAGAACTTCTTGTTCTTTATGCTGTTCTTATCCTTTTTATTAAGGTATTTTACTTATAAAAAAAAACTAGGCCTTGTGGAGAAAGTGTAGATTAGGACAAGTAAAAATAAGGTAACTAATCAATTTTTGTCTTTGATCGGCAAACAACTTCTATAATATATAAGAGCAAGTTTGATAAAATTGAGTCAATATCTTCTCCATTTGTCAATAGAAATGGAGATTTTCATTTCTATAGCATAAAATCTACAAGTATATGATATATGTCCTATTTTAAAAATTTGTGTCTATCTTTGTCAAAAAAATAAAATAAAATTGTGTCTATATACACCTAAAAGTACAATATGGATCTCTCCATTTCTTTTAAGAAAGAGAATAGATCTCAACCTATTAAAATTGATATGTAGATATTGATTCAAAGTTTAAAAGTTTGATCATATCAAAATCTGAGTTGGACTCAAAATGAATTGAATTAACTATTGACATTAAATTTTTTAAAACATATATCAAGAAATAATAATCAAAAAGTAAATACTATTCATAACTTTTTTTGACTGTAAATACTATTAATAAATTAACATCTTTAATGACTAAACTCCATTTAAAATGAATGCTCTAAGTCAACTTTAATTAAAATGCAATATTACATACTTAACAAAAGTAAATATGTCATAACTCATGACAATTTGGATGAGATGGTTTGAGTCTCTTCTGGCTTAATAAATGTATTGGGTTCGAATCCAGCCTTAGACATTCAACAATGTTAAATCTTTTGAGGGCGACAGTTGCGCGCAGAGGACAGTGGCGGATCCACACTTTATAGTGTGGGGTCAATTATGCCCCCATAATGGAAAAATATTTTAGCTAGGTATACTTGATAATAATTATTTTTTTGTTCTTCTGATTGTTATTATTTTCGGTCTCTTCTAACACTAAATATAATGGTTATTTTGGTTTAAAGGAGTAATGACTCAAAAATTTGTTTACGAAAAATAGATACCTTTTAGTTTTTTGATAAATGAAAATTACTAATTTTCTCATTAAAAACTCAAATATTAGTCAAACTAATTTTTAGAGTAACTAAAAAGTCTCTAAAATTATTTTTAAATGACTAATTTGAATGGTATTTGAAGACTAAATTGATATTTTCTATTTCTAAAAGACCAAATAAGTTTTTATTTTTTGTCAAGTAATAGTATAAGGTTGAGTCTTCGCTCTTTTTTATCGTGAAATTATATATATATATATATATATATATATAATACTAGGCTATTTTTTTGCCCCCACGACATACAATTTCTGGATCTGCCACAGAGGATACCCGACTTATACTCGAATAAAATTAAATATGTCATAATAACATTTTGATATTCAATAATAATAAATAGGCTTAATAGCATTTTAGGCCCGTTGAGTTTTCTCTCTATGCAATAATAATCAATTTTTGAGCTAATTTAGTCGAGTTTGGAACCTCACAAATACTTGAGGGTCAAGTTATGAGAGAGAGTGACACATACAACATAATAATAAATACAATAAATGTTTTTATATTTTTGTTTTTGTCACTCTCTCATAACTTGTCCCACGAGTACTTGGAGGATCCAAACTCAGTTTAGTCTTATAATTTTAAAATTGATACAATTATGAGCCTATCGACACTAATTGTAATTAGCATATAAGACTCGCGTAGGATTCTATTAACTTTATTAATTAATGAAAAAAGAATCAAACAAGAATAAGTAAAAGAGACAAGAATGATTTATTGAGAGACAAATTAATTCTCCCTCTCAATAAAAAAAAACTCTATTTTTTTTGGTAATTGGACCAACGACGTCATGTGCCAACCCACACTATTGAGTAAAAAATGAGATGCAATAACGGAGTGAATTCTCATTTCTCAACAAGATTAGCACATGAAACAAATAGATTAGTATACGAAATAATGTAAAAATAGACTACTTAAAAAAATGGATTAGTACAAGAAACAAAGTAAAAACATTGAGGTGGTTCAACAATGAAGACTAAACTAAAAACACAATGTGTATAATTTTATGTTTGACTGTGTAGTAATGTTAGAATCACAATTGTATCATTTTAAATTAAGGAGACAAAATTGGTTCAAAAAAATAATTAGGAGAGTAATATTCACTACAAAAAAAGACAGTATTAGCGAGGGAAATTAGCGAGGGAATCTAGGTGGGTCGCTAAAAATCAATTAGCGAGGGAATCTACCGTCGCTAATGATACGCTATTTATTTTTTTAAAAAAAAAACAATTCCCTCGCTAAAAGGGGTAATTCCCTCGCTAAATTCAAAGACAGCTGTAACACACAACAACTGATTTTAAATTCCCTCGCTAAATTTAACTATTCCCTCGCTAAATAATTCCCTCGCTAAATGCACAATTCCCTCGCTAAATGTACAGTTTCTGCACACTCTGACACTCTTTGACTGATGGTACAGTTCCCTCGCTAACTGCACAATTCCCTCGCTAAATGATTCCCTCGCTAAATCCCTCGCTAATTTCAACATTGTGATCCGTGTGAAAACTTTAAGATGTACCTCTACCGTTGATTATTTTGATAAAAGATAATACTAACCGTTGGATAAATCATATCACACCTTTATCTCCTTATTTATATCACTCCAACCATACTCCTTCATCAAAAACTCTCTTTTCATTTTACATCTTCAAACCCCATTTCCCTCCTTCATCAAAAGCATCTCTCTCCACCCCTCTCTCTTCACCACCACCACCTCCTCTCATCCTCACTCCTAGCTTCCTTCTCTCTCTACCCTAATTCACCCTTCACCACCACCACCACCACCACACAACCACCACCACTAGAGCTCCTCTTCCTCTCCTCTCTCTCTCTCTCTTATGACTTCCCCTTTCCTCTTCTTTTCGCCACCTTCTTCCACCACACAACCACCACCACCACCACCACCACCCACGACACACCACCACCACCACCTATGAATTTCTTTTCTATTTCCTCTTCTTCTCTCCACCTTCCACCACAACCAAAAAAAAAAAAAAATTCATTGTTGACAAAAAATAATAATATAATTTTCATTTTAATAATATGCTTGAGAAAAATAATATAATAATAAATATATATATATATATATATATATATATATATATATATATATATATATATATATATATATATATATATATATATATATATATATATATATATGATCTTGTTTCGATGCATTTTTTTTAAAAAAAAAATTAGTTAGCGAGGGATTTTTTCGTCGCTAATTCCCTCGCTAAAATTCCCTCGCTAATTCCCTCGCTAATTCCCTCGCTAAATTTCCCTCGCTAATTCCCTCGCTAATTCCCTCGCTAAATTAGCGAGGAGCATTTTAGCGAGGGATTTGGATCCTCGCTAATTCCCTCGCTAAAGTACATTAGGGAGGGATTTTTGTGCTTTAGCGAGGGAATTGTGCGTCGCTAAATCACGTTTTTTTTGTAGTGATTGCACAAAGAAAATACTAAAGTAACAAAAATTCAAGTTCCTTGAAGGTACCCAGCTAACAACCCTCCACGCCTAAAAGACAACATGTAAACGAAACACCACCATAAACCTTCGTCCCCAACATTATATCATCCTAAGGGAAACAAAAAACACCACTAGCACCACGCCTTGATTGTCGTGAATACCTGAATGTGCTCTTGCAACTCCTATTCTTCACAGCATAAGAGAGGTTTATGAAATACGGTTGGCAGTTTAGCTAGGAACACCATAGAACCAGCTTCACACAGAAACACCAGGATAATCATTGCAGTCCTTTCTTTACCAAGATAGGTGTTAGTTCGTCCTTGAGGTATCAACACCAGCGGCACCAAGACCCAATAGCTCTTTCGACTTCCCTTAATCTTCCTTCATAAGACCGCCACACCGATACCAATGACCCTACCATATCACAACAACATTGAATCAGCACTGGCAATGCTCAAGCTAAAATGAAACAATTCCCTGCTCCCCGACTGTCTTCCAGAAATCCAACTCTGCTCCACTAAAGCTCTTAGTGGCATCAATCGAGAAGTATAATCAACAAAACATAGAAATCAATCCTTATATCACTACACCAGCAAGAATAATCCAGCTACATGATCACACAAGTGACTGGTCTTTCATTCATGCTGAAATATAGTTAAATTAGCTACTCTGTAATGAGATCAGCTACACTACAAAGAGGATAGACACTCCCTGGGAAGAAAATGAGCACCTACAAGGAACAATACCCACAAAACAACACGCAAGCACGGTATTCGGATACAAGAGATGTAATAGGTGATATGTCTCATTCGGTTATTAATGATGAGCAAGAGAACATGGGTATGGGTGTGAGGAGAGGACAGAGAAACCGAGTAGCCAACTCGCATTTTAGAGATTTTGTTGCTATATGAGAGAGAAGAGTGAGGTAGGAAGGGAAAGGAATGTGTATGATGTTATTACTCTCTTTCACCTTATGTAATTTTTGACGGTTGATGAATTCAATTGAATGAAATAAGCCAAGTACACTTGATTTCCATTATTGTGTGTCTTTTTATTGTTAATTTCATTTTGCTCGCTAAAATTGGTGCTTTCACTAAACCATGGCTGATAATACACGAATGAAAGATCTCTACACAGAGTTGAAGAAGGTGGCTGATATCGGCAACCAGAACTACGCAGAGATTCAAGCTCAAATTGAGCATAGCAAGCTAGCAAATAGAACTCGATTTGAAAATATTGAAGCCAATCAAGTCGATGCTAGTGCCAAACTCGACCAAATCAGCAACACCCTAGAAATACTGCTCAGAAGAAACCCACAATCGGAGAATCCCTTCCATGGTGTGTCAACTTGAGCAAACAACCCTTCCATGTGAGAAACGTGAAGCTGGAATTTCCGTGTTTCAATGGAAAACGAGTTCTAGATTGGCTATTCAAGGTCGAACAGTACTTCTTCGATTACTATGCAACACCAGATGCTGATCGTTTAACCATCGCCTCCGTACATCTTGAACAAGACGTCGTCTCGTGGTTCCAAATGTTGCTGTGAGCTCATCCATTACAGAATCGACAGATGTTTACACGCGTGTTAGAACTCAACTTCGGTCCCTCAATCTACAAAGCCCTGGACTCAACTCTGTTTGAAACTCAGTGAAGTATAGTCTTCTACTTGTGGTCTTGTGTAATACTTCTTTCAAAGCTTATTCTGGAATTGATCACTTTAGAATAGGTAGACTTGTAACAGCAGACATGGGTTACATTTAAGAAATCAAGAGTTAATAAGAATGAGTGTTTGTAACAACATCTTTGTTAATCTAGATTTAATAAGGATGTGCTTGTTAAAACCGTGTTAAGTCCTAGAAGGTACCCAGCAAATACTAAAGTAACAAAAATTCAAATATCCTTGAAGGTACCCAGCAAACAACCATCCACGCCTAAAAGACAACTTGCAAACGAAACACCACCATAAACCTTCGTCCCAAATTTATATCATCCTAAGGGCAACAAAAAAAACCACTAGCACCACGCCTTGATCGTCATGAATACCTCAATGTGCTTTTGCAAGTTGCAACTCCTCTTCTTCAAAGCATAAGAAAGGTTATATCAAATACAACATACAGTTTATCGAGGAACACCACAGAACCATCACACTGAAACACCAGGATAATCATTGCAGCCCTTTCCTTACCATGATACGAGTTAGTTCGTCCTTGAGGCTCCAACACCAAGACCCAGTAGCTCTTTCGACTTCCTTTAATCCTCCTTCATAAGACCGCCACACCACTAACAATGACCCTACAATATCACATCAACATTGAACCGGGACATGGAAGGCTCAAGCTACAATGAAACAGTTCCCTGCTCAATGATTGTTTTCCAGAAATCCAACTCTACTCCCCTAAAGCTCTAGTGGCATCAATTGAGAAGTAGAATCAATAAAACAAAGAAACCAATCCTTACATCATTACACGAGCAACAATACTCTTGCTATAAGATCACACAAGCGACTGCTCTTTCATTCATGGTGAATCCAGTTAAATGAGCTACTCTATAATGAGGATTAGCTACACTACAAGGAGGATAGACACTTCTTGGGAGGAAAATAACCACCTGTAAGGAAGAACACGCACCATGCACAGTAATCGGATATAGGATGTGTAATAGGTGAAGTCTCTCATTCTGTTACTAATGATGAGCAAGGGAACGTGGGTATGGGTGTGAGGAGAGGGAAGAGAAATCAAGTAACCAACTCGCATTTAAGGGATTTTGTTTCTATTTGAGAGAGAAGAGTGACATAGAAGGGTAGGGAATGTGTTTGATGTCATTACTCTCTTTCCCCTTCTGTACTTTCCAAATTTCCTTCTCTGTACTAGACTCTTATTCAGTGTACGATTCCCTTCTAGTGCTCTATGACGGTTGATGATTTAAGTTGAATGAAATAAGTCAAGTACACTTGACTTCCATTACTGTGTGTGTCTGTTTATTGTTAATTTCATTTTTCTCACTACAATTGGTGCTTTCATTGAACCATGGCGGATAATATACTAATGAAATAACTCTACACAGAGTTGAAGAAGACGGCTGAGATCGACGATCAAAACTACGCAGAAATTCAAGCTCAAATTGAGCATAGGGAGCTGGCAAATACAACTCGATTTGAAACTATTCAAGCCAATCAAGTCGATGCTAGTGCGAAACTTAGCCAAATTAGTGCCCCCCTAGAAATTATGCCCAGAAGAAACCCACAATCTGAGAATTCCTTCCATCGTGTGTCAAACTCGTGCAAACAACCCTTCCAAGTGAGAAACGTGAAGCTAGAATTTCCACGTTTCAATGGAAAACGAGTTCTAGATTGGATATTCAAGGTGGAACAGTACTTCTTCAATTACTATGGAACATCACATGCTGATTGTTTAACCATCACCCTCGTGCATGTTGACCAAGACATCGTCTCGAGGTTCCAAATGATGCAGCGAGCTCATCCGTTTCAGAATTGGCAGATGTTTACATGCGCATTAGAATTTGATTTCAGTCCCTCAATCTACAAATGCATGCATGCAACTCTGTTTGAGCTTAAACAAATAGGTATTGTTCATGAGTTCTACTTCGAATTTACAGCTCTTGCAAGCAGAATCTATGATTTAAGACAGGATTCATTGGTTGTTGTTTTGTAAGTGTTTTACAAGATGAAATTAGAAGAGATGTGATGATCCATTGTCCCAATTCCATTGTTAAGGTCATAACCATAGGCAAGGTGTATGAAGGGAAATATCTACCAGCTAACCAAGCTAAAAACCCAAACACAAACCCACCCTACCAGATTAGAGGTCACTTCAATCCTAAAACTGAACCCACCAATTTCTCAACAAAATCACAATAGTCACCTTACTTCAAACCCCCCCAAAAAGACCTATGTGCCAAGCCCAACAGAACCCCAATATCAAAAGAATCACACCAGAAGAGATTCAAGTAAGGAGGGAGAAAGATTTATGCTATTTTTGTGATGAAAATTTCCCATTCTCTCATAAATGCCCAAACAAACAATTGATGATGTTATTAGCTGAGGGAGAAGATGATAAAGTCATGGAAGAAAAACCATGTGATAGCCCAAAAGACACCACTGATACACCCAGAAGGGACCATCACCTATCCTTAAATGCAATGAAAGGTTCTAATGGAGTAGGAACCATACGTCTTCAAGCGCACATTGGCACTACCAGTGTACACATTCTATTTGACGGAGGTAGTTCTGACAACTTCCTCCAACAAAGAGTAGCTTAATTTTTCAAGCAACCTATTAAACGTGCTCCCTTGTTCAAAGTTCAATTAGGCAATGGTAATAGAGGAATAGCATGATCATAGCTTCTTTGAGGGGCACTCCACTCGGTGTTTGGAACACTATGTGATAAGTATATAGTAGTAATGCCATTGCACTAGTGTGTCGGTAATTCAAGTCAAGTATTCATTTGAATTATATGGTGCTAAATACTATTCTAAGCTAGACCTTAGGGCAGGATATCATCAAATTCTTATACAACCAGAGGATAGGTTCAAAATAGCTTTTAGAACACATCAAGGCCTTTATGAATGGCTTGTTATGGAATTTGGGTTAACAAATGCCTCGACAACATTTCAATGCATCATGAATGAAATTTTCCAAAAGGTGTTAAGAAAATACTCCCCCCGGTCTCTTTTATAAGCAAAATTAACTAACTTTACGGTGATTACGAAAATTAGTTAGGTACAATTAATTGTTTAGTTTTCATACAAAAAGTTAATCAAATTTTCCAAATTAACCTTTTTATTATTTAATGAAAATAACTTTTTATTTGACTTTACTCTCAACTACTCAATTAAATGATAGGTATATATGCAACAATAGCAATAAACATGGTAAAAGTAGTTAACCTTTGCTTATAAAAGAGACCAAAAATTGAAGCATGTTTTTTGCTTATAAAAGAGACCGGAGGGAGCATGAATTAGTGTTTTTTTGATGATATTTTGGTGTTTAGTCCAACTTGGCAGGAGCACTTACAACATTTAGAGTTTGTCTTAAGCATACTGCTACATCAGAAGCTATTTGTCAAGCTATCCAAGTATTCATTTGGATTACACTACAAAAAAACTTAAAATAGCGACGCAGGATTCCCTCGCAAAAGCACAAAAATCCCTCGCTAACGTACTTTAGCGAGGGAATTAGCGAGGACACAAATCCCTCGCTTCGCTAAATTTAGCGAGGGAATTAGCGCGGGAAATATTGCGAGGGAATTAGCGAGGGAAATTTAGCGAGGGAATTAGCGAGGGAATTAACGTGGGAATTAGCGAGGGAATTAGCGAGAGAAATTTAGCGAGAGAATTAGCGAGGGATTTGTTTTTGTTATTAGCGAGGGATTTTGTGCTGCATTAGCGAGGGATTTTTTAAGAAATTTTTTTATTTTAAAAATTCCTGCTTTTTTTGCTTTTTTGCTTATAAATATAAATAATGGTAATAAAATAAACTAAATGCAACTTCATATTTCTAAAATAGTCAAATAAAACCCATAATCAAATCTGAAATGTACATAATCCAAACAGAAAGCAACAACATAATCAAAATAATCCAAATGGACAACAATAACATAATCCAAATCAATAGGGGGAAGAGGGACGATCAAGATGATCAGACTCTGTTTGATCAGACGACTCAGGTGGCCTCAGGCTGTTAAAGAGAGCGAACAACCTCTCCTGCTCACGTTGCATCCTCAACTGGTTTGCTTGCATCTCTGCAATAGTCTGATCCTTCCTCTACTGCTCAGCCATCAAATGCTCTACCTGCTGCATGAGCTGCTGTGTCTCAGCTGATGAAGCATGAGAACTACTAGACCTGGTGTCATAGTGATCAGCAAATTTCACAAGTGGAGCCAAGGGCCCCACACCATACAAACGATTTTTATTTGACTTGCCTACTGCCTTCTTCCATTTTTTGTTTGCCAAAGCCATCATCTTAGGGGAAAGTGGACCAATTGAGTCATGGTTCCAGCTCCTTTGAGTAGTGTAACACCCTAAATGATTTAATTAAGCAATTGATTAAATTATTTAAAGTGTTACACTATTTTAATTATATTAAATTATAATATAGTGTTTTATAATTTAGTATTTTATTTTAATAGAAGGAAGTGGTATTAGAAATACCGGAGCTGCTGTTTTGGGCCCAGGAGCCCAAGCCCAATGACTTAGGCTCCTAGGAGTAGTGCAATTCGCACCACTTTGCAAAGAAAGAAAGAAAAACGAAAAGAGAGAAGAGAGAAAGGAAGAAAACGGCGCAAGAACCTTAGAGAAAGGGAGAGAGAGCTTCGCACCTTGAGAAGAAGGAGAAGAAGGCTCTAGTTGCTGTGGTTTTTGGTGGTGACTCGGAGAAAGGAACGTTTCTACGGTTAAATTAAGGTAAGGGGAGTCTCACTCTATAATAGAGGATATAATAGGTTGTATAGGAGTCATAGAGTCTTGATTTGTTGTTATTTGATTGTTAATTGAGTTGTTGTTGGGTGAATTTGAGAAATTGCATGCTAAAAATCGATTTAGGGCTTTAATTTGGGGGTTTTATGTTCTTGATTGGTTTTTGCGCATGATTGAGTGTTATGGTATGAAATTGAAAGTGTTGGCATGGTTATAATTTGTATTTGAGTGATATGAGATGACTTGAATTGAAAGAACTTGAGAATTTGGGGTTTTTGATGTATGGGGCGCCAATGTGCTAGGGATTTGGCGCCCTGTGTACTGTAGCAGTGCTTAGGTGTAAGAGTGTCACTGCCAGGGCGCCATATTGCTGAGAAAATGGCGCTGGGGTTATCTTCACGTCTTTGGAATTGTGTCGCGTGCGAGTGTTCTTTGCACTGGCGCCAAGTTCTTTGGGAAATGGCGCCCGGTGTCTTGTTTGAGTCTTTGTGAGTGTGTGTTCTTTGTGCGGGCGCCGATTTGCTAGGAATATGGCGCCCTGTGTACTGTTCACGTGCACACATGGGGTAGTTTGAGTGGAACTGGATGTTCTGAGCATATTTCACCGAGCCAAATTTTGTAATCACCTGCCCAAATTCAATTTTAAACATTTTGGCTCGAGTAGTTTTAGTTTTGCACGTGTCCTTTGAGAGATGCCCTAGTGGGTAATTCTGTAGCGCTATATGTGTGCGCCTATGGGGTGGGTTAAGTGACATTTAGAGTTCTAGACATATTTTACCGTGCCATATTTTGTAATCACCTGCCCAAAAACATTTTTAAACATTTTGGCTCGAGTAGTTTTCTGTTTGCATGTGTCATTAGGAAGATGTGCTAGTGGGTAATTCTGTGGCGCTATAAGTGTGCGCCTAGGGGGTGGTTTGAGTGGAATTGAGAGTTCTGGGCATATTTCACCGTGCCATCTTTTGTATTCACCTGCCCAAAAACCATTTTAAACATTTTGGCTCGAGTGGTTTCCTTTTTGCATGTCTTGTGTGTCTTTGGGTCAGTGTGGGCGCCAAGCGATGTCTCGAGATCTGCTTTCGAGGCGTGTGTCTTAGTTTGTGTCTAGGATCTGCCGCTGTGGGGCGCCATTGCTAGAAAAGTGGCGCCAGTGGGTGTGTGTGTTGCCACGGGCGCCAAATTGATGAGTTTCGCGCGCTAGTGTCGTGTTGCACTGCAGGCGCGCGAATGTGGGGAAAATGGCGCCTAGTGCTGCCTTGTGACTAAGTGAGTGCTGTTTTGGTCCCTAGGTGACAGTTTGGTCCCTAGGTGACTGTTTTGGTCCTAAAGGGTGGTTTAGGTCCCTGAGTGAGGTTTAGTCCTCTTATTGTGATTAGTCCTTGGGACTTAATTATGCTGAGTTAGTATCTTGAGATGATTGAGGATGCCATGGGGGCATGAGCCATGGGGGCTATGAATGAGATTAAGTATGAGATGAGAAATAATATATGAAATGAGATACTGTAAATGTGCTGTGATTGTGTTCATGGAGTCTCATGCATACATTCGGCTGCGGTCGCGACGTTTATAAAATAATTGTGAGGCCATGAGGGCCAGGCCATGGGGGCCAGAGTCATGAGGACTCAAATTGATAATGAGACTGCCATGAGGGCAATGGTACCACATGCATAACTACATTGCATACATTCACATGAACCCATAAATGTTATTGAGTGATGATTGGTATGATTGATTGTGCTGTGAACTGTGACTGTATATACTGCCTATTATCACTTTTATTATATAGTTCGAGACTCACCCTTTCTGTTGTTGTTTACCACAGGTAGTCATGAGTGAAGGCTTGCTACCTTCACTATTCCTCGAGTCGGTCTGCTCTGATACGTAGCACCTAGGGGATGGGTTATAAACAGTAGTTTGATCTGTTTTGCTCATTGTTGAGCCTTTACGTGTATTGTGTACTATTTGAGACTGCTGAGCACTTATTTTGAGATGTAGTTTTATTTCCGCTGCGTAACATGAGATTTTATCCCACGTTTTGTATGGTGTTATGTATTGATGCATATTTCTGAGCTGAACCGACTGTTTGAGTGTTTTTAAAAGAGAGAAGTGTAACATTCCATTTAATGAAAGATAATTTTTATCACTCTGATTTCTGAATTAAATTACCGGGTAGAAATGGGGTGTTACAAGTAGGCTCAAACATCAACTCAACATGTTTCTCCTGCATTGCATAACCATAAAACATAATGATAATTAGGTCTCCATTAAGAAAAGAACTAAATACAATAGAAATCAAGTTGCATAATTACCTGAGTCCTTTTAGCGCGCTCCTCAACATACTGGTTGTTATCCTTCCTCACATGAGTGGCTCTATGCAACTCAGGAATAGTGAGAGCTCAACATACTAGTTGTTATCCTTCAAACAACGGTGTGTTTGCCTCTTTTAACATGCAATAAAATCTTTGTGCTTCTTCATTTGGAGCTTCATCATGATCGTCATATTGAGGCTCATCAAATGGTACATTCACCCCAAGACCATCACAAATCATGTTTTCCATCGACTGAAATTACTCATTAGATGGAACACGAAAACTAGAACTATCTACTTGAAGCCCCTAAGTCAAAATTTGGAAGTCGTTCTCCATGGTCCTCCCAAATAAAATAATTTGGCTTAAACCCGTTACAATACAAGTGCTCCCTAATTTCATCATCATCCCTAATTTCCCTCATGTTGCCACGCTACCCATAAAAACTCTTCAACCCCTTTAACAAAAGATTCTTTCAAAAAAGATCTTCCCGGATATAACCTATCATACACCCAACCACGATTTAATTGATTCCAATTCATCTACACGCGTTTAAAAAAGCGAGTTAGATTCCCATAAAAATTTCCAACATATAACATATCAAGTTAGTGGCATCGATATTATCTCGGTGGAAATGATTTCGAGCCGAATATGGGGGTCAAGAACAGCACAAAACCCTTTTCCATCGATCCAAGTAGTGAAGGAAGTTATTTCGAACTCCCAACCTTACCGTTGTTAGATTTGTCTCACAATTATCTCAATGGAGATGATTTCGAGCAAAATATGGGGGTGAGGGACACCACCTCACCCTTTTCCATCAACAACACACAATAAAAACATCCGATATAGTCATCTAACCTAGGGTTCATCAAACATCAAAACAACTATTTAACACAATTTCAATTTCAAAATTAATGTACACTTGTCAACAATTATCAATTCCAATTTAACAAACATACACTTCTCTTTTAACATCTCCAACAACATACACTTTTCATACATTATTATTCAACATAATAACAATCCTAAACACTAATATCAATCAAATTTATAAAAAAAATAATATTTCAAATAACTTCAAATCAAATTCCTAAACACTATTATTAATTTCTAAATAAAAATCATTCCTAAACACTATATAAATCAAATCAATTTCTAAACATTTCAAAATTCAATCCTAAACACTAATATCAATATCAATCCTAAACACTAAAATCAAATAAATTTCTAAACATTCTAAAAATCAATCCTAAACACTAAAATCAAAATTAAAGAAAAACTAACCGTTTTGAGTCAAGAATCCAACGATCTCTTGGCGTTACAGTGACGATGTGCACTCCGGTGCGTTGGTGAGAAACAAATCGTTCCTATGGTGAGGAAAGAAAGAAAAACCATTAGAGGGAGTTAGAGATGGAAGTTCGGAGAAGAGAGAGAGAGAGAGGAGTGAGTAAAAACAAACCTTAAGTGATGGTGGGGGAGGTGGTAGCGGCGTGGACGGTGGTGGTGGCGAAAATGGAGAGATATGGGTGGTGGTGGTGTTGGGGTCGGAATAGGAAAGATGAGAGAAATGAGTGAGAGAAGAGAAATGAGTGGGAAGAGGAAAGAAAAGGGTTTCGGTTACTTTAATAAGGTTAGCGAGGGAATTTGGCTGTTAGTGAGGGAATAGGATTAGCGAGGGATTTTGCAGAGTTAGCGGGGGAACTGTGCAATCAATCAACCTGTCAGAGTTTTCAGAATTAGCGTCAGAATTTCAATAATTAGCGAGGGAATTTAAAAGTAATCGTTGTGGGTTATAGCTATGTTTGAATTTAGCGAGGGAATTATTAAAAAAATAATAAAAAATCAGCGCATCTTTAGCGACGGCCTTGTCCGTCGCTAATTCCCTCGGTATAGTATATTTAGCGACCCTCCTATATTCCCTCGCTAATACTGTTTTTTTTGTAGTGTTACTTGAGGTGGACTACATAGGACACATTGTTTCTGGATATGGAGTGGCAATGAATTCCAACAAAGTAAAAGTAATTCTTGAATGGCCAAGACCAAAGAACCTCAAGCAACTGAGAGGGTTCCTTGGTTTAACTGAGTACTATAGACGTTTAATTAAAGCTTATGCCAATATTGCAAATCCCTTGACCGAACTACTAAAAAAAAGATGCATACTCCTAGAATCCAAAAGCTGAAGTTGCTTCGAGACAGTCAAAACTGCCATCACAATAGCACTGGTATTTGCCTTAGCAAATTTTGCTCAACCATATATTCTTGAGACGTATGCATCCAGATTGGGAGTGGGGGAAATTCTACATTAGAATGGGCACCCTATTTCCTATTTCTCCAAAAAATTATAACCAAGGATGCAAAAAAAAATCTGCATATTTCCTTGAGCTGCTAGCAATAACCGAGGCATTGGCTAAATTCAGACATTACTTGCTTGGCCACAAGTTCATTATCAAAATATATCAAAAGATCGGTCCTGAAAATCTTGTTTAATCAGAATCTACACACTCTGGAGCAACAATAATTGTTGCACAAGTTCATTGGTTATGATTTTACCATCAAACACAAGCTCGAAAAGGACAATATAGTTGTTGATTCATTATCCATAGTTATGATTGCAATTTGGTCAGAACCTTGTACTAGTTTCTTAGATGAATTGAGACAAGCTATACAGAATGATATTAAGTTTAAAGATATTGTTAAGCAGTGTGGCACTGCTGAGGCAAGCAATTTTAATTACTTTGTGAAGGGTCAATTCCTATATTGGAAACATAGACTTGTAATTCCTACTATTATTCAGAAAATTTTAACGGAATACCATGATTCACCAATGGGAGGGCACGCAGGAATAGCACGAACTTTGGCTAGAATAAAAGCTCAATTTTATTGGCCAGACATGAAAGCAGATATATTAAGAATTAACATCAGTTAGTGTACCGTATGTTAACGGGACAAATTGATTATAATATGTTTGGGTGTTACGGGAAAAGGGCTGATTATCTTGCATTCAAGAAGGTTAAGTTTTCTTCTGTTATCATGAAAACATCAACTATCTCCTAAAGTAGTTCTTATCGCCTTTTGTTGAATGTTTTTATCGCTTCCTTATTTTACAATCTTCTATTTTACAAGCTTCTACTTATCTAAATATTCATTTGATTCTTTCCAGAAACATGAGACACACCTTTTGATTCTTGTTTTTAGATTATAGTGTCCAAAAGATAATGCATCTTTAAATGTTGAGAAATTGACATATTTGGAGATAGACCCCTCCCCTCGAAAGGAAAAAAAAATTCTTGAGTATCATCCAAATGTGCAAGATGGAGTAAGAAGAGCTCACATTTTTTTGGAACATTACTTTATCGTTTTTTTTGTTTGTAAAATCGTATAATTATTAAATTATTGAAGAAAAAGGAACACCCTATTCTAAAATCCTGGATCCGCCCCTGTGGGTGAAACATGGGATAATGCTAAGGAACTCCAAAGAGGACTACCCTTACTTGAACCATGAGGACAATGTTGTCTTTAAAGGGAATGGTAATGTAATAGGTGACCTGTCTCATTCTATTACTAATGATGAGCAAGAGAATGTGGGTGTCGGTGTGAGCAATAATATCCGTGAGGCCATAACTTTTGAAATAACCTTGTAGAGACACCTAACCATGCTTATCCTTGCTTTTTAGTGCTTTTGTGTGTGCTAATTGCAACCAATATTGTTCTTTACGATGAAGCAAAGACCAAAGATGGGTATTTAAGGCCTTGTCCCGAGCCACCTCTACCTCATCAAGACTCCGATTTAGTGCTTTTGTGGGTGGTAATGTAATAGGTGACCTGTCTCATTCTATTACTAATGATGAGCAAGAGAATGTGGGTGTCGGTGTGAGCAATAATATCCGTGAGGCCATAACTTTTGAAATAACCTTGTAGAGACACCTAACCATGCTTATCCTTGCTTTTTAGTGCTTTTGTGTGTGCTAATTGCAACCAATATTGTTCTTTACGATGAAGCAAAGACCAAAGATGGGTATTTAAGGCCTTGTCCCGAGCCACCTCTACCTCATCAAGACTCCGATTCTAGGTATCTTAACTCCTTTTGCCGGACCCTAATTTTTAGATCCAGATTTCCAAACACAACCCTGTTCCATTTGGTTATTGGTTGTTTAAGGCATTTGAGTTTGTCTTGAAAAGGGAGTTTGTTGAGATTTTTCCATTCATTCTTGTAGCGATCGAAAAAACTAGGGGATTTCTCGTGCTCAATGAAGTCGCCACCAATATTTATATTTTAGAGAAAACATTGAAAAATCCATTTAAGAAAGTAAATGATCTTGCAAATCAGATTTTGAGTTTGGGAGTCGATTATGTGTGGAGAATGTATTAGCACCCACAATATCCTTTTGAAAAAGTTAATTACCTTTAATTAATTATGCAAAACTATATTAACTTAAATATTTATTTATCTTTTATTATGAAAGATGAATTAAAAGAGTTTATATTTTTATTTTATTTGTGCGCATGATAGGAGTGTTCCCCCAGTCCTGCGTGTCGCTCGGTGCGATGGAGAATTCAAAGGCCACGTAGTTGTTGGGTAGAAAAAGATTTTGTGTTAGTTTTTTTTATTATTGAAATATTTTTGACATTGAAGGGTATTCATAATTAACGACCAAACAAATAAATCTAGAGTGGTTTTATACTATGCCTGTTTGGAAATTAAAAAGATTTTTTTTTGTCCTATTGAGAAATTGTCAAGGACTGTAAGAAAGAAATCACTGATTTCATTCTCTCCTACGTTTCTCTCTAGGTGCCTTGTCTAGGGTTTTATTCCGTTGTGAGAAGAGTCTCTCCTTGTGAGAAGGTTCCAGCTTTTGATTATTCGTGTGGTTGTTAGTGTACCGTTTCAAGCTATCGTGGTCATGGCAAGTGAGAGCAGCAGTAGACCGATGTTGGAGGTTGAGTTTGACGGTGACGAGGAAGAACCGAGGAGTGGGGTTGATATGTCCTTGACATTGGTAGGGCGCTTTCTAACTAACCGGTCGGTGCGTACACATATAATGAAGGAAAGGATGGCGGCGATATGGAGACCAGGGCGTGGGATCAACATCAGAGAGGCGGGGTTGGGGACGTTTCTCTTTCAGTTCTTTCATCAACTGGACGTTCAGAAAGTCATGAAGCAAGGGTCATGGTCTTTTGACTAAAACCTCTTGATCTTGAGCGTCATTCCGGATGGGATGGCTCCGTGTGAAGTCCCATTGTATCAGATCCCATTCTGGGTGCAAGTTCATAACGTCCATTGGTTTTATGTCTGAAACGGTAGGGAAGCATATCGGAAACACGATCGGTACGTTCCTTGAATATGATCCAAAAAACTCTTCTGAATTTTGGAAGCTTTATATGCGGGTTCGTGTCTTGATCGACGTAAGGACACCTCTGGTGAAAGATATGAGGTTGAAGAAGAAGGGTGGGGAAGCGAAGGAGGTGTGTTTTAAATATGAACGGTTAGATGTATTTTGCTACCTTTGTGGCCTGGTTGGCCACGTCAAGAAGAGACTCACAAGAACTTTTTGATCTACAAGTGGATGATGGGAAAAGAGAATGGGGACCAGAGTTGCGTGCCGAGGTGCGAAGGGGTGGAGGAAGTGGTGGCGCACGGTGGTTGAGGGAGGAGAACCAGCCATGGGAAGCACTAAATCAGAGCTTTAATGGCGCAATTAATTATGGGAAGCAGGCTCCTAGTTCTTTGGATCGCCATAATGGGAATTCAATTGGTGGAATAAAAACGGTCAGTAATAATGGTCAGAATAATGAGGTTGCTAAATTAGTGGAAGCTTTCAAAAATCCTGCAATCCTTTTTCCTAGACCGTTACCACAATCTTCAAATGCCACATCAGAAGTTAGTGAGGGTACAGTCAGCGCCACGGTGACAATGATGGACGCTGACGTGGCCATTGTGGATGACAGAAAAAGAACTCGCGAAGAGGCCACTATAGGGGGTGACGCGAGCGGGCGTGTGTTGACGGGGAGGTTAAACGAAGCTCGGGGGTGATGGTAGCAGGCACTCCTAAACCAAAAGAAGGTTCTTTTTTATGGGCAGGCCCTAGCAGTGGGATCTGCCAGGAGCAATGAGTATCATAAGCTGGAACTGCTTGGGCTTGGGTAACCCACGAGCAGTTCTATCGTTACATGACCTCGTTCGGTTTTATCAACCGGATGTCTTGTTCTTATGTGAGACACTAGTACATGCTGACAAAATTGAAGAGATACGTGTTCGTCTTGGGTTTGACTCGTCTTTTGCTGTTGACTGTGTTGGGAGAAGTGGGGGGTTGGCTCTTTTCTGGCGCCACCCGTTTGATTGTACTTTTACTAGTTACTCGGTTAATTTCATTGATGCGGAGGTTGTTAGTGTGAATGGCCCTCACTGGAGAATTACAGGTTTCTATGGGTGTCTAGAGAGTGGGCGACGGAGGGAGTCTTGGAATTTGTTGCGCACACTTGCGCAGGATAATTCGCTACCGTGGTGTGTTGTGGGGGATTATAATGATTTGCTATCTAATGATGAGAAGCGGGGAAGTGCTGATAGAGCACCATGGTTACTACGGGGTTTTCGAGATGCTATTCAGGACTGCTTGTTACATGATATTCCTATGCAGGGTTATCCTTTCACCTGGAGTCGGGGGAGGGGTACGGCCGCTTTTAAGGAGGAGAGGTTGGACAAAGTTCTTGCTATTCAGGATTGGATTGACTTGTTCCCAAATTGCAATCTTATCAACGGTATTTCTGACCGGTCTGATCACACACCGCTCTGGTTACAATTATGGGAGCGACATCAAAGAGGGCCTTCTCGCCCGTTTAAGTTTGAGAATGCTTGGCTAGAAGAAGCGGATCTTCCGCTAGTAGTGGAGAGCAGTTGGTCTAGTGATGGGGATCTGGACTTGATGCAGAGGGTGGAGAGGAATTGGAGGGGTTGCGTGGATTGGTAGATGAAGAGTCCATGGAGCGCTACAAGGAGGTAAATATTCGGCTTGGTACTTTGCTATCTCAAGAAGAGGCATTCTGGAAACAAAGAGCTAAGGTTCATTGGTTGAAGGATGGTGACACCAACTCTAAATTTTTTCACGCAATGGCCAGCACCCGTCGTCGCCGTAACGCTATTGCTAGATTAAACCGTGATGATGGTACCGTGGCTGAAACTCAAGGTGAGTTGGGGGAGGTGGCGAACGGTTATTTCACGTCGTTATTTGAGGGGTCGGTTGGGGAGTATGGACCGGTTGTGGATTGTTTGAGGACGGTAGTGACGGCGGAGGATAATGCGAAATTGACTAGTCGTTTTGAGATTGGAGAGTGATCGTACCTTGACCAATGAAGTGTTGAAGTGTTGATTGATTCGTCTATGGGCCGGTCGTTGAAGGAGTGAAAGGACCGGTCCTGGCTTCACGCGTTGAGCACCTCGGGTGGTACCTGCAAAGACACTCCGACGATCTAGTGAGAGGTCGCTCGGGCAGATAGCACAAGGTTAGAGAACGTACCTGATACCATATGCGAATGGCGTATATATACAGTGATGTCCGACCGTTTAGCGAGAATTTCGCCGGCGCGAAGTGCGCTCCAAGCGGCGTGTTGGGGGTCGATCGTGATGGGTGGGCGCAGTCCAATTGCTGTTGGCGATCCTCGTAATTGCTAATACACCGAGAACGATTGCCCCCAAGCCTAGGTCGGCAAGAGCGGGCCGAGGCTTGAATCGATGCCCCAGGAGTGAAGTTAATTTGATGAAACGGACGCGCCGTTTGCTTTTTCCACGGGCGGTGTGTCGACCGCTCATCAACCACCGGCCGTCTTTGTCGCGTGACGGTTGGTCTTTCCCGACATTTAAGACGTGACGTTTGGTGTTTCCCGAGGTCATGCGAGACAACCATTGGCGAGAAGGCGGCGTTGTGACTCTTCGTATCCGGTCCCCTTCGCGCCAGAATTTACACTATAAATAGTTCTTCTGCTGAATTCATTTCTCACACTTCCAAGATTTGCTCTGCCAACGACCGACTCGTCTGCCGCCGACTTGCATTCGAAGCTGTTTCTGTCTTCTTGCGACCGATCTTCAACATCTGCTTAAGGTATGAATCGATCGCTCCCCTTACTCTTTTCAACTTTAGTTTTTTCTTTAAAGTACTTCGTGCTTTTCCACGCCTCGTGATAGGGGGTGTCAGGTCGAGGGATGGCCAGCTCGCCCCCTCTCATGAGCGCTTTGCTCGATCGACCTGACTCGATCCCTCTATCACAGGTGTTTGTGTATGCCACGGACAAAGCTAACCGCCCGTATTCCTGGAAAACCGCCCCAGTCTTTTGCCACATACATGTCGAGGCCGGGTGAAACCAAGTCGTCTTCGGGCGACAAAAGCTCTAGCTCTCCAAGTAGTTCCTCGAGCAGTACGGGCTCGAGTTCTCGTTCTTCCGGTCGTGGATCAACTAGCTCCAAGAGTCTTTGGTTCCGGACCTTCCCATTCTCGCCGAAGCGCCGAGCGGCTCTCCACCGCCCGAGGATGTTGCATCCCGAGTGGAGGGAAGAAGAAGAAGACGCCGATGTGATTATCATTGATGATGACGAGGCGCAGAGTGTCGCCCCGGCCGTGGACGAGGAGATGGTGGAGGCCGGCGCGCGGCCGAAGAAGTCCAAGGAGAAGAGGTGGCTCGGCCGAAGTCAATATTTCGGTTTGGAGGCCAACATCGGAGGGTCGAGCGGGAAGGGTCGGCCGAGGTTCAAGCCGAGGTCGAAGTCAAGCCGACGTAGCTCGGGAGGTGTCGACATGTCTTGGGTGTCGGAGACTCTTCGCTCTAACAGAGCATTCTTACGGTCGGTCACGATGCTTTGCCCGATCTACGAGCCGCCTTGAAGACTCGGGGTGGAGGATAAGAGGTATGAAGGAGGCGAAGATATCGCGACTTACTCTTCCAACTTCAAGTTCACGATGTATCGGCTCGTGCTCGAGAAGATGAAGATTACCCTCCTTTCACCGAATTCGGTAGCGACGTCTTGCGCCATATTGGGGTCGCCGCCTTCACGCGAGCTTCATCCAAACGCATGGGCGTTTTTAAAGACTTTGAGGTCTTTGCGACTAAGTGGGTCGGCGGTATCGATGATGCTTTTCTTTGCTATCTTCGAGTGGTGGCTCGCAGAGAAGGCCAACAAGGAGAAAAGGGAGCAAGTCTCCTTCAAGATGCGAAGACCCATCACCGATTTTTCAAAGCGTTCAGAGTCGTTGGGAGCGGCCCGAAAAGCCGAGATTTTTGGATCGTTCCAATCAAGAGGCGGCAAGGCCGTTTGTGAGTTCACCGGACGGGATTTGGGTCCCCTTACTTCCCTATTATGTGGAATGAGGCTCATTTCTCGCAGCGGCGGGAGATTACATCTATACTGATGAAAGATGCGGGGAGAGCGACACACGGAGACTTTGGAGATGATAAAGTCATTTGGCGGGCATGATGCGCCCAGATCCTAAGAGGCGACATACCTGCCGGCCCTTTGTCTTGTAACTGAAGGCTATGAAGCCGGAGGCCGAGATTGGTTCGCTTTTGAACTTTTTCGTCCTTATATTCTCGTTGTTGACTTTTCTTTTTCTTCTAACTCATGACTCGTTATTTCGCAGAAAGGATGGCCGCAAAAAGCCGGGAACCGCCGCTAGGCCCCGAAGCTGAAGGAGGGGCTAAGGGACTGGCGCTTCTCGGTCGGGGGTAATCTCAACCTTCCTCCAAAGTCCTCACACCCCTAAGAGCCAAGGAAGAAAGCGGCCGGCGCGGTCGGCCGCCTCCTCCCAGTGCCGATCGCTCACCCAAACGGGCAAGCGTGATTGTCGGTCCCGCCCCGCAACGGAGGAGGTTCCCATCATTCACTCGAAAGCTTGGGTGCGGCCGATCCGAGAAGATCTGAAGGAAACCCATGGCGCTCTGCGCTTCACTGCTATATGGGGTCGATAAAGTCATGGCCGAAATTTGGTGGCCGAATCGATGGTAATTTTATCTTCTTAGTCAGTGTACTTTTCATTTACCTTTGTTCGAGCGACTAATAAATCCTTCGACCCGAATTTTGCAGGAAAGGACAAGGCTTTAGCTGAGGCGCAGCTAAAGTATGACAAGCTCCTCCAGTCGAAGAAGGAGGCCCTGAAACGGGGGGAGGAAGACCGGGCCAAGCTGGCAAAGAGGAACAAGGAGCTTGCTTCTCAGGTCGCTACTTTGAAGGCCGACCTTGATGCTACGGCCAAGAGAGAGGCTGCCTGGGCGACCGATAGGGCCGAGCTGGAGGGAACGATCCGAAAGGTGGCCCAGGCCGGTCAGGAGGCGGCAATTGAGCAGTTTTACAATGCTCTCGGGCAGGTGCGGGTATTGAATACCGATCTGCAGGTCAACTTTGATGACAAGATGATCAAGCCCACGCACTATGTCGAAAATAATAAGATCATGTTGCCTGCAGAATATGACGAGCAGGGCAACGTCATTCGCCCGGCCACCATTCTCTTTTGAAGCCCGCCTGCGAGCGGTGTAATTTTGTAATTTTAAATTGCCTTCGGGCCCGACAATTTTTACGCCTCGTGCGCTTCTTTCATTCGTGGCGCTCGGCGGCCACAGGCGCCCCATATTTGTAATGACAATCTTTACTTGCTTACAATTATGCCCGTCGAATTTATATTGCTATGTCTGCGTACTTCTCGCATTTATTCGCCTTATTCGTTTTGAACTTGTGGGCCGCTCGGTGGCCGTTTCGTACTACTTCAATAGCGCTCGTTTTTGGTCGCTTTCTTTGCGCGCCTTGTATGTTTATTTTTCTCTAAGTCTTTGAGCTTTAAGGCCGTTCGGTCGTCATTCGTGCTTATTTCGAAAGCATCCATTCTTTGATAAGTTAATGTCCCAACGGGGCCTTGGATCGCCTCGGCGACCTTCAATCAGGCCCTTTCGATGGCATTTAAGGTAGATCGTTTTCGACGGCCCACCGCGATGGGTTATTACTTAACCTTTGGGCCATTTTCGACGGCGCTCG
The DNA here is from genome assembly GCA_020916435.1 of Oxytropis ochrocephala. Classification (NCBI taxonomy): domain Eukaryota; kingdom Viridiplantae; phylum Streptophyta; class Magnoliopsida; order Fabales; family Fabaceae; genus Oxytropis; species Oxytropis ochrocephala. Next base: position 93,305,367 of record CM037091.1, read on the forward strand.
ATGTAGATCGTTTCGACGACCTAGCGTTGTTGGGCCATTTTCGATGGCGCTCGGTTGGGACCGTTCGACGGTCATTTCGATTCGCATCGTTTCGACGATCTAAGGTTTGCGGGTTTTAACCTCGGGCCATTTCGATGGCACTTTCGGTTGGGACCGTTTCGACGATCGCTCGATTTAGATCGTTTCGACGATCTCAGAACTTTGATAAGTCTTCGATCGCTCCTTTGCCACGGGCAATCTTGAGCGACCGGTCATACATTCTTGCGAGAAAGTAAAGAACACATCATGTTTTTAAAGGTCAGGCCTCTGTAAAAAACCCAGTGGGAAAAAGAGCGCTGCACGCTTTTCATTAATAGGTCGATCGACATTACATTTAAATCTTTGTTACATTCAAACGTAATATTTCACGAGTTTTTCTCGCATTCCATGTTGCGGGGATAGTCGCCTGTTCATGGTTTGCGGCTCGTATGCCCCTTGCCGGTCTTCGTGATGACTCGTCACGGACCTTCCCAATTTGGCGCCAACTTCCTTGGCGTGCATTCTTGTTTCCCACGTCGCCCGTCTTAGAACGAGTGGCCGACCGAGAATTCCCTCTTTTGAACTCGGCGTTGTACCGGCTGCGACCTTACTGTTTGATCAATTGCTCTCTTAGCGAAGCTTGGGTGCGCAGATTCTTCAATTAAGTCGATTCTTCTCGGATAGCCTTGGTCGTTGTCAACCACCGTAGGGGTTCAAGTCCTCCAATTCGGCTCGCCCATTTCTATGGGTATCACAAAGATCGATTCAGTACACCGGGCGGCGAGCGACCCTGGCCGATGAATGAGGGGTCGCCCTGCAGGCCCACGTAAAGCGATCGCGACTCTTCGACCAGTTCCTTTTCGCTTCATCCGGTCTTCGCTTTAAACCACGTAAGATAACTCGTTGGCCGCCTACTTGGCCGTTAGTCCGAGGGTGCTCGACCGAGGTGAAACGCTATTTGTTTGACCCTAAGTCGGCCAACATCTCTCTCGAATCTCTTGTCCGTGAACCGGGTGCCGTTATGCGTTATCAATTGTTGGGAATCCAAAAGCGGGCTAGCACACACCGTCCGAAGAACTTGCGACTTTGGCCGATGTGATTGTTGCGCCGCTCGGCCTCGATCCACTTAGTAAAGTAATCATCGCCACGATCAAGAACTTGAACCGCCCGGAGCGGTGGAAACGGGCCTAGAAGATCCATGCCCCACCAAAGTGACGGCCAAGGTGAGACAAGACTTTGTAATTTCGAGGAAGGTGCGATGTGGACATCAAAGATGTACCATGCATTTCTTGCACTTCAACGAGCTTCTGGCATCCTCGCCCATGGTCGGCCAATAGAAGCGCCCGAGAGCCTTCTTAGCTATGGAGCGAGCGCCCGGTGACTCCCACAAACACCTTCATGTATGTCCTCAACACATGGTGGCCGACCGACGTAAGACATCTTAACAATGGAGAGGAGAATCCTCTTCTGCATAACTTTCCTTCAATAGCCGAGTATTTGGTCGCTCCGAGTCGACCAACTTAGCTTGCTTTGGATCGTTCGGCTCCTCTCCTTCAACAATGTACCTTAGGATAGGGCGATCCAATCAATCGCGTCGGTCGACACACGTAACGCCAACGCATCGACTTGGCTTGGTTGAAATGCTCTACCGATTTAATGTTTCTTGGATCACACTTCTATGATTTCCGGAGTTTTGGTACTTGCCCTTCGATAGAATATCCGCTTTCGAACATTTTCGGTTCGAGGCACATGTACCACTTCATTTCGGTCGAACTGTTTGAGCAATTCTCTCACTCTTGCTAGATAGCTTTTCAAAGACGTCGTCTTTAGCATCATATAATTCTTTGATCTCGCGAGACTACGAGTAGGGAATCGATCCGAGCTCAACTCGGCCAACATTGAAGTCTCTCGGGCGAGTCGCAGTCGGCTATACACGCCTCATATTCGGCCTGGTTGTTTGAAGTGTGGAACGCAAAGGTTAAAGAGACTTCCACAGCAAGGCCTTCTGAATTCTCTAGTATTAGGCCGGCCCCACTCCCCTTGCTATTAGACGACCCATCTACGTGCAAGATCCGTGTCGCTCCGGCTTGATCTTCCGGAGTAGGAGTCATTTCGCTATAAAGTCGCCAACACCGCGCTTTTTGCGGCCGATCTAGATTCAAATTTGATGCCAAACTCACTGAGTTCTACCGCCCACTTTATCATTCGTCCTGCCAGGTCTGGCCGATGAAGGACTTGCCTGATAGGCTGGTCGGTCCTTACCACGACCTGGTGGGCCACAAAGTAGGGTCTCAACCTTCTAGCAGCTATTAGGAGTGCAAGGGCAAACTTCTCTATCTTCTCGGTATCTCACTCGGGCCTCGGAGTACTTTGCTTATGAAATAGATGGATTCTCGCTTTAGTTCGTTCTCTCTAACTAGTACAAAGATCGAGAACTTCTTCTGTTATGGCCAAGTACAGATATAACGTTTCGCCCGGTAACGGCTTGGTCATGATTGGCGGGCTAACCAAAGCTTGCTTTAATTCATCCAATGCTCGTGGCATTGCTCGGTCCACTCAAAATCCACACTTTCTTCTTGAGCCTAAACTAAGCGGTGGAAGCGACTTACGTGCCGCTTTGGGGATGAAACCGGATAGCGGCCACCATGCCATCGGTCGTTGTATTTCTTTTTTCGATGTGGCGGCCCTCATATCGGCGATCGCCTCTACACTTTTCGTGGTTTGCTTCTATCCTCTTTCATCGGTGAAAACCCAAGAACTCGCCGCCCTCACCCCAAAGGTACACTTTTCAGATTGATCTAAGCGAGTTCCTCCTAGCTTCTTCAAATATTTCCCCGAGGTCGTTCACATGATTTGGGTCGATTTACGCTTTTAATGATCATGTCGCCCGGATACACCTCTCGAGATGCGACCGATCCGTCTTTTAAAGATCTTGTTCATCATCCATTGGTAGGTCGCTCCAAAGATTCTCGAGGCCGAAAGGCATCACCTTGTCTTGAAAATTTCCCGATCGGTCATGAAGGTCGTCTTGTGCCGATCGGGCGATACATCGTGATCCGATTGTATCCGAGTAAGCGTCCCGTAAAAAGGCGATGAGTTTGTAGCGAGGCCCCATCGACCACCTTGTCGATGTTGGAGTACGGAAGGCATCCTTCCGGGCATGCCTTATTTAGATCGAGATAGTCCACACACATCCTCCATTTTCCATTCTTCTTCTTAACCAAAGACGACGTTGGACACCGTGTCGTGTATTTGATCTCTTCTATAAAATTGGCCTTTATGAGGTCCTCAACGGCCTTTGCAGCGGATTGAGATTTTTCCTCGTTCTGAGTACGCCTTCTTTGAGCTACCGGCTTGACCCCTTCATCGACTGACAGTTGATGGCAGGCTACTTCAATAGGGATGCGGGCATGTCCGATGCCCGCCATGCGAGCAGTCAAGATAGTCTCTCAAGCATTGCACTAGGTCTTGCTTCACTTGCTCTGGTAGGTCGTTACCGAGCTTCACCGTTTTGGATGGGTCGTCACCCAATTGAACATCTACCAACTCTCCATGAGGCTCTGGTCTTTTCAGTCTGTTTTTCAGCTCTCGAGCCAAATCATCATCGTTGTCCTCTGGGTCGCTGTCCGGATCGTATCGAGCGTCCAAATCAGCTACATTGACTTGATGGCCTTCACTAGTGCTCTGCACGTTGGGGCCACGATCTACCTCGTCACATATTTCTTGGTATAGAGCGTGGCTTCTTCTTGCTGATTCAAGGTCGGCCGCCAGGGTGACCACTTGGTCGTCTTTGCTGTAGAATTTCATTTTTAGATGCACCGTCGATGTAACGGCCTCCAGCTTACCCAAAGTCGGCCTACCAATAATACATTGATAGCAGGATTTGAGGGGGAGTACAAGGAACGTCGTCCTGACCGTCCTGTACAGAGTACTATCCCCAGTGTCATCACCAAATGTGACCAGCAGCTCGATCGTTCCCAACGGGTAGGTGGTCGCCCCATTGAAACCTGTCAGAGGGGTAGGCTCGGCCTGGGGAATTATCTCGCTCCGATCAACCTTGATTTTGTCGATCAAGTCTTCAAACATGATATCGGCCGAGCTACCTTGATCGACCAGAATTCTCTGCACCTCTGTGTTTGCCATGCGTGACTCACGATCACCAATGGAACATAACTATTAGGTTTCGCGCCGTCGTATAGGTCATTGTCACCGAACGAGATGGGGTCCGCCGAGACCCGGTGGTGGTCTTGAGGTGGAAGCGACCATTAACAACTCGCCCCACTTTCTCTTGGTGGCTTTGTTCGATTCCTCGCGATCCGGGGTTTCCACCATGAATAACCATCGCAACATTACGGCCTTTGGATCGCCGAAAGTGTCACGATCCTCGACGGTCCTTGTTTTGGGTATTCTCTATGGCCAGAGGCCCCTTTCCCTGTGCGGATCGCTTCTTTCTCGCTCTCTGGGGTCGGTCGCCTTCTTCCGACTCTCACGTACTTTCCCAACTTGCCTTTTCGGATAAGTTCTTCAATATCGTCTTTGAGGCCATACGATCGTTGGTATCGTGCCCCCTTACTCTTGTGGTAACGGCAAAGTATCTTTTGGTCGGCCGTGCCCCCCTTCTTGAGCACGCAGTGGTTCAGCCGCTTAACTCCCACAAACTCATTATTCGACACTCGTAGATCCGAGCAATGGAGGTGTTGAGTCGAGTGCGATGATCAAACTTTTTATCTCGAAAGTCGGGCCGATTATCGCGGCGACCTTCATGCCCTTTGGCCGCTGCATCTTTCTTTTCTTTAGGTCGTGCGCGGACGGCCTTTCTTCTTTACGCCGAGTTTCTTCATACCGCATGTGGGCGTTAGCCTTGTGAGGAAATGGCCGAGATCCCGTAATGATTCAAAGTAAATTCTTCGACGAACCCGGTGGTCGGCCGAATACCACGCTCGAGATATTTCAACTTGTCCTTGTATCGACAAGTCACGAAGCGCACTTCGGCCTCATGTTAAACCGGTCGATATATCGTCTCGGCGTCTCATTATCTCCTTGAACAACAGAGTCCAAGTATTCTTCATACCGATATTGGCGCGGTTTGCGGTGTAGTGAGACAGAATATTACGATCGTGTCGTCCCACGAGGAGATGGAATTGGGTCGCAGAGACTCCCACCATTCCAATGCTCGCCGCCCGAGATCGAGGAAAGAGCTCGCATTTCATGGTCGGTCCCAATTCCCTATAGCAAAGCAGTAATTATTGAAGTAACGGAGATGCTTGTGCGGATCCCCGGCCGTCAAACTTGTTGAGATTGGGCGGCTTGCGGAGGTCTCTCGGAATTTTGTAACGCCGATCTCCCTAGAGAACGGCCGTGCTCATTCTCGAATGCCGCTCGACCCAAAGGGTTGCATTGCGAGGCACGCGCCGCGTTGCCCGGCATTCCATAGAATCCTCCGGACGGGCGGTTGGTGGAAGTGGTGGAGGCCTTCTGGGTCGCTCGCTTTGGCCTCTCCTTGGCCGATGCGAACGCCCCTAATTCTTCCATTTCGTAATCTTCCACTCTTCACGAGAATCCCAGATCTCGCTTCTCGACCGACGTGACCGGACGACTCATTGGAGGAATACGGTAGGCGAGCGGCCGTGTCGTCGGCGGTAGCTAGAATCTTCATAGTCATAGGACATGGAGCAGCGCTCACGCTCGTTCCTACCGGGGCGTCTGTGTGCCCGCCGCTTCTTGCGGGGAGCGATGAGTAGTTCTCTCGGCGAGAAATGCTCCTTCGAGGAGGGGAGCGGTGTCTTCGCCACGGCCGGCGGCGCGAGCGAAGGTTCTCCGTCTTCGCCCGTGGGCGTGCCCGAATCGAACTCTCTCGCATCGAGAGACGAGCGCCTCTCGGTCTGCGATCACTTGATTTTTGTTTTGCGGCAGAGCCGCAAAACGGCTTGAGTGACATGATCCGGTAGGGGTTCACGAATGCCCGCTTCAACCAGCTCGGGCGGTAGGTCTCGAGAACGGCCGGATGGATCTCTGGCTGGAGGACCGGGCCCACGACCGTTGCACGAAGGTTCCCGCGTGGAAGGCCTTGAGATTCGTGGATCGTGACGCCACGCCCCTCAGAGTCATTGGCGATTCTCGCCGGAGGATTGAGTCGAGAAGCGCCCGCGTCGAGGGCGGCCGCGTGGAGCCATGAAAGAGGTAGGATAGCGCGCACGCCTCCCATCGTGGTCGCCAATTGATCGCACCTTGACCAATGAAGTGTTGAAGTGTTGATTGATTCGCCTATGGGCGGCCGTTGAAGGAGTGAAAGGACCAGGTCCCCGGCTTCACGCGTTGAGCACCTCGGGTGGTACCTGCAAAGACACTCCGACGATCTAGTGAGAGGTCACTCGGGCAGATAGCACAAGGTTAGAGAACGTACCTGATACCATATGCGAATGGCGTATATATACAGTGATGTCCGACCGTTTAGCGAGAATTTCGCCGGCGAATTGCGCTCCAAGCAGCGTGTTGGGCCGATCGTGATGGGTCGGGCGCGCAGTCCAATCTTTGCTGGCGATCCTCGTAATTGCTAATACACGAGAGAAGAGAGTTTAAAGAAGCTTTGTTCCAAATGCATTCGGATAAGGCCCCGGGCCCGGATGGTTTGAACCCAGCATTCTTTAAAAGGTTCTGGAATCTATGTGGTCCGGAGTTGTTTCATGCAGGAGTAGCGTGGCTCGATAGGGGTGTTGTGCGAAATGGTGATGTGCAAGTATACACAATCGCAACAAGTAATACAATGATAAGTAAGATCGTCTCCACAGGGATTGTTGAGTTTACTTCTATAATTAAATTAGTAAATTAGCTAGTTAGTAAAATAAGTAACAATAACAAAGTATAGAATCATTAATGTTATCAACATAAAGCTACAAAAGCAAATAAGATAGATGGTAAGTAGAAATTCAGAGTGAGAGTAGTTGAAATGCTCTTTGCTAAGTAAATTCTCATAAGTAAAGCGTTATAACGTCACACGCTATAGCGTCAAGCGCTGTCGCAATTGATTTTGTGCTTTTCAGTCACTAACGCCAGGGTTTCATTACGAGAAGCCTATGTCTAAGTTCTAAATAAGTTCACCCCTGTATAATAAAGAACCCACAGCTTTTGCCCTATGAACTATTGCCTTTCTATGTCTAGATTTAGCAAACGTTGGTTAAATGTCTTTAAACAACCTTTCATTCATATCAATCTTTGAGTTCGATTCATGGACCATGTCTGTACCCATAAATATACCCATTTTAGCTGATCAATTCTAAAACAAGTTTGGAAGAATTAAAATACAAAGATTGAAACGCAAAACATTAAACGTTAATAACGAAATACTAAAGATTCATTACAAAGCTCAAAGCAATCCAACTACAAGAGAATCAGCTCATGATGAGCAACAACACAAGAAATACAGCATAAAAGTGTTACCTAAAGCCATAAAACCGAAATCACAAAGAGATGGAAAACACTCCAAATGATGACAGCTCCTGTGCCGCTACAGCGCCTGCCGCTATAACGTCTCTCTCAGCACTGCAGAATTTAAACTATTTATTGTGAAAATGGAGCTTGGACGAAAATGGAGTGCAAGAGAGTTATTTCTAACTCTTCTCTCTTCTGAACCAGCAACCAAGATTAAGAAGATGAAGTTTTTTTGACTTCTCTATATAGAAAATATCTCCCAAAAAAGGTGACAAGCCATCCCACCAACTATTCTCATCTTCCATTACAAAATAGACAAGTGTCCTATGAAGTACAAAGTGGGTGGCTGCACAGTGGGCACAGAAAACGAGATTTGGAGTGAAGAGCTTGGCGCCAAAAGTACACTTTTGCTTCAAAGACTTAGCCGAGCTCAAAGACTTGGTCGAGCTCAAAGACTTGGCCGAGCTGCCCTCTTGCCGATATAGCGTTAGACGCTATAGCGCTTAACACTTTTGCTTCAAAGACTTAGCCGACCTGCACTCACAAAACACATTAAATTGCTCAAAAGGGCACCAGATGTGCCAAACTAATACAAAACAGTTTCTAACCCTTCTTTTCCTACAACTGTAATAATTAGAGAAATAAGATACTAATATTACTTGAGAACTCACTTGATTTACATGGATAAAGACATAAATAACTCATATAAATATGAGTCATCAAGGGGTGAGTTCCCTCCGATGCTCAATGATGCAAACATTGTCTTAATTCCTAAGGTTGATAATCCAATAACTATGAGAGATCTTAGACCAATTTCACTTTGTAATGTCATTTATAAGATTATATCCAAAGTATTGGCTAATAGATTGAAAGTTGTTCTTTATAAGTGTGTGAGGCAATCCGCTTTTGCAAATCGTTCTATCCTAGATAATGTTATGGTGGCCATTGAAACTATTCATCATTTGAAGTGTAAGGTGCGTGGAAAGGTGGGAGATGTGGCGTTAAAGATAGATATGAGCAGGGCTTATGATCGGGTTGATTGGGGATATTTGAAGAGGGTACTTGAGAAGCTGGGCTTTGATGGCCGGTGGGTACGGTGGATGACTATGTGTGTTGAAACGGTACACTATTCAGTTCTCATGAATGGAGAAAAAGCTGGTTCAGTCTCACCTGGGAGAGGACTCAGGCAAGGTGACCCCCTGTCACCTTACCTATTTATATTGTGTGCAGAGGGTCTTACAGCTCTTCTTAAAAAGTGAGGCGAGAGGTGAGATTCATGGAGTGAAAGTGTGTAGAGGGGCCCCTATCCTCACACACTTACTTTTTGCGGATGACTGTTTCTTGTTTTGCAGGGCCAATGTTCAGGAGAGCACTAGACTCAAGGGTGTCTTGGAGACTTATGAGAAAGCTTTTGGGCAATCTGTCAATTTCCAGAAATCAGAAATCTACTTTAGTAGAAACACTCAGCAACAGGTCAGAGATGAGATTGTTGGTATTTTGGGAGTCACAGAGTGTCTTGGCACCGGGAAGTACCTCGGCTTGCCGTCGATGGTTGGCCGGAGTAAAAAGCAGTTATTCAGCTATTTACGGGATCGGGTGTGGGGTAAGGTTCGGCAATGGTCGGGTCGACATTTGTACAAGGCAGGTAGTAGGAGGTCTTTGGTGAAGTCGGTGGCCGCTCAGCCGGTCCGCCATCGCATGAGAACTTTCTTGATTCCGACATCTCTAGGGGAGGAGATGGAGAGGATGATAAATTCTTTTTGGTGGGGTTCTAATCGTGGAGCTCGCAGAGGGATAAATTGGTTGAGTTGGGAGAGATTATCTATGTGCAAAGAGTTTGGGGGAATGGGCTTTCGTCATTTCCATGGCTTTAATTTGGCTATGCTAGGGAAGCAAGGTTGGAGGTTGTGTACCAACAAAGATTCTATAGTAACCCGCGTCTTCAAATCTAAATATTTCCCAAATGGGGACTTCTTGGGGGCTCGCTTGGGCCATAATCCCAATTATGTATGGCGTAGCATCCACGCTTCACAGGTATTAGTTAAACTTGGAGCACGTTGGAAAATTGGGGATGGCACTTCTATCAATATTTGGAAGGACCCTTGGGTGAAAGGAGGGTCTAGTTCGTATGTTTCATCTAGTGTGGTTTCGGGGTGGGAGGATCTAAAAGTGGCTAATTTGTTTGATGCTACGGGAGGACTATGGAATGTTGCGTTGATGAATCAATTATTCAATGAAGATGACAAGAAACGCATCCAAGCAATGGTCCTTCTTGGCCGAGAACAAGATGACAAGCTGGTATGGAACAAGAGCCGAGATGGGGCCTACTCGGTTAAATCCGCCTACTCGGCTTTGCGCATTAAAGGAGATTGGCATTTAATTTGGCGTCTTAAAATTCCTTACAAGGTGAAAATTCATTTGTGGAGATGTGCTCGGGGGGTACTCCCAAGCCGGCTTAATTTATGCCGACGTCATGTGAATTGTCCCGGGGAGTGTCCTTGGTGTGAACATGAGGAAGAGAGTGACTGGCACATATTTTTTGGGTGCGCTCAAGCGAAACGATCCGGAGACAAGCGGGGGTTATGGCAAACGTGACAACACACCGAATAACAACGACAATAGCATCAAGGAGATTTTATTTCGGTTGCTAGCAGCGGAGTCTATTGTGGCTCGCAACAGTGTAGCAATGTTGATTTGGTGTATTTGGAAGCGAAGGAACGAGAAGGTCTGGGAGAATAATGCAAAACCAGCCCGTCATTCTATCAACAAGCAGTGTTTGAATTTCGCACGATGGCAAGAAAGTGCGTGCTTTGACAAAGCCGCAAAGAATTACAAAGCAGATTCGGTATGCTCCTTCCAAAGAAGATAGCTGAGCCGGGCCGCTGGGAAAAACCAGCCGAGAATGTGATGAAATGCAACGTGGATGCGACGCTGTTTGATGATAATCGTTTCGGTTTCGGTATGTGCATTCGGGATAGTAGTGGTTCCTTTGTTATGGCAAAAATAGCTTGGCACCTCGGCTCCCCGCATCCGCAGGAAGCAGAGGCATTAGGCTTATTTGCTGCTGTTACTTGGCATCGCGAGCTGCATATCCCTAGAGTCACCATTGAACTGGACTGTAAGCCAGTGGTTGATGGTATCAGCGGAAGGTGTAGTTCCATTACTGAGTTCGGCACTATTATATCCTATTGTAAGAACCTTTTGACATTTACACAAAACTATGCGGTTAGTTTTATTCGGAGGCAAGCCAACCTTGTTGCTCATACACTTGCTAGAGCATCAAGGAATTTCGCTAGCTCTCATACCTTTGATTGTAGTCCGAATTGTATTACCTCTTTGATTTTGAATGAAATGGTATGAGTTTTCCATTGTCAAAAAAAAAATAATATATGTTTTTAGTCCCTACAAAATTTTGTTTTTAAAAAAAAAAACCCACGTGTAAAAACCAGGTCACTTTTCAGTTGCCTATTCAAATGAAGTTAACGACGGGGACTCTTAATGAAAACGGAAAAAAAAATGTAGGGACCAAAACGCCTATTTCGTTAATGTAGGGACTAATTTAAAAAAACGAAATTTTGTAGGGACTAAAAACATATTTTACCCTAAAATAAATAAATAAACAAATAAAAGAAGGTATAAAAAGCAAAGCTCAAACTACTAAAGGCTCAAGTAAAAAGGACTAGTAACCACAATGTGAAGCAAAAGGTGGTGCACATAAGTGAAAAAGTGGGGGTGCAAATAGAGGTCAGTCCCTTTTAGTTTTCTACACGTAATATCTGGTTGTAAAAATTCTGTTTCTTTTATTAAAAACACTAGAAAAAAAAATAAAAAGGTTTGGGTAAACCCTAATCTCTTATCAGCCGCAAGAGATGTTTAGGTTTAGGAGAGAGAAAACACGTTTTGAGAAGAGAAAGAAAGAGAGGAATAGATAGATATAGAGAGAAAGAAAGAACCATGGGGACAGGGAGGGATTCAGATATGGTGCGGTCAGAAATTTTGTGCATTTGTTCATTCGATAGATCTGAATTGTCCAATCTTGATCGAACAATTTATATTTTTAACATTAATGCATGATTGCACAACCTTCTCACTGCACCATATCTGGATCTGAGAGGGAGAGGACTCGTGGGTGGTAAGACAAAGAGAGGGTGTGGCCATGAGTGGTTTTTACGGTTGTGTGGTGGGGGAGAGAGAAAGGGATGAGTGATAGTGAGGAGAAGGATAGGTGGTATTGAGTGGTGGTGAAGAGAAAGATGGGTGGTAATGAATGGTGGTGGGAGAGAAAAGGTTGGTGTTGTTTTCAGAGGTAGAGAGCTAGCCGCAACGGTGCTCTAGTAGCGTGCGGTGGTGTTGTGGGTGGTGGTTCTCCATAGTTTCACGTTCATTTTTCTTCTATTTTTCTCTTTATTTCCTCTTCTCTCATTTGACCCTATGAAGACAACCAAGTTAAGAGTCGACCTCAGTGAAGCTGTGAAAATGAGCCTGGTTGCGTGCCTGCGGTAGAAGGTAGATTTGTTCGCATGGTTGACAGCTGATATGTCGGGCATCCCACCTTAGGTAGCCTTCCATCACTTCTCAGTGAACCGAGAGGCAAAGTATATTGCCCAGTGTGGGAGAGTTCAGAGCGGGGAGAAGGCAGAAGCAGCCTCCAAGGCGTGAGCGATCTCATCTCGGCAGGGTTTGTAAAAGACGTCAAGTACACTACCTGGCTGTCCAACGTCGTCTTCGTTATGAAGAACAATGGTAAATGGAGAATGTGCGTAGATTACACGAATCTCAACAAGTCATGCCCGAGAGATGCATTCCCCGTTCCCAGTGTCGACAGGCTCGTGGACAATGCATCAGGTTTTTGCCCCTCCCCATCTTAGACGCCTACTCCAGCTATAACAATTTTGCCATGAATCCCCCAGACCATGAAAAAACAACATTCATGACGAACATAGGCAACTACTACTACAAGGTCATGTCGTTTGACCTCAAAAACACCAGAGCTACTTACCAGCAAATGATGAACAAGGTATTTCAGAAACAGATAGGTCTAGTCATCGAGGTCTATCTGGATGACATGATTGTAAAAAGCATGGTCGATGAGGGTCACTTGGCCAACCTCACCAAGATATTCGCCAAGACAAGGAAGAATAACCTCAGATTCAGCCCCGAGAAGTGCACTTTTGGAGTTAGGGCTAGAAAGTTCCTGGGTTTCTGCCTCACTGAAAGGGGGGTCGAGGCCAACCCGGACAAATGCAAGGCTATTACCGACATGCACCTGCCGACCTCCAAGAAAGAAGTTCAAAAACTAACCTAGATGATAGCGGCATTGTCCAGGTTCGTGTCGAAGGCAGCCAATAGGTCTTTACCTTTCTTTAGAATTTTGAAGAAGGGCGTCGAGTACAACTGGACCTCGGAATGCAAGGCTGCATTGACCGAGCTTAAGCAGATCCTCTCAGAGCCGCCGGAGAGAAGAGAAAGAAACCACCCTCAGTAACCGCTAAGGGGTTACTCAGACTCTATATATATGAGGCTTAAAGTACAGATATGGATATGCACATTCTTGTACATAAAACACATGAAAACTATACACGCCGGGATAGACAAAAAACTATCCGGCCTCCATTGTTATAATTTGAGTTCATCAATGAAACTCTATACAAGAACAAATTTGGTTTCAATTTTATTTAGAATTATATTTAGAATAATTTGTTGAGAGAGAATCATAATTTTCGCACTACGAGGGAAACATGTCCACCTTTAGAAAAATCATCGAACAACATTAATTAACTCTCTGATTTAAACATGGATAATCCAACTGATGTTTTAATTACACAGTTATAGTATTTAAAGCAAGTAGGCTAAATCAAAAAAAGTTATATCTTGTTTAAAGGTTTGAATGAGTAGCCCTTGTTTGTTTGATTTAAATAGGATGGTTCATGGTTTTAACAAATTTTTGAAATAGTTATGTCGATTTGCTGATCTCTTTTTGTTTCCAAGAATCTGTTGCATTCGTTATTCGCTTTGATTTCTTGTTCATCTTTGCGATCCTTGTTTGGCGGATTCAACTTCTTCAGCTTCATCCACATTCTCCACCTGTTGCCCTACTACATACACCCTTCAGATAAACTTGGCGTCGTCCTCGTCTCCAATGTTATCACCAATTCCGACACCAGTTTTGATCCCTGGCATTGTGCGATGATGATTACTTTGGTCCCAAACTGGCTTCCACATCTCCAGATCAAGCATCGTGGATTCGGAACAACCATATGACTACATCTTGGATGTTGAACTCCATCACCAAGGAACTCCACAATAGTGTGATCTACTATGACTCTACCACTGCAATTAATATGGAAGGAACTGAAGACTCGTTTTGCTCAGAACAATGGTCCCCGCATTTTTCAACTGAATAAGGAGATCTCGAACATGTACTCAAGGTACGTTGTCTGTTAGTGCCTATTTCAGCAAGTTCAAAGGTCTTTGGGATACTCTCACCGAGCACAACCCCGAGAATACTTGTACCTACGGTGGTTGTGATGCTCTCCTCGCTTACCTGAAGCTTCAACATGTTATGACCTTTCTCATGGGTTTGAATGACTCCTTCATCCATATCTGTGGCCAGATTTTTCCTATGAATCATTTACCTGACATCAATAGCGTTTTCTGTGAATAGCAACAATGCCAAAGGCACACGGAGGGATCGTCCACAGTGTTCGCATTGTGGTGTTCTTGGTCATCTCAAGGAGAAATGATTCAAGCTACATGGCTTCCCTCCTAGCTATAAGAAGAAGTCTGATGGACAACCTCCCAAGACTGTCTTGCACCTACTGCTGGTTCCACTTCTGCAACCGAATCTTAGGTGGATCATCACCAATATCAACAACTGATCGAGTTTATGCTAATTAGAATGAACTTTCAAGTATTGTTTCACTAACAGAATTCACTAATAGGCATAATACAATAATAAATAAAATAAATGTTTTTATCCTTTTGTTTTTGTCACTCTCTCATAACTTTTTCCACAAATACTTGTGACTATCCAAACTCAATTTAGTACCCTAATTAGTTTTAAAATTAATTTTTTTTGACCAAATTTAAAATTAATACAATTATGAGCATTTAAGACTCGCGTAGGATTTTATTAACTTTAATATTTAATGAAAAAAGAATCAAACAAGAAGTAATAAAAGAGGCAAGAATTATTTATTGAGAGACAAATTAATTCTCCATCTCAATAAAAAAAACTCAATTTTTTTGGTAATTGGACCAACGACATGTGTCAACCTACACTATTAAGTAAAAAATGAGATGAAATAACGGGGTGAATTCTCATTTCTCAACAAGATTACTACATGAAACAAATATATTAGTATACCAAACAAAGTAAAAACATTGAGGTGGTTCAATATTGAGGGGGGAAAACAGGATCAGATGTTACATTCCCACTCCCACTCCTAGCAGCAAGTGAAGATCCTTGATCAAAACGACGAAAAAGATTCGTCTCCAAAAGGTTGGATCTTTGTGGAATTCCAGCACCACCATTACTACTACCAGCACCCCCCCAAAAATTATTCATCCCAAATTGAGATCCAGCGAGGCGTGCAGTAGAGTTTGGAGGATTCATCCTCGATTGATTTCCATAGCCATAGCCATAGCCACGGCCAGCAGCAGCACCAGCACCTACACTAGCACCAGCACCTGCAAAAGCACCAGTCCAAGTAACTGGTTGAACATTATTGATCGACATGCTGGGGCGCAATTGCCCATAAGTGGGGTGCATGTATTGCCTCGCACGATAAAGAGGCATAGGGGCTCCATACCAATTATACGGAAGATTGAATCGACCGTATCCATAGAGAGATTCCAATTGATCAGCTTCTCTAGATCTCTCTATTGCCTTAGTGATGCTCCTCTCAATCTTATGAGCATTTTGATGACCACCTAGGCTTTGGAAGGTCTTGAAAGTCCTGTCACAATAATGACATTTGAAGACTTTCCCTTCACCCTCCTCACTCTTGTGCTTCTTTACGGGTTGATCTTCATTCTTGTGGTGTTTGGTGTTACTTCCACTTCCAAGACGAAGTGTAAGTAACTCCTCCAATTCATCATTCGAAGTTTGAGAGTCCTCGTTTTTCTCTTTCTCCTCCTCCTCCTCTTCACTCATTCTTCTCTTTTGTTTCCTATCATCAACTTCTTTGTCTGCCATCTTGAAAGAAATGAGAACTTTCAATGACAAGAGAAGAGAGATGATACAAGAGAGAGAGAGAGAGAAGGAGAGAAGTGTG
The DNA here is from genome assembly GCA_020916435.1 of Oxytropis ochrocephala. Lineage (NCBI taxonomy): Eukaryota > Viridiplantae > Streptophyta > Magnoliopsida > Fabales > Fabaceae > Oxytropis > Oxytropis ochrocephala. The sequence continues at coordinate 93,321,089 of CM037091.1, forward strand.
GTTTGTAGAGTGTGTGAGAGGGGGTATTTATTTTGATTTTGGATGGATTATAAAAGGGAAAAAAAATTAAATAGAAATCTAGAACAAAAACGTTGAAGTCAACGAAATATTGTTTATTTTATCAGATTTTTTTAATGGTTGCAGTTACAAAAACTAATACTCTCTATCGTGGCTGCAAACTAGAGAAGTGATCAGGATATTAAAAAATGTTAGCATGGTAATAATAAGTCGCACTTTGTTAAGGATACAAATTATTTACATGCATCCTTTGTGATTGTATTCCAAAACAATATAGCACTTATTGTTTTTTTTCTCTGATCTTATCCTTTTTATTAAGTTATTTTACTTATAAAAAAAAAACTAGGCCTTGTGGAGAAAGTGTAGATTAGGACAAATAAAAATTAGGTAACTAATCAAAATTTGTCTTTGATCAGCAAACAACTTCTATAATATATAAGACCAAGGTTGTTAAAATTGTGTCAAGATCTTCTCCATTTGTCAATAGAAATGGAGATTTTCATTTCTATACCATAAAATCTATAAATATATTATATATGTCCTATTTTAAAAATTTGTGTCTATATAAACCTAAAACTACAATATGGATCTCTCCATTTCTTTTTGGAAAGAGAAAAGATCTCAACATGTTAAAATTGATCTGTTGGTATTGATTCAAAGATCAATAGATGGATCAGATCAAAATCAGAGTTGGACTGAAAATGAATTAACAATTGACATTAAATTTTTTAATAAATATATCAATAAATAATAATCAAAATGTAAATACTATTCATAACTTTTTTTGACTATAAATACTATTCATAAATTAACATCTTTAATAACTAAACTCCATTTAAAATTAATGCTCTTAGTCAACCTCTATTAAAATGCAATATTACATATTAAACCAAAGTAAATATGTCATAACCCATGAGCACTTGGATTGGATGGTTTGGATCTCTTCTAGCTTAACTATAAGGTTAACCTTTCCCCCACCCCTACTAACAATTGCCTATCTAAAAAAAGGTCTTAGATTTGAATCTAATCTTGGGAATGCAATGGTGTTAAATTTCTTGAGGGAGAGATTTGAGAGAGTGACACATCTCTATTATATTAAACTATGAATCTTCCACCTATACATGCATCCACATGTCCTTCCACATACTAATTACATCACCTTCCTTATAATCCACGTCAGCTTCGTTTAAATCCACGTCAGCATGTTATTTCGAAATATATCACCAAAAAAACATAATTTGGGGATCGAACTCATTCACCCACGCTACCACCTCCTTACGCTGACTATTTGAGCTACCACAATTTCATGCTACTAAAGCGTATTACATAATGTTTATCCTATTCTTTCATTTATTGCAAAACCTTTTACCTACTTTTTCTATCTATTTATTATTTATTTTGATACATATATATTTGTTATTATATATTACATTTATATATTATATTTATTTGACATCTAATATTTGTATCACATTACATAGATTTTATTCTATACATTTACTAAGTAGAATGTTATTAAATATGAGTAATTTTATTCATTTCAACTTTTTTTTAATTCTCATCTTATAAATAATTTTATATATTAAAAATGTTTGTCACATATTTTTGTATTCAGCTTGATGCACTTACAATTAGAATCAATATACAACTTTGATCGATTAGTATATTTGTAGTTTACAACGTTTGTGCTTAATATTCTTCTATTCACTAAGTTGCACTTAGAAAACAAGTAGAGAGAATAAACAAGATGACAGAGAACATTGATCCTGCGATTGTCAACGTCAATCACCTTAGTCAAAAGCAAGCTAAATGTCTTTATGCAAAGGTATATTTGCTATATATTTGTAAGTTACTATTACCGTATAATACTTATAACTAATTCCCGTTGTAATAACATCTCAATATGAAAATACCCCTGAAAATTATATACCCTGCAGTTGTCACTACTAAATTTTAGAGTACTATTATGGTAAAAACATTGATCATGTGGGTCTCTCATAATACACTGTGGTACTCTTGCTATTTGGAATTTTGAACTTAGTGGTACAAAGGAAAATACCCTATTTTCCACTAGTTTCTTGCTATTTACATGTTAAAAGAGTGGTATCACAAAAGTATAGATTTTGTATTCTTTAGAGTCTCTCTTCTTTTTCCATTCGTTCGCTTCCCCAATTTCTACTTTTGAGTCAATTCAAACTACTAACATAACCATGTTTTTTTTGAATTTGTTTTTGTCCTCCAAGGTAATTTTCCATCTTTAGGTATAAATATTATTCATTTGGGGTATGGTCATGTGCCAAAGTCAAGGACACCTATGTTATTCGTCTCATTTATGATAAGACTGAACTCAATTACACAATCTTATAAATATTTAATTAAATCATATGCAGCAAACAATTGTATTTTCTTTTGAAGCGGCAAGTAATTGTATTGGATAGCAGATATCACTATATATAAACATTATTTTATGTTGTTGGGTTCCGTCTATAATTGAGAAATCAGACTACATGAATATATTATGTCCTACCATTTTTAATCTAAAGTATGCAACATGAGCCATTTTCGCAAAGAAATATACGATAATCCTTTTAAATTGCAACACACATATTTCTTGATAGATTTTTGGTGGATTATTTTTTGATAGATTGTAAGCCACATATACAATGTAGTATAACCATTTGAGGTATTGTATTGTGACTGATGGATTTTTTTAATGAGCAAAGTTTATTATAGCGGGAATAGAAATACATTAGAGTTTCGCGCTGCTATTTTAAAGTAGTGTGAGGAAGTATTTAATCTTTTGTTTGTTTGTTTTTCATAAAAAAAAAAATAAAGGAGGGTACAAAATCCCTTAATGAGAAACTAACACCGTTAGATTCAACGACATAATCTACCATCAGAGAGAGGGGTCGTCCTGATCCTCTCAAGGGTCAGAGGAAATGATGTCAAACCTATCATATTAATTTTCTTAAATTAATTATTAAAATGCATTTTTAAACAAAATAAATGTGGACACAAATATTTTATAAATTCTTAAAATATAAATTGTCATTCTTAATATGTTATATGAAAATATATTTTTAAAAGTGATGCCCAAATGTCTATTTAAGAATATGAAATCAAAAATAAGATTAAAAATAATTTATTGGGCATTTTTAAGGTATGCCAAAAAAAGTGAATTGTGATTTTATACAGACTATACCTATTTTTATCAATCATTAGTACTGTCACGGGTCATGTGGGCTAACTAAGGACGCATCGGTCCGACCATTAACCCAGTGATCTGATCGGGTCGATCACCGGGTCAGTTTTAATAACATTTAAAAAAAATATATAGAATTGTATTATTTATTTGTTCCAAATTAGCTTATGGATTTCAAATATTTATTGTCAAATCAATTACTTAGCTAATATTTTTGCAAGCACATGATCATGTTGGATTTCAACATATTTGTATCACATGTTTGCATAGTGTATCCAAGCTATATGTATTAACATCGGAGTCATGAATAGATAATACTTATTAACAGATCTCTCTTGAAGGGTCTATACAACATCTCTAAATTTGCAGTAGCTTTTAAATCTGGGAAGTACCGTGCGCAAGGCACGGGTACAGGCTGAATTTGAAGTTGCAAGCTATCATTATTTTTGTTTTTCATGTGGGTCTTTTCCTCGAACATCGATTAATACAATTCGAGAAAATGATATATATATATATATATACGTTTTGACAAATAATTTAATATACAAATTTGTATAAAACATTTATAAAGATATGTTGATCATACATTTTTCTAAAATTGTTATACAACATAATAGCTAAATTTTAGATAGTGTCCAGAGTATTTAATATCTCACACAATGCACTTAAATATACAACTTAAGTTTTTTTAATCCCTAAAAAAATTGTCAATTTTTTAAGTTACAAGTGAATGTCGACCTGTGCTGGCACAGGTGAATCATACTAGTACATTACAATAATAAATACAATAAATGTTTTTATCCTTTTGTTTTTGTCACTCTCTCATAACTTGTCCAACAAATACTTGTGAGGATCCAAACTCAATTTAGTACGGATATAAAAATGGGCTCAATTTGATCGGCCCAAACCCTATGATTTTTCGGGCTAGCCCAGCCCGGCCCGGCCCGACGGGCCCGGCCCATTTTGCCAGCTCTATTAGTACCCATAGTTTTAAAATTAATACAATCTTTTTTGACCATATTTAAAATTAATACAATTAGAAGCCTACTGACAATAATTCTAATTAGCATTTAAGACTCACATAGAATTTTATTAACTTTAATATTTAATAAAAAAAGAATCAAACAAGAAGAAATAAAGAGGCAAGAATTATTTATTGAGAGGCAAATTAATTCTCCATCTCAATAAAAAAAACTCAATTTTTTTTGGTAATTGGACCTAACGACACAAGTCAACCTACACTATTAAGTAAAAAATGAGATGAAATAACGGAGTGAATTCTCATTTCTCAACAAGATTACTACATAAAACAAATATATTAGTATACGAAACAATAAAAATAGATTACTTAAAGAAAATGGATTAGTACAAGAAACAAAATAAAAACGTTGAGGTGGTTCAACAATGAAGACTAAATTAAGAACACAATGTGTATAATTTTATGTTTTACTGTGTAGTAATGTTAGAATCACAATTGTATCATTTTTAAGTTAAGGAGAAAAATTTGCTCAAAAAATATTGAGGAGACTAATATTGCATCCAGAAAATACTAAAGTAACAAAAATTCAAAGTTCCTTGAAGGTACCCAGCTAACAACTCTCCATGCCTAAGAGACAACATGCAAACGAAAATTCATCCCAAAATTCTATCATCCTAAGGGCAACAAAAAAATACCACTAGCACCACACCTTTATCCTATGAATAGCTCATTGTGATCTTGCAACTTGCAACTCCTCTTCCAACACCAGCAACATTACCTAGTAGCTTTTCCCACTTGCCTTAATCTTCCTTCTTAAGACAGCCACACCGCTAACAATGACCCTACCATATCACAGCAACATTGAACCTGCATATGCAAGGCTCGAGCTAAAATGAAATAGTTCCCTGCTCCCTGACTGTCTTTTAGAAACCCAACTCTGCTCCCCTAAAGCTCTTAGTGGCATCAATCGAGAAGTAGAATCAATAAAACAAAGAAATCAGTTTGTATATCACTACACCTGCTAGAATGATCCAGCTACAAGATCACACAAGAGACTGATATTTCATTTATGCTGAATTCAGCTAAATTAGCTATCAACTACACTACAAAGAGGATAGACACTCCTTGGGAAGTAAATGAGCACCTGCAAGGAATAACACATATCAAGCAACAAGCAAGAACAGTAATCGGATACAAGAGGTGTAATAGGTGATGTGTCTCATTCTTTTATTAATGATGAGAAAGAGAACACGGGTAAGGGTGCGATGAAAGGAAAGAGAAACTGGGTACCCAACTCGCATTTTAGGGATTTTGTTGCTATATGAGTGAAGAGTGTGGTAGAAAGGGCAGGGAATGTGTGTGATGTCATTACTCTCTTTCCCATTCTGTACTTTCTTAATTTCTTTCTCTGTACTAAACTCTTATACAGTGTACGATTCCCTTCTAGTGCTCTATGATGGTTGATGATTTCAGTTGAATGAAATAAGCCAAGTACACTTGATTTCCATTATTGTCTATCTTTTTATTGTTAATTTCATTTTCCTCGCTACAATTGGTGCTTTCACTGAACCATGGCAGATAATACACGAGTGAAAGAAGTCTACACAAAGTTGAAGAAGATGGTTGATATCGACAACCAGAACTATGCAGAGATTCAAGCTCCAATTGAGCATAGTAAGCTAGCAAATAGAACTCAATTTGAAAAGATTGAAGCCAATCAAGTTGATGCTAGTGCCAAACTCGGCCAAATCAGCGAAACCCTAGAAACTCTGCTCTGAAGAAACTCTCATCAGAGAATCCCTTCCATGGTGTGTCGAACTCGCGCAAACAACCCTTCCAAGTGAGAAATGTGAAGCTAGAATTTTCCTGATCGAACCTCATTCCTTTCGCTATGCAGTGATAATGGTAGTGTTCAGTCCTGAACTTTAGGGCTACTTCGTCCGAGGAGCTAGTTGGGTTCCGCTTCTCGGGACTCGCTAGTTGATTTCGGAATATGAGAGATATCCTCGGTCGTCTGAGTAGGTCCACGTCCCACGTCGGGTGGGGGTGTACCTACAGATACTCTGATGCCTAAGTTAGTGAGAGAATCGACAGGATGTGCAAGAATGAGGACGTACCTGGAAATGGACGTCGGGTGCTCTATTTATAGACGGAGGCGCCGCCGCGAGCCGCTGGATCTCGCGCAGTCACTGGGCCGTCGGTCCTCTGTGATCCGTGGCTTAGCCGCCTCGCTGTTGGACTGGCTTATTGGGCCGAGTTTCCTACTGGATAATGGGCCAGGCCCAAGTGCTCGATGGGGTTTGCAACCCAGGTCGGAATAGTGGCCTCCAAGGCGGGGACGAGCGAGCGGTGAGATAGGCCTCAGCTTGTTAGTCAGCGGATCGGAAGGTGAAAGTTCTCGTCTTAGTGTACCGCATTCACTCCCCGTTGGGATCCGACGTGTACTCCGGAAAAAGCCGCATGGGGACGTACCTGAAAAGGCTTGATAGAGCATTTAAGCTCGGAATCAAGTAAATCTTGACTGAACATCGAAGCTCGGAGTCAATTGTCCCTCGAAAGAGCATTTAAGCTCATAACCGAGAGAGGCGAAGCCGTTGAGGGCTTCTTCATTCGGTCACGCATTAGGATGCGGAGTCCTCAGTACGTGAGAAGGCTGTGTTGGTTAGAGCACGGGTCGAAGTCACCCTTGGACTTCTTCCCCCGGCCTCTGGTGTACCCGCGAGGGCAAACCAATGGGAGAGCTGGTTCGCGCCGCCAGTCACCCGTCTCGGAGGTTTTCGACGAGTCTAGAGTGGCCGACGACGCGAAGTGTTAGGGTCGGTGAGGACCTGAGCCGTTGTGGGCCTCGTCTGCGCCCCGCGATGGGATTCGTGGATCCGGGATCGCGGAGGGCGCTCGTTGCTGGCCTCGCCTTATCCCATCGTCTGCCGAGTGGCCAGCTCGGTGCCAGAGTCAGGGGAGAGGGGCACAATTTTGTCCTGAAAGAGAAGAAGACACAGATTTTCAATTGAAAAATTGATTTATTATGATGAGAGAAAATGATCGGTACAGTCATAGTTTTCTATTAATCAACTGTAGTAAATTCTCAATTTTGCGGCATTTCAAGTCCGGGGGATCAGATCTTTAGAGAGAGTTTCCAACTGATAGGCGCCTTTACCGGTCTTCAAAATGACTCGATACGGTCCTTCCCAATTGGCTGCCAATTTCCCGTCCCAGGCATTTTTGTTTCCCACGTTGGCTCTTCTGAGTACCAGGTCGCCAACGTCGAATTCTCTTGGGATGACCCGTTGGTTGTAGTGTCGTGCTACCCTGGCTTTGACGACGGCCTCGGCGAGTTGTGCCCGATCTCTAACCTCCTGAACAGTGTCCAGCTCTTCCCGGATGGCTTGGTTGTTTTCCTCTTCGGTAAGGGGGTAAAGAGTTCTCCAAGTCGATTCCCCGAGTTCGACCTGAATGACGGCCTCGAGACCATAAGTGAGCCTGAAAGGAGTCTCGCCCGTGGTCGAGTGTGGTGCAGTCCGGTAGGCCCAAAGTACGTAGGGAAGCTCGTCGGGCCATGCACCTTTGGTGCCTTTCAGCCTTTTTTTAGGCCTTTCAATACTACTTAGTTCGCCGTTACGGCCTGCCCGTTGGTTTGGGGGTGTTCTACTGAGGTGAAGTGTTGTTTGATGTTAAGGTCGATCATGCATTGTCGGAACCCTTTGTCCATGAATTGGGTCCCATTGTCCGTTATGATAACGGCGGCGATTCCAATCCTTTCCAGGATATTCTTCTTCACGAATTTGATGCAGGTCTTAGCGGTTATCTGGGCCAGTGGCTCGACTTCGATCCATTTAGTGAAGTAGTCGATGGCGACGATGAGGAACTTCACTCCTCCTCTGGCAACAGGAAATGGTCCGAGTAGATCTATCCCCCATCTAGAGAATGGCCATGGGGCTGACAAGGAAGTCAGCTCTGCGGGAGGAGCGTTATGCACGCCGACATATCTTTGACAGGTATCGCACCTTCTTACCATATCGGCAGAATCTTGGACCATGGTCGGCCAGAAGTATCCAACACAGAGGGCTTTCTTCGATAGCGCGCGGGCCCCCAAGTGTTGTCCGCAAATTCCTTCGTGTATTTCCTTGAGCACATACTCGACCTCTTCCCCTTCGACACACCTCAACAGCGGTGACGAGAATCCTCTTCGAAAGAGTTTGCCATCTATTACTGTGAAGGAAGTGGCCCTTTTTCGGTCTCTGCACGCCGCCCCTCGGCGGAAGGGCCTTGGCCCGACTCGATGTAGGCTTTGATGGGTTGCATCCAACTTTCACGCTCTATAATGTTGTTGACGTCGGGCACGGACATGGGGGAAAGATTGACACTAGGTTTTGTTAGGCTTTTCTGAATGATGCTCCGGAGGCCGCCTGAGGGTTTAGTGCTCGCCAATTTGGCCAGGACGTCTGCCCGGGCGTTCCCAGACCTCGGGACGTGTCTCAGCTCTACCTTCTCGAATTGTTGGATTAACTCTCGGACTGGGCCGAGATAGCGCTGCAGAACAGTATCTTTTGCAACAAATTCTTCTTTCACCTGGGAGACGACTAGCAAGGAGTCGGTATTTTATTCGATGACTTTCGCGCCGAAGTCGGATGCCAGCTTTAGTCCGGCTATACAGGCCTCATATTCGGCCTGGTTGTTGGATGTGGCGAATGCGAAACTCAGAGAGACCTCCATCAGGCCTTCAGAGTTTTCTAGTATTAAGTCGGCCCCGCTTCCTTTGGAATTTGAGGAGCCATCCACGTGAAGAGTCTAGAGTAGTACTTCTGATTGGAGTGGCGTGGGCGTCATTTTAGACACGAAGTCAGCAAGCACCTGTGCCTTCAGAGAGGTCCGCACCTCATACTTTATCCGAACTCGGAGAGTTCCACAACCCATTTGATAATCCTTCCCGCCAGATCGGGGCTATGTAAGAGTTGACGAATTGGTTGGTCGGTCCGCACCACGATCTGATGTGCGACGAAGTATGGCCTTTACCTTCTAGCGGCAATGACTAGAGTAAGAGCCACCTTTTCTATCCTTTGGTACCGGGATTCAGCGCCCTGCAGCACCTTGCTTACGAAGTATACGGGGCGCTGCCCGTCCTTGGTTTCTCTGATCAAAACGGCACCGACTGTTTCCTCAGCCACAGCGAGATAGAGGTAAAGGGTTTCTCCTTCCTTGGGTCTCTAGAGTATCGGCGGCTCGGACAAGATTTTCTTGAGGTCTGACAGGACGTTCTCGCATTTTGGAGTCCACTGGAATTCCACTCCCTTTTTGAAGACCTTGAAAAACGGGAGGGACTTGTTGGCCGCCTACGAAACGAATCTGGAGAGCTTTTGTACTTCCTTCTTCGTCGTTGGCGGGCGCATGTTGGTCACTGCCCTGCATTTGTCCGGATTAGCCTCGATGCCTCTCTCGGTTAAGCGGAAACCGAGGAACTTCCCTGCCCTGACCCCGAAGGTGCACTTCTCGGGGTTGAACTAGAGGTTGTTCTTTCTTGCTTCGGCGAAGATCTCTTCGAGGTCGGTGATGTGGGCTTCGTCGACTTTGATTTTAACGATCATATCATCTAGATATACTTCTACCACTCGCCCGATCTAATCTCGAAAAACTTTGCTCATCATGCCCTGGTACGTGGCACCCGCATTCTTTAGACCAAAAGGCATTACCCGATAACAGTAGTTACCCCGATCGGTCATGAATGCTGTCTTTTTCTGGTCGGCAGGATTCATCGCTATCTGATTGTAGCCCGAGTAGGCGTCTAGGAAGGAAAGCAGCCGGTAGCCAGATGCGTTATCAACTAATCTGTCAATGCTCGGAACCGGGAAGGCATCTTTCGGGCAAGCTTTGTTGAGATCCGTATAGTCGACGCACATCCTCCATTTCCCGTTGGCCTTCTTTACAAGAACGGGTTGGAGAGCCAGGTAGTATATTTGACTTCTTTGATAAATCCGGCTGAGATCAGGTCGTCAACTGCTTTGGACGCCACTTCGGCTTTCTCCTCGCTCTGGACCCATCGACGCTGGGCTACGTGCTTCATGTCTGGGTTCACGGCTAATTGGTGGCAGGCTACCTCAAGAGGGACCCCGGGAATTTCCGAGGCGGACCAAGTGAAAAGGTCGGCATTGCGCCTAGGCAAGCGATTAAAGTGTCCTTCACCTCTGGGCTAAGGTCGGCATCGATCTTCACAGTCTTGTTCGGGTCATCGTCGAGGAGAATTTCGAGGAAAGCACCTTGCGGCTCGAGGTGCTTGCTCTTTTTCTTGAGCTCTCTGGCCAATTCGTCGTCCGAGTCTTCTTCGGGGCTGTCTGGATCGTAACGTGCGTCCACCTCGGAGAGGTTTACCTAGAGAGCAGAGCCGAGTGTGGGGGTCAGGTAGTTCGAGTGGTTCAAAGCGGGCTCCGAGGAAGGTGAGCATGTGGCACTGTCTGGCGGCCCTCAGATCGACCGGTATGGTTACCACGTCCCCGTCTAGAGAGTGAAATTTTAGCTTAAGGTGGATCACTGAAGCTACAGCCCCGAGCTTTGCCAATGTGGGTCTCTCGACAATGCAGTGGTATGGGAAGGTCACAGGTATTACGACGAAAGTACTCTTTATCGCCCAGACGAGCCTCTTTTCTCCGTAGGTGACGAATGTCTTGAAGTACCCTAGGGGTTTGGCAATTCTTTCGCTGAGGATGGTGAGATCGGGGCCTAGATATGGAATCAAGCCTTCGGGCGAAAGGCCGAAGGCAGGGAGAAGATCCTGGAACATGATGTCAACCGAGCTTCCTTGGTCGACTAGGACCCGTTCAATTATCACCCCGGAGATGGATGCTGAGATGGTCAGGGGAATGTACGTGTTGGGCTCCCCGAGTAGATAATCCTCTTCGGTGAAAGTGAGGGGTGTCTTCAGAGGAAAGATCCCTCGAGGAGGGGCAGTCACTTGGGTGATTTCGTGTCACTTACGTTTCACGGCGCGTCTCGAGGCGCCGGAAGGGAAGGGGTATCCTCCGGCCAGTTCCATGTCCAGCTAGGTCCCCAAATGGAGAAAGGGGAACCGAGTGAGAACGCACTAAAGCGCTCCCACTGTGGTCGCTAATGTTCGGTCCTGAACTTTAGGGTTACCTCGTCCGAGGAGCTAGTTGGGTTTCGCTTCTTGGGACTCGCTAGCTAGTTGATGCCGGAATAGGAGAGATGTCCTCGGTCGTCCGAGTAGATCCGCGTCCCACGTCGGGTGGGGGTGTACCTGCAGACACTCTGATGCCTAAGTCAATGAGAGAATAGACAGGATGTACAAGAATGAGGACGTACCTGGAAATGGAGACCGGGTGCTCTATTTATAGACGAGGGCGCTCAGCGCGAGCCGTTGGATCTGTGCAGTGAATCTGGGCCGTCGGTCCTCTGTGTGCGACTTGTTATTACCAAACTTTCGGAAGAATCTCTTTCAATTACAGGGATAAATTTGGTAATAACAAGTCGCACTTTTTTAAGGATACATATTATTTATATGCATCCTTTATCAAGACATAAAACTAAAGAAATTTAAAAACCTAATTAGTTACATATATTATATGCACCAATTTTTTTTATATTCTTATATAGTGGAATTAGTATTTTTAATTCAAAGGGAAACACTTGTTCTATAACAACCTCTATTTAGAAAACAATTGAGAGAGATAAAAACTAATTTTTCGTTGTAAGAAAAAATTGAAAACTAGTTTTTTATTGAATAAACTAGCCGTTAACAAGTTTTCTTTGGTATTTATTCATTATGGTTGAACTGAACATATATTATATGCATACAAAACTATAATAGTTGTCAAACATTCATTTGAATGTCTATTTTTATAGATATCTTGTCGAATTATTTTTAACCTGTAAATGGCATATTATTCTTACAACATTTCTTTGACATCATTAACCCACTATTTGAGATGTAATTAAGTTTTGATATATATAAAGAGAGAGAGATCGAAATTCATTTGTTTAGACACCATAAGATAATTACTTCAACTATTTTAAATATTTTTATAATAGTAGGAAATTATATTTAGATTTATCTATTTTTATATGTGTTCTTAAATAATTTTGTTATAGTGAGTATTTTGTCACACTTTCTCATAACTTGTCTCACAAATACCCGTGAAAATTCAAACTCAATTTAGTCCCTTAATTTTAAAATTAATACAATTATGAGCCTAGTGACACTAATTCGAATTAGCATTTAATACTTGTGTAGGATTTTGTTAACGTTAATAATTAATGAAAAAAGAATCAAACAAGAAGAAATAAAAGAGACAAATTAATTCTTTCTCAATCAAAAAAGCTCTATTTTTTTGGTAATTGGACCAACGACATGTACCAACCCACACTATTAAATAAAAAATGAGATGCAATAACGTAGTGAATTCTCATTTCTCTACTAGATTAGTACATGAAACAAATAGATTAGTACACGAATCGAAGTAAAAATAGATTACTTAAAGAAATGGATAGTACAAGAAACAAAGTAAAAACATTGAGGTGGTTCAACAATGAAGAGTAAATTAAGAGCACAATGTGTAGAATTTTATGTTTCACTGTGTAGTAATGTTAGAATCACAATTGTATCATTTTAAATTAAGGAGACAAAATTGGCTCAAGAAAATAATTACCAAGAGAATACTAAAGTAACAAAAATTCAAAGTTCCTTGAAGGTACCCAGCAAACAACCATCCACGCCTAAAAGACAACATGCAAACAAAACACTACCATAAACATTCGTCCCAAATTTATATCATCCTAAGGGCAACAAAAAACACCACTAACACCACGCCTTGATCGTCATGAATACCTCAATGTGCTCTTGAAAGTTGCAACTCCTCTTCTTCACAACGTAAGAGAGGTTATACCAAATACGACATATAGTTTATCGAGGAACACCACAGAACCAGCTTCACACAGAAACAACAAGATAATCATTGCATCCATTTCCTACCATGATACGAGTTAGCTTTTCCTTGAGGCTACAACACCAAGACCCAACAGCTCTTTCTGACTTCCCTTAATCTTCCATCATAAAACCGCCACACCACTAACAATAACCCTACAATATCACATCAACATTGAACCGTGACATGGAAGGCTCAAGCTACATGAAACATTCCCTGCTCAATGATTGTTTTCCAGAAATCCAACTCTACTCCTCTAAAGCTCTAGTGGCATCAATTGAGAAGTAGAATCAACAAAACAAAGAAACCAATCCTTACATCATTACACGAGCAAGAATACTCTAGCTACAAGAGCACACAAGTGACTGATCTTTCATTCATGGTGAATCCAGCTAAATGAGCTACTTTGTAATGAGGATCAACTACACTACAAGGAGGATAGACACTCCTTGGGAGGAAAATAACCACATGTAAGGAAGAACACGCACCATGCACAGTGATTGGATAGAGGATGTGTAATATGTGATGTCAAGCTCCAATTGAGATCGACGATCAGAACGACGCAGAAATTCAAGATCAAATTGAGCATAGGGAGCTGGCAAGTTCAACACGATTTGAAAATATTCAAGCCAATCAAATCGATGCTAGTGCAAAACTCAGCCAAATTAGTGACGTCCTAGAAACTCTGCTTAGAAACCCTTCCAAGTGAGAAACGTGAAGCTGGAATTTCCCCGTTTCGATGGAAAACGAGTTCTAGATTCGATATTCAAGGTGGAATAGTACTTCTTCGATTACTATGGAACATCATATGCTGATCGTTTAACCATCCCCCTCGTGCATCTGGACCAAGACATCGACTCGTGGTTCCAAATGATGAAGCGAGCTCATCCGTTTCAGAATTGACAGATGTTTACATGCGCGTTAGAACTCGACTTTGGTCCCTCAATCTACAAATGCCTACATGCAACTCTGTTTAAGCTCAAACAAATAGGTATTGTTAATGAATTCTACTTTGAATTTACAGCTCTTGCAAACAGAATCTATGATTTAAGGCAGGATTCATTGGTTGATTGTTTTGTAAGTATTTTACAAGATGAAATTAGAAGAGATGTGATGATCCATTGTCCCAATTCCATTGTTAAGGCCATAACCCTAGCTAAGGTGTATGAAGAGAAATATCTAGCAGCTACCAAGCTAAAAACCCAAACAAAAACAATAGGGGACCATCACTTATCCTTAAATGCAATGAAAGGTTCTAATGTTGTAGGAACCATACGGCTTCAAGGGCACATTGGCACTACTAGTGTACAAATTCTGTTTGACGGAGGTAGTTCTGACAACTTCCTCCAACCAAGAGTAGCTTAATTTTTCAAGCTACCTATTAAACTTGCTCCCTTGTTCAAAGTTCAAGTAGGCAAAGGTCAATCCATGAAAGTCGAAGGCAAAATAAAGAAGCTACCATTTTTAATTCAGGGGCATGAATTCACAGTTATAGTATACCTACTTTCAATGGCGAGAGTAGATTTGATACTTGGAACATCATGGTTAGAAACCCTTAGACCACATGCAGCAGATTGTGCTTCACCGAGTTTAAAGTTTTATCATGAAGGGAAATTTATCACTTACAAAGTGTCAACAATACAAGTAAGACATGTTGAGATGCATCCTATAATAAGAATGAATCACACTAGTGCAATTGCTAAATTATAAACCATACAAGTGTTACATCCTCAGGTACCAGAGGATACTTGACTTGAATTACCCACACACATGGCACCAAAAATGGCATTACTACTATATACTTATCACACAGTGTTCCAAAAACCTAGTGGACTGCCTCCTCAAAGAAGCCATGATCATGCTATCCCTCTACAACAGGAGTCTAAACCAATGAAGGTTAGACCATATAGATATCCCCATAGTCAGAAGGAAAAATAGAGAAGATGGTAATAGAGATTCTAGAGTAAGGTATTATCCAACCAAGTAACATTCCTTTCTCTTCACCTATTTTATTAGTTAAAAAGAAAGATGGAACTTCGAGATTTTTTACTAACTAGAGAGCCTTAAATGCCATAACTATATTAAAGATAGTTTTCCTATACCGATAGTAGATGAACTTTTGGATGAATTATATGGTGCTAAATACTATTCTATGCTAGACCTTAGGGCAGGATATGATCAAATTCTTATACAACCAGAGGATAGGTTCACAATTGCTTTTAGAAACACATCAAGGCCTTTATGAATGGCTTGCTATGGAATTTGGGTTAACAAATGCCTCAGCAACATTTCAATGCCTCATGAATGAAATTTTCCAAAAGGTGTTAAGAAAATATGTATTAGTGTTTTTTTGATGATATTTTGGTGTTTAGTCCAACATGGCAGGAGCACTTACAACATTTATAGTTTGTCTTAAGCATACTGTAACATCACAAGCTATTTGTCAAGCTATCCAAGTATTCATTTGGATTACTTGAGGTGGACTAGGACACATTAAGTCTTGATATGGAGTGGCAATGAATTCCAACAAAGTAAAAGCAATTCTTGAATGGCCAAGACCACAGAACATGAAGAAATTGAGAGGGTTCCTTGGTTTAACTAGGTACTAAGAAACTGCCTCACTGAAAGGGGGGGTCGAGGCCAACCCGGGCAAATGCAAGGCTAGTACCGACATGTGCCTGCTGACCTCCAAGAATGAAGTTAAAAAACTAACCTGGATGATAGCGGCATTGTCCAGGTTCATGTCGAAAGGCAACCAATAAGTCTTTACCTTTCTTTAGAATTTTGAAAAAGGGCGTCGAGTTCAACTAGACCTCGAAATGCGAGGCTGCGTTGACCGAGCTTAAGCAGATCCTCTCAAAATCGCCGATTCTATTGAGACTAGTTGAGGGAGACTGTAGCCAAGGAAACGATCAGCGCCGTTCTAATTCGAGAGGCCGAGGCCGGCCAGAGGCCTATCAGATTGTCGTAAGGACGGACCACCCCATCAGACATATCCTACATAGGCCCGACCTTATCGGAAATCATTAAGTGGGCAGTGGAACTATCTGAGTTCGACATCAAGTACGAATCTCGAACAATGCTCAAAGCCCAAGTATTGGCCGACTTCGTCGCTGAGATGACGCCAATGCAGTACGAAGCAGATTCCTTGCTGTGGAAACTCCACTTCGATGGCTCGTCCAAATGTAAAGGGAGCGGTGTCGGGCTCATCCTCGAAAAATCTGACGGCTTAGCGATCGAAGTATCCATCAGTTTCTCTTTCAGTACCTCCAACAATCAAGCAGAGTGCCCTCATTGTCGGGCTCAAGCTGGCCCTGGACTTTGGGGAGAAGAGCATAGAACTGAACACCGACTCGCTTCTAGTAGTATCCGAGGTGAAAGAAGACTCCGTCGGGTAAAGACCTGATTCAACAAAAATACCTGGCGCATGTGAGAGGTTTGCTGCAGCGATTCAATTGAGCCGAGATCAAACATGTGCCCCAGACTGAAAATGCAAGGGAAGATGTCCTAGCCAAGCTTGCCAACAAAAAAC
Organism: Oxytropis ochrocephala; assembly: GCA_020916435.1. NCBI lineage: Eukaryota > Viridiplantae > Streptophyta > Magnoliopsida > Fabales > Fabaceae > Oxytropis > Oxytropis ochrocephala. Next base: position 93,337,750 of record CM037091.1, read on the forward strand.
CCAACGGAAACCATCGCAACCTCCTTCAAGAAACACTGTCTAATCCCAGCATCAATCTCGCTCTGGCTCCGACATCAGACGTACATGTCATAAGCAAAGAACAAAGCTGGATCAAACCCATCAGAGACTACATTGAATCTGGTATAGAACCATCTGACCGTAAAGACACCACAATTGTTGGCAGGAACTCGAGCTCGTATAGTAGGTTCGAGATCAAGCCAGCCTCTTCGAAGCAGAAGTAAAATCTCGCATAGGCAGGCGTTACAACCAGAAGGTTGTCCCACATGACTTCAAGGTCGAAGACCTCGTCCTTAGGTGTGCCGACGTCGAAGGCAAGAACGCTGTTGTGGGTAAACTATAGTGCAAGTATACACTGTCTAAACAAGTAATAAAGGATAAGTGAGATCCTTCCCACCAGGAATTAAGCTTAACTTTGAGATTTTAATTTGATTAACAATTAAGTGAGGAAAGTAAATGACACACAAATTTTGGGTAACATAAACAGTATTGAAAAGTAAGAGGGTAATGGAAATCAATGATGAGAACAAGCTGAGATGCATTTCACTTCAGTGGCTTCATTAATATGCAATTAAGTGTATGTTCAATGCTGCAGCATTAGGTGCTACAGCAATAAGACGTTATTCTCTCGAATACTTCAGACTAGGTTTCCTTGCAAGAGTTTATCTCTAAACCCTAAAGAAGTACCTCAATTTCCGTGTTTTCCGCATTCCCTTGAGCTTTCTCTCTCATCTAGCGCATTTTTGCTATTGCGCACGCACCTGTTGCTGCAGCACTTACACAAAACACAATTAAAATCACAAAGGGCATAAATATGCCTAATTCACACCAATTCAATCTGCACCAACAATTCTAACCTAAACACTTATTTACAAGCTAATTCACACAACATGCTCATAAATTCACTTAAAAACAAGCTTAGAAAGCAAGTAATAACCATCATAAATGAGGGTTATCAAACGCCCACCAAGGCAAGCTAGCCCTTCATTGGGAAGGACCATAAAGATTCATATATATCCAAATACGACATAGGATCCTACTAGTTGGAAACTCTAGAGAAAGAATTGATTCCTCGTACCTGGAACATAGCCAAACTGAGAATATATTACAGCTAAGCTCTGAATCGCTATTGTAACACCCAAAATGGTATTGAGATCAGACTATTCACGTCCAGCTAAATAAACAAAGTTGACCAAGAAAACAACTCAAGTCCAAAGAGCGCAGAACTCTAGGAAGGACTCGACGATTGATCCTATGCTCCACCCCTCTCATCCCGAGTTCGACCCAGGCTGGCCCCTTAGCGAACGAGGCGTGAGGCATGGGGAAGAAGTCCACAGTGACTTTCGACTCAGCTCTTCGTGAGCTTCGCCCTCTCTTTGACTCTGAACCTAATCGCTCAGTCAAAGACTAGGGAAGAAGTCCACAGCGACTTCGACTCGGCTCTCCACGAGCCCGGCCCCCTCTTTGACTCTGAGTTCAAATCTTAGTCAAAGACTAGGGAAGAAGTCCTCTGTGACTTCAACTCTTGTTGCGTCAAAAACACACTTAGAGCAAGTGTACTCTTTCACAGAAGTAGTATAAAAGATTATCGTATCCACAAGGATTAATTAACAAGTACCAAACTATTCGAGATTATATATTGTTTAGACGAAAATAGTTTGATGATTATAGAAACAAAATAAAAAGAAATAGATAACTAGAATTAAAATGCAAGTTTAATAAATGGTGAGAGGCCTAGGATCACGGTTTCACTTGCAAGCTTCGATTCCCCTATGTCTAACCCTACCTGAATTCCCTTATTTTACTTAATTACCAATCCCTTTACTAAAACTATTAATCCGTTTAGTCATTCGCGATTAATATTCTTTTTCCTGAATTAACCCTCGTTTGGTCATGCAAGAATTTAAATACAGGAAAAGCATAAAGAGCAAAAAGGTTGAATGATTGGAAGACTAAATTATAGTTTGGTCATGCCCTAATTATAGCCCCAATATCCTATAGGTCCACCAACTAATTGCAGTACGGTCGCTGATCAACTAATTGATTATAAACATGCAAAGGGTAGCTAATCCTAATCATGTGATAAAAACGATAGGACAATATCAATTAAAATAAAAACAGGAATTCAAACTAGAAATTAGAACATAAAAAAGTCTCTCATCATGCAAGATTCACCTAAGACCCTAGAAGAGGATTTAGGTATCCATAATAATCAAAAACAACAAAATAGAAATTAGAGTCATGAATTACAGAGATAAAAATAACCCGAAAATCTGAGAAATTCTTATTCTGAGTCTTCAATCTCTTTTTTCTGCTCCGAAGCTCTCTCACGTTGTCAAAAACGGTACCCGAAATTCTCACTCTCCCTTATGCGTTACCGTCACTGTTGCTGTGATGTGGTGGCTCCCATTTTCTCAAGTGAAGTCCTCCTTTTATATTAATTCCTTTTCTTTCTCTCCAAGCTAGGGTTGTGTGTTATTCCTTTCTCCTCAAGTCAAGCTTGTTTTCTTTTTTAATTGCAAGAGCACCTTTTTATCTTAATCCCTAAATATTAGGGTTTAGATCCTTCCTAAATATGTGTTGCTTGCTATCCACTCCATGCCTCTTTCTTTCTCTCCAAGCATATATTTACTTAAATTCCTTCCAAATGGGATCTTTTTATACCTTTTCATATAATTTTAATTTCTGCAAATTAAATCAATAATATATATAATTGGTAATTATTGCTCTAAAAGTGACTCAAAAGTAATTGTAGAAATGCACTAAATTGGTGTTTATCAACTCTCTATGAAAAACCTGCTACAGAATCAAGCTACGACGCCATATCAAAAAGATATGACCCCCCACGATGACTTCTCACTTCTTAAGTCGAGGCCGCACTAACGTGACTGACCTCGACTTGGAGGGTAACTGTCTGTTCCGGACTGGGCTGAAGACCACTTTGTTGAAGAACCAGTCCCTACCGCGCTGAACCTACCCTTCGTTGTTCTGTATTGGGCCTGGCCCAAACCTATTTGGAGCTAGGCGGCCCAAACTGGCGTTGGATCCGGCCCTAGAGCTAGCATCAAAGGCGAAAGTGAGACAGACAGTTCGAATCAACACTCTTCCATCCAACGGCTCTACGCTCGCGCCCCTGCGTCTATAAATAGACCCGTGCCCCTCTCAAATCATGTACGTTCTCATTCATTTCTCACCTCTCACTTTTGTTCGCTGACTTAAGCATCGGAGTGCTTGCAGGTACCACCACCGTGACGACTCTAACCTTGGAGAAACAACTCAACCTCGGACCGCCGTCGACCTCAGGCGAGCCACCATTGACTTTACCCCGGATCAGACCCGACAACTGACCCAGGTACGAACAATTTCCTTATACACACATTTCTCTTATGTTATGTGAGAAAGTAGAAAGTGCTTGTGTTGCGCAAACAAAAATTTGAGAAAATCAGTGCAACTCTTTCAATAAAAAATGGTGGGGATGTTCATTTAAATTTATAAATGAATTTAATGATCTTTTGTATTATTAAATAAAATAATAATTAAATTGCAGACAACTTATGTACTACTATTAAATTTATAAACATCAATACATAATAAAGGATCTGTTTAGTCCATATTATAAAAAGACCACCCCCCCCCTAAAATTTTATTTTGTCTTCCAAAAACTACGCTTATATATAGTTAATGATAGAAAATAGATGGATTTCGTTATTACATACATTAAATAAAGGTAAAAATAAGAATGTAATGTTTTATAAATTCAACGATTGGATATGCTTTTAGTATCTATAAAATATGAGGTTTTTATTTTTTTCACTGTTTTTTTTCAACCCTTTGCAACCCTTCATAAAAAGAGGAAGGGTTGTTTTTTTATACCCCGACCACATCCCCCAATACCCCCACATACTTTCTTAATCCCAAAACTACCCTTACATAATTGACAAATTTTTGACTTTTTGAGATTCTTTCAGCTCAGACATATATTCTCTGGAATCGTATATACCTCAATGGAAGGTATATACGATTGAAATTTAAAATGCATTTCGACCGGTTAAAAAGTCAAGTCGTATATATCTCATGATATATATATATATATATATATATATATATATATATATACTTATCTGGGTTATGCTATGCATTCCGTATGCTACCTACTTCCCTTCTGTCTCTCTAATTTAATTTAACTTCTGCTTCTGATCCCCTCTTGGTATCAAAGCCAGATGGTGGAAGTAGGAATGTAGTTATTAATTTATGAACTGTTGGTTACTTATCTGGGTTATGCTATGCAATTAATTTTACTTTGTTCATAATCATATAAGTGTCAGTTCTGGATATTAATTCAAAATACCCATTTTGAATGGTGTAATGAATTATGCATTATTTCTCTATGTTTATTCTTTACAGATGTTTCCTTTTGTTCTTAAGTCAATTATTTAAGCTTTCTGTTATATATTCAAAGTCTTGAATTATTTATTTATATAGTCATATTATTCTGTTTATGGAAGTTGATGATCATAAACATTTTATAAAACTTTTTTGAAATAAAACTTCACTTATTCTTTAAGACTCTTTGAACTCAGAGGATTCTTGTGAAGGATATCGGGACCCACTAACGAGCGGTATAACGTGAAATCAGCAGCCTTTGTTTTGTAAGTCTGGTTACCTTACCCACCTGATGGGTGAATATATCCTAATTTTTCCTTGTTCAAAGGGGAAGATTTACGAAAATTAGTTTTGTTTACTGATCATCCAACTGAAGTATTATTAAAAAGAATATGTGATTATATTTTACAATTCTTTTTGGATATATCTCAGTATATGCTTTGCCTATTGTCTTAATCATAAAAGGATCAAACTCTGAAGTATAATTTAGAAAATAATTCTTTTATCCAAGTTTTAATATCCAACTATTTGGCCTTATTTTGATCTTAGAACAAGACACAGTTAATTCCACAGCATGCTCCAGAAGGTAAGTACTAGTTCATATATTAATTCTTATACTTCTGCAGAAACCATATTTAATGGCATTTAGTGCTTCGTATCTACCTATCGTATATACCTGGGGTGACGTATATACGACTCGTTATTTTGTGGATTGGATATACCTCCTATGGGGGTACATACAATTTGTTTTTTAAATTGTGTATTTTATGTCTAACTAGTATGTATCACATTCGAGTACAAGACTGGTATACATTTCCTTTTAACATTCTCTATAAAATTGTTGCTTGGGAATTAAAACCAATGCATTTGTACGTTTTCGTGTATTACGTGACTTATCATTCTTAGTACACTGTTTTTTTTATAAATTCTTTACGTTGTCTCCACTATATAGATATATATATATATATATATATATATATATATATATATATATATATATATATTATATATGACAAATATTAAAATATTAAATTTAAGGTTTAAATATCATTTTGGTCCCTGCAAATATGGTGAATATTCATTTTGGTCCCTGTAAAGTTATTTTTTTTAAAATAGTCCTTGCAAAATTTAAAATTATTCATTTTGGTCCCTGCAAAAAGTTTTCTATTAAACTAGCCCTTGCAAAATTTAATATTATTCATTTTGATCCCTGTAAATACGGTGAATATTCATTTTGGTCCCTACAAAATGAATAATTTAAATTTTTGGAAGGGCTATTTTAAATAAAAAAACTTTTTGTAGGGACCAAAATGAATATTTTAAAATTTTACAAAGCTTATTTTAAAAGTAAACTTTTTGCAAGGACCAAAATGAATAATTTTATATTTTGCAAGGACTATTTTAAAAACAAAATTTTGCAGGGACCAAAATGGATATTCGGTGTATTTGAAGGGACCAAAATTATATTTAAGCCTAAAGTTAATAAATTCACATCCTACTTAAATTTAAATATAATAATATATTTATTTACATTTTTTATTTTAGCCTTCTATGTAAATATTAATAGATTTTTATAATTAAATATATAATTATATACATAATTTATTTAGATAATTCGCCATTATTATATAGATTATATTTATGTAAATATATATAAATATTTCCTCTATTTAAATATTAAATATTACATATATTTAAATATTAACTTTGATTTATATATATATATATATATATATATATATATATATATATATATATATATATATATATATATATATATATATAACAGATATTTAAATAGACAATATTATTATTTTAGTCTAATATATAAATTTAAAAAAAAATACTTATATTCATAATTTATTTTATTCTACTATATAAAGTTTAATATAGTTAGATATTTAAATATATAAATATATACATAATTTATTTACATAATTAGATTTCTATTTAAAAATATAACTATATACATAATATAATTTATCAATCTGGTGTATGTTGATATTATGTTATGATGATGATGCCTTATTTGACTACACCATCTATGGTGTGGGTTGATACAATTAAGCTTCTACTGGCAGCCTACACGGTTTTAGCTTGAAAATTGAGCCTGCCAGTGACAGAACACCATCTATGAAGTAGGAACGTTGCAGTTCATGGTAAATGCCATGAAGTACCATTAAGCTAAGTTGCAACAATTTTTTTTCATGTTAGTCTCTTAAACTTTTGTTTTTTATTTTGGTAAGCATATTGTCTCTTGTAACATCCCTAGTTTCGTTAATTTCGAATTAAGAAATTAACGAGTAATTTATTATTCGAATAAATAACAAATTAAGTCTCGGATACGAGTTTGTCGCGGAATCAAGGAATAACCACTAAGTTATAGGCTTTATTTTCATAATTGATGGAATTGTATGAATTGATGATTGCTTGATTGATTAGAATAGAGTTTAAGTGATATATTAGAGAACCAAGGGCATTTTGGTCATTTTAATGCCACTTAAACCCTCAGCTCCAAAAACATAAAAACAACCAATCTCCTCTCAGTTTGTGCAAGATCTGGAAATCAGAAAAAGAAAGAAAAGAGAGGTTGAGAGAGAAAGAGAGTTGGCGAGAGGGAGAGGAGGAAGAAGAGGGGAGAGTTTCCACAATCCTTCATGGATGCTCTCCTTTTCTACACCATTAGATTCAGCTCATCACTCTCCATCTATTGATACCAATTTCAGAAACCTATTCTTCCCCATGTCCTTTCCACCATTATTGATGTATGTGTGAAGTAAACTTGAGAATGAGGGAAAAACAACTAATTTCATTCAATGAGGAAGAGCTATTTATAGCTCGGCAGATTACAAGGCAGGAAAATCAATTCAAACTAAACACACTTAACTGCTAACAACCTTAGTTAAGCAAGCTAATAGGCCTATTAAGAGAGAACAACTTAAACTTATAATTACAGACTCAACAAACCCTCTCTTAAGCTAAGTGTTCTAACTCACACTTTGCTTACAAACATGACAGACAAAAACAGATACAACAATCAGAACTTTACACAATCTGCATAACAATGGCTAACAATTCAAGCGAATTCATGCATTCCTAGATGCCTTTTGAACCTCAGGAACTGTTCTTTACTTACTGGTTTGGTGAATACATCTGCTATTTGATCCTTAGTTCCACAATATTTCAGCTCAACTTCCTTATCTTTAACAAGCTCTCTTATATAGTGGTATCTCACTTCTATATGTTTGCTACGCCCATGCAAAATAGGATTTCTAGATAGCTTCATTGCAGAGGAGTTGTCACACATGATTGTGATACAATCATCTTCTAAAGCATCAAGTTCTTTCATTATCTTCTTCACCCACATAGCTTGACAGGCTGCTGCTCCTGCAGCCACGAATTCAGCTTCTGTTGATGACAATGTTACAATTGGCTGCTTCTTTGAAGACCATGCCATTGCTCCTTCACTCATTAGAAACACATAACCTGATGTGCTTTTCCGATCCACCAAGTCTCCAGCATAATCACTGTCTGTATATCCTACCAAGTTTAGTCTCTCTCCTATTCTATACATTATCCCCAAGTTTAGTGTACCTTGTAGATATCTCAGAATTTTCTTTGCTTCTAGCCAATGTAGTTGAGTAGGATTACTCATATATCTGCTAATTAGGCTCACTGTGTACATGAGATCAGGTCTAGTTGCTGTTATGTACATTAGACTTCCAACAAGTTGCTTGTATAGAGTGCTGTCAACCTTCTCACCCTCTTCATCTTTGTCAAGTCTGCATCCTGCTACCATCGGTACCATGACAGAATTACATCCTTTCATGTCAAATTTCTCTATGATTTCACTAGCATATTTCCTTTGTACTATCCCAATACCTTCTGTGGATTGAATCACTTCTATTCCCAAGAAATATTTCATTTTCCCAAGTCATTCATGCTGAATTCCTTCTCCATATTCTTCTTGAACTCAGTCAACATACTATCACAGTTTCCTGTGTAGACTAGATCATCCACATATATGCTTACTATAAGGATTTTTCCATTCTCTCCATGCTTTATGAACAAGGTTTGCTCATTCTTACTAGCTTTAAATCCTTGCTCAGTGAAGTGTTCCTCAATTCTATTGAAACATGCTAGAGGAGCTTGCTTCAATCCATATAATGCCTTCTGCAATCTATACACTTTGTGTTCACTTCCTTTGACAATATAGCCCTTTGGTTGATCAACATATACTTCTTCACTTAATTTGCCGTATAGAAAGGCTGATTTCACATCCAACTGATATAGAGTCCAACCTCTCTGAGCTGCTATAGCCATAATCATCCTTATAGTGTCTAACCTGCTGACAGGTGCGAAAATTTCTGTGTAATCAATTCCTTCTTGTTGAGTATACCCCTTTGCCACTAATCTTGCTTTGTATTTGTCCACTTCACCAATTTCGTTCAATTTGGTCTTATATACCCATTTAACTCCAATTCTCTTGGCTCCCTTGGGCAGTTCAGTTAACTTCCAAGTCTCATTCTTCTCTATGGATGCTATCTCAGTATCCATAGCTTCTCTCCATCTAGCATTTTTAACTGCAGCCTCAAAAGTGGTAGGATCAGTTATAGCAATGTGAACCTCATTCTTTTCTTCAGACAACCCTTCACTAGTTACAAAATCCTTTAGCCAAACAGATGGTCTTCTAGATCTTCCTTCTTCAATTTCATTTTCTTGTTCTGCTTCATCATTATTTATTATCTCCTGTGCCTGTTCCACATCATTCTGAGCTTCTTGTTCAATTATACCTTCTTCTATATCACTATCTTCAGCATCTGTCAAAGTGAACTCAGAATCATTCCAAACAAGGTCCTTGTTAACCTCATGTTCATTCTGATCTGTCCAATCCCAGAATTCTCCTTCCTCAAAGACTACATCCCTGCTCACCACTATTTTCTTCTCAATTGGGTCATACAATCTGTATCCTTTTGTCTCATTGCTTACACCAAGCAACACACATTTCTTACTCTTACTTTCAAGTTTTGTTCTCTTAGCATCTGGTATGTGCACGTGTCCAACACATCCAAATACTCTCAAGTGTGACACAGATGGTTTACAGTTACTCCAAGCTTCTTGTGGAGTTTTATTTCTTACAGCAAGGGTAGGGGATCTATTCAATACATACACTGTCCAATTCAGAGCTTCAGGCCATAGAGTCTTAGGCATTTTCCTACCAATCAGTATTGACCTAACAGCATTCATTATAGTTCTGTTTTTTCGCTCAGCTACCCCATTCTGTTGAGGGGTATAAGCTGCTATGAGATTTCTTCTTATTCCTTGCTCCATACAGAATTTGTTGAATTCATTTGAGGTGAACTCACCTCCTCTGTCAGTTCTTAAGCACTTTATCTTACAATTTGTCTCCTTCTCCACCAAGCTCTTAAAGTGTTTGAATTTTTCTAGTGCTTCAGATTTTCTACTAGCAAGTATATCCATATCTTCCTAGATAAATCATCTATAAGACTGACAAAGTACCTTTTGTTGCTTGTAGAGGCTGGAGTGATAGGTCCACATATGTCAGCATGTATGAGTTCAAGCCTCTCACTTGCTCTCCACTTGCTCTTCTTTGGAATAGGGTCTCTGTGTTGCTTCCCCTTCAAGCAATCCTCACATACTCTCATGTTCTCAGTTAATTTGGGCAGACCAGTTACCATCTCCTTAGCTACCAGCATGTTTAGATTCTTAATTCCAAGATGTCCATATCTGCAGTGCCACAGATATGTCTCATCTTCACTTACGGTATGGAAGCATTTTGAATCCGTATCAATTACAGGCTCAGTAATCAATTTGAACATTCTATTTGATTCCATTACTGACTCAAGTAACAACCCCTTCTTCTTGTGGTAAATTCTGCAGTATCCTTCATCAAATAGCGCTGCCAATCCCCTCTCTTGCAATTGACCTACGCTCAAGAGATTGCTTTGCAACTCTGGAATGTAGAATACATAAATGATTGTGTGAATCACACCATTCATCCTTACTTTAATACTCCCCTTTCCTTCAACTTTCAGTCTTGCACCATTCCCAATTCTGACAGTCTTCTTGAAAGATTCATCTAGATCATAGAACCATTTCTTATTACCACTCATATGATTCGAGCATCCCGAATCTAAATACCAGGTATCCTTCTTATTTTTCTCCTTTTCTTCAATTGTAGCAATTGCCATTAGGATCAGTGATTCATTTTCTGCATTTTCACCTTCTGTGTCACTTGCATTCAAAAATTCAATTTCTGCATTCTCACTTTCTGCAGAACTTTCTTCAGTATCACATGCCATGAGCAGCATTGATTCATCACCTTCTGTTTCTGCATAATTCACCTCTTTCTCCCATTCAGGGCATTCATTTCTGTAGTGACCAAGTTTCTTGCATTTGAAACATTCAACAGTCTCCTTATTTTGCCTTCCTCGACCTCTACCTCTTCCTCTAGATGCTATTCCTCTGCCTCTTTGATTACTACCACCTGATCCCCTTCCTTGTATCTCGATCTTTAAAGCTTGTTCTTCATCTTTAACCTTCTGGAATCTTGTTATATTTTGTTCATGAACAATCAATGAGCTATGAACCTCATCATTTGTCATTGTATCGGTGTCATGAGATTACGATATAGAGCACACAATGTGACTATATTTTTCAGTTAAAGAACACAATATCTTTTCAACTATAACTCCATCATCAATTGTTTCTCCATGAATACGCATCTTGTTTGTAATTTGCATTACCTTTGGTATGTAATCAGAAATAGTATCACTGGCTTTCATTTCCATGGCTTCAAACTCCTTTCTCAAACCTTGTAGAGTAGCCCTCTTGACCCGATGATTCCCTTGAAACTTTTTCTTCAAAGAATCCCAAATTGCTTTTGAGGTATCTTTATCAGAAATTGTTTCAAGAGTTGGACGAACGATTGCTTGAAATAGGTAGTTCTTGGCCTTCAAATCCTTGAGTTTAGACTCTTCTATCTTCTTTTTCTGCACTTCGTTCACTGCAGTTCCCTTTTCCGGTTCTTCAATCCCTTTCTCGATCAAGATCCAATATTCTTTTGAACACAGGAAGTTCTCCATGTGCAAACACCAATGCTCATAATGCCCATCCAATCGAGGTATGGATGGTTGCATATAGTTGCTTTCGCCACCGTTCGAGTTGCCGTTCGACGCCATTGTTGACACACAGAGAAATTGAAATTTCTTGCTCGAGTTTCAGGCAGCTCTGGTACCAATTTGTGAAGTAAACTTGAGAATGAGGGAAAAGCAACTAATTTCATTCAATGAGGAAGAGCTATTTATAGCTCGGCAGATTACAAGGCGGGAAAATCAATTCAAACTAAACACACTTAACTAACTTACTTAACTGCTAACAACCTTAGTTAAGCAAGCTAATAGGCCTATTAAGAGAGAACAACTTAAACTAATTACAGACTCAACAGTGTGAAGCTTCAACTTGACCAAAAAAGGGAAAGGTGTGGCTTGCATGTTGAATTGGAGCTAACCACTGAAGTAAGGAGCTTGGTATTGTGTAAATGGATCAAATCCACCATCCAATGGTTTGAGTTGGGTTTTGGTTGCTGGTTCAAAGAAATTGGAGCTCAAATTCGTGGTTATTAATGGTTGAAGGTTGAAGATACAAGTCAACAGAGATTCTGCAGGAAATTCGTTTGAACCACCTTCAGTGTTTACCATCTATCTCTCTGTAGACATCTCCTCTGAATGTCATTTTTCCTTATTTAGAAACTAGACACAAAATCCTTCAAGATAGAGACAAGAACCACTTGATTTAACTGAGTATTGAGGGAGAAAATTTAAGTACAAGTTTCATTTTTACTATAGTAACATTTCGGAACCAGCCTCAGTATTTTAGCTGTAACATCCTGAATACTCGTCATATCTGTGTGGGACTTGAACCATTGGAAAATAGACAAAATTATCTACACATTAGGAACTGGTTTTAATGGGTTTGGTTAGAAATTGATTAAGTTTTGCTCATTCAAAAACTGCTCACAGATGCTGTCCAGAATAAATTCGGTTTAGAAGCGGTTGAACGAGTTCGGAATGAGTTCGTGAGGTTTCAGAGTCGTGAGAATTCAAAGTCTTCGTTGGTTGCGTGATTTTCATCACGATAGGTGAGTTCTACTCACGTTTAGGGCTTTTGAATTTTGCTTTGTGTGATTGGTTTGAAAGGTTTTTCGAAATTTCGCGTTTCGTAAACTTTTGAGTCGAATACGTTTTTTTTTTCGAAATTTGGTGTTTTGAGAATTATAACGAAACCACTATTTTAATTGATTCTATGTTGGAATGTTTGGGTCTGAATACATGAATATATCATTTGTTTTGTGATTGTTATTGGATTGGGGAACGAATTGGATTCGAACGGAAAGCGAACGGGACAAAAACGAGCAAAATTGTGATTCTGCAGGTCAAGCACGACCCGTGTGTGCTCAAGCACGACCTGTGCGCCCAGATCTGTCCCCGGTACCCAAATTTTCGTTTCGACCCTCCTTTCGACTTCAAACTCCCTTTAATCCCTTTCCCAATCAATTGTGACAATACCAGATTTATATTGCTATGTTTTGAATGTGGTTTTCAGATGTTTGGTTTGGTTGAATTTACAAATCTCTTGAAAAACCGAAAAATCTAGTATACGTGTGGGAATCAAACTTTTGATATATAAAGTGATGCTTGGACTGTGTTATAGGTTCTTGATTTGTCTTATAACATATCATATAGATTGAATTAGATTCGGTATATAAATTATATCGAATATAGGAGATGGCCCAATGCGGGTATGATATATATAAAATATATATCGAGTCGGGGTGACGACCCTATGTTAGCATGCTAGGTGAGGGAAGTCATGAGCCCTTGACCTAGGCCCCGGTACATATATGTTATGTTGCTCTTAGGATTTGCGCTCCTAATAGCCAAGATGGGGTTCACCCAAAGCTTTCAGAGTCGGTGATGTGCTACAAAGTGAATTTAGACCGTAATTCCTCACTTAAGCTTCCTTAGGTTGCCGGTGCGGGATTACTATTTATGATTGATTGTTGTATGTAATTCTTTCCGAATTACTAATTATGATTGTGTCAGGTTATTCCCTTAGATATTGAACTTTTTTGAAAAGTCAGAGACTAAATAGTCTATTCTCTCATTAAACACAACCTTCACAAACATATGCAACACAAAAAACCTCTGTTTAGAGAATAAGCGAGTCTCATATATTTGCCTCTTTCTCTTGGCCTTTTGTGACTCACATGTTAGTGAAGACAATGTTTAATGATATTGAAATAGGGAGGAAACATCAAAAGGGATTCGGAACTCGAACCCAGCCACACATGTTAGTGAAAATTACTTAGATTTGTTGAAAATTCCTATATGCTTTTTAATGCAATTACTTAGAACTTTAATTAATATATAACACTCATATTGTTATATAAAATCATGTGCTTGTAATTTTTAATGGTTATATTAATATCATTGTTATGTCAACTGGTGTTTTCACTGAGAAGGATAAAGTTGCTGCTCACTTGAAGGTCAATTCTGAATGCTTCTATTCACTACATGTAAATGACTAATTGCAAAATAGTGATTGTACTGACCATCACGATTTTTGTTATCATCAAATTTACTAACATTTGCTTCTTTAATGTGTGTGTCAGCCTCCATGGAGCAAAGAAATTTGAAACACTGGAGAATGAAGGTTTGATAAACACTTTTCTGTTACATGGACTAACGAAGTTCGTTCCTGTTCATCATAGGAGCTGCCGTGTGTTTATGTGGTTATTTTGTGGAATTTTCTTCTCTTTTTCGTGATACTTTTGTTTCATAGGAGGATGTTCTCTAAGCGTGTTCATTCATTAGTTTGATTTTTAAGGTTGTGTCTTTGTAAATTGTCAAACATAAATGGGATGATGATTGCACCTGTAGATAGTTCATATTTAATGGCTCATTTATTTTTGCTGACATTTTCTTGAGCGTCGGTTTCAATCTTACTTTGATGATCGAGCATAAGGAAGAATGGTGTGATGACTCAAAGAGTGGTGAAATGATTATTTGCCAAGCTAATATTTTGGAGGATTGGAGTAATGACGGGTGTTTGTACATTATGTTTTATTCATAAGTTATCTTAGTATAATGTAATTTTTGTTATGTAAGGTCATTGTGACCCATTTGCTTCAACTTTACTCATGGACAAAGTTGTAATTTTCTTGATCTTGGCTTGTCTTAAGCCTTTACCTAAATTTATTAATAAAAGTCCTATTTAATTTTTTTAATATATGTATTTTTTTAAATATACATATTAGTAGTGCTTAAATGCAGTATTAATGTAATGTAACATTGAGAAAATACAAAAAATGAAAGAATTTTTTTTAAAAAAAAAAATAGGGAATAAGGAGCGCTTGTAGTAAAAAGTGCTACTTATTGTCCTGGAATAAGGAGCGCTTGACGTAAAAAAACGCTACTTATTGTCTTGGTGCATTTGAGAATAAGGAGCGCTTGATGTAAAATCTTAACTATTAGTAGTGCTTTTTGAGCGCTCCTATTGGGGTTTAGCAGCGAGAAGCGGTGGCTTTAGGAGCGCTGGAAAGCGCTACCAATGCTAAAAAAAGCGCTACCAATGGTTTTACATTTGTAGTGATAAGTTATTTTTGAATGCATTTTTCTACTTAGTCCTTTAAATTTTAAAATGTTAACATGGTTCACCTTTTTCAGTTTCCATTCAATTCCCTTAAAGAAACCTGCATCGCTTAGCAAAACTATTCATCATATTCTTTCTCGAGTTATATATAGTAAGCAAAAACATGTTTTTTCCTCTATATGTAATTCAACCTGATTTGGCTAGGCTAATGGCATGCAGTTGGAATCGAAGAAGGGTTGTAGATTGAAGTATTTGATATGAATGGCTGTCACTATCTGGTTCCATGAGAACCATATTCTTTTCATAGGTCAAGTTTCCACAGCTGATTGTTAACAATGTTAAATCTATAACATTGACTTGGTTCATAAGCAATTATTGGTTCATAACCAAGATCTCAGATTGGTGGAGAAATCATTTTGTCTGTATGAACTCAGTGTAGCTTACATTTTGCTTTGCTCTTCTTGGGTACTGTTTTTCCGCCTTGGGTCTTTTTCCCAGAGAGGTTTTAATGAAACCCCTTGTATATGTAACGATTGGGGTGCCGACTTACACCTCCTTTAATATAAGTTTTGCTTATAAAAAAGCCTTATTTTGCTACCATCTTAATTTTGTATTGGAAAGCAAAACCAAGGCTCCCAGTCCCATGCATTTTTTCATGCTTTCATTTTCTTGATTTTAAGGGCATAAATATTGAAATGATGATCATTTCATCGTATTTCCCAATGTATTCTTTACGACTTGCTCGAGAAGGGTAATTCATCCTCCAATAATCACATGATCTCCATACTTAAATTCAATAATTTGTATTCAATGTATATATAAAAGTTGGTGGGGGAAAGCATGTGTGACCTTAAAATGCAGTCATCCACATGCAAGATTAAAATTTAGGAAATAAAATAAAATAATCTTATAAAAGAAATATATAGAAGGAGGAAAAGATAATCAAATCAATATAATACATCTCTAATTGAGGCAGTAACTTGTGTACCACACAATGTAATAACAAAGCAATGATGAATTATCCTATATGAACACTTGAGAAATATCCTATGACCATTATTAATATGAAAATGAAAAATTCAAATTTTGTTGACAAACAAAAATTCGAATAATTTACTGGTATATATGAATGACAACTAATGTCTTAATATTAACCACAAACAAATAGGTAATGTCTTAATAATTGTTTCTGACAAAGTTCATGCATTAATATTAAAATTGATTCACCTTGGACTTTTTTCAATATTTAAAGTAGTTTTTTGTGTAAACAAATTTCCTGATTAGATTAGCGGATAAATTTTTTGAGTGTGTCTATCTTTTTTGTAAATTATTTAAAATATAGGCATATTAAACAATATACGTCATTGTTTTCCTCATTGTTTTCCTCATTGTTTTCGTACATTTTTTGTGACAAAATATGCTGTTTTTTTTTACATAAAAAAAGCTGAGTTGGATATATCATGTTAAAAGAAAAAACATGCTATGCTCTTAATACTTTACATAAATGCTTCAAGTCTTTTACACAGTAAAATTCTAATCATCCGTAAAATGGACATAGCATATGCATATTAACTACCCACGGCCAAGTCGTATATAATCTTTTTTTGAAAACTTGTAATCTAAATAATAAATATTAATGAAGGAAATATGGAACATGGTGAGCCACCAAAAATACGTTGAAGAGGCAATAGAAAGGAACCGAATGACTTCAATAGTTTGTTTTTAACAATGAATGACTTCAATAGTTGCTCACATAATAATTGAAATGAAAAATGTGGGTTGGGAACCGAAGATTATTTTATTAAAATAATATTGACAATTTGATGAACTATTTTTTTTGAAAAAACGTGTAGATAAGTCTATTTTTCTTTTATATATTTTGCTTATATATATATATATATATATATATATATATATATATATATATATATATATATATATATATATTAGAGTTAACCAATTATATATATCATTACCTCTTAAAGGTCGTAGCTCCTTTACAGTTTATAATTTTCACATTTGAACATAGTTGGAGTATTGATACCCAAAATTGTTTAATATGATTCTATTATGAAATTGTTATCCATTGTAAACAATATAGGAGAAATGCTAGCAACACACTCTTTTGTACATTCTCTTTAACACTCACTTTTTGGTTGGCTAAACTTATGTAGGTCCCATCACTTTGAAAATGGAACCCATTAATTTAGTGAGACCCACGTGAATTTTAACTTGTCGTAGAGTGAGTGTTAGAGAGTGTCTTGAAAGAGTGTTCTTAGCATTCTAACGAATAGATGAATGTTGGTATAATAAACTGTAGTATATATCTTGACAAATACGAAAAATACACCATAAATTAATAACGTTCAAAGCATAAAATCGGCTATGCCAAACAACAAAAGGAATTATAGGGAAATTAGGAAAACACTTAGATAGACTCAAAACAAACCAACTCAACCCAAAATACGGACATATAATCCATTTTAATATTAAAAAACTAATTCAGACTTCATAATGAAGCAAAAACCAATTATTAATATCCTTCAAATCAATCTTTTTCTTTCTTTATCCCTATTGTAGTTTACAACAACCATCATACCATAGATATTGGCAATGGAGGAGGTCATGGTTTCTTGATAATATTGTTTTGCTAGGGTTTTGTGTGGAATGCGATTAGTGTGTATGCGTGTGTTTTTGCTTCTGGGATTGGGACCCTATTTATAGGAAAAAATCAGTATCTGAATGGCAACATAACATAATTTTGAATGGAATTCCATATATGGCGTCTGTTTTGTGCACCACACTCTTTGTAAAACCCTAAACTTGTTTTTTTTATGGTTCCAGCAGGCATTGTGTGGGAAATAATGGGAGAAATTAATCTTGAAAAGTATATATGGAATTATTTTGAAATTTGAAATTGAAATGAATCAAAAAAGTTCCCACCATGAGTTTATGATATTTAATATGACAATAATTTGAATTTTATTTTGTATGGATAGTTAACTAAATTGAGTATGTAGTGGAAGCTATGCATGATATTTGGTGATTGACATCTATTGCAATTATGGTGATGGTAAAGATTTGGAGGAAATAGTAATGCAGTAATTCCAAAATCGTATATGCTATATATGGAGGGGTCAAAGTTTTTCAAAATTGGTCATTGTATTAATTTAATGATAATGATTAATGATTTAAAGATTAATGATGGTCATTGAAAACGCAATGATCTCAACCATTCGATTATATTTCTTGATTGGCTGATCTAATCCGGGTTGTTTATATGCGACTCTTCTTTTGTGAATTTCCTGCGTGGACTGCCACCTATTTTATCAAAGATGTGTGTGTCTTTTTCCTATTGGTCTTAGTTGGCAGCCTAGGTGTACAAACTTATGATTGTAATTAGTTATGATTTATCTTTCTATTTTTGAAACAGATATTCACCTGCCTGCTGAGACTCTCAATTGGTTCCTTTCGATATTGATACTACAGAGGCATTTACCACAGATAGGGTATATTTTTTACTCTAATTTTTGTTAATCGAGTTTGATAAATATTTAATTACTTACTTAAGTACGTAACATTTTTCCATTTTGTAGATGTTTTCTCTGCGAGGATGTAGAAGAGTGAGCGAAAGCAGTTGGTAGACGCATTGGAGTAGTGGTTATCAAAGTGAAATCTGACAAAGCGGTAAAAGGGGGAGTAGAGATAAGATTGATTTTTCTTGTGAGAAGCAAGGGTAGTTTACTAATGATTCTAGAGTTTTTGTGGTGTCAAGGTTATGTGTGGTAGACACACGAATGAGTTGCTTAAAACCCCCATCGGGATGAATGCTTTTGGTTGTTTGTCTAAGGCGCAAAAGGATATGGCTAATGAGCATGCCGATCTTGATGTTGGTCCGAAAGATACTCTTACTGCTTTGAAGAAGCAAGATCCGGAGAATGTCACTACTCTTCCTCAAATATATGGCAGCGTCACAAACATCGGTCCACGAAGAGGGTCTAGAGCGGACATTCGGGAGGTATTGAGATTAATTAATTGAGTCACATGGTTATTTATGTTGGGCGAGAAAGGTTCGGGGTTTGATGTGGTCGGTGATATCATGTGGGCACATCCCACTTCTATCAAATTACTCGGGTTGTTTTAGAAGGTTCTTATTCTTGACTCGACCTACAAGACCAACAAATACAACTTATATACCTCTTTTCTGATTGTAGGAGTCACTAACAAAGAGTTAACTTTCCACGTTGCTTTTGCCTATATTGGACCACGAGCTTGCTATTCATTTTTCTAGGGTATTGCGGCAATTTGAAAGAAATATGTGACTTGCATGTGATTGACCTCGAGTTTTCTTGATTGTGAGAGATCTTGGTTGTATATGCGGTATTCTTGATGTCTTTCATACGCTACCAATTTGTTGTGTCATTGGCGTGTGACAAAAGAATTTGAAAGCGAAGATTAAAGAGTTGGTGCACAAGGATAGCGCGAGGATGTCCTCTCTCTTTGGCACTCTGTTGTTGATTCTCTTGTGAGTCAGTACTTAGCTAATTTGAAGATGTTTGAGGATTCATGCACTGATAAACATTCTCTTATTAAATATGTGCATGACACATCGTTGACACCACACAAGGAGCAATTTATCTTGGCATGGACTAACCATTGAAGTCACCAATGTCACAAGGAAGGGGGGTTGGAATTGTTACCCTTTTAAAATTGTCCTGAAAAAAAAGAACTTTGATTCACAAGAGTTATTGAGAATCAAGAGAATGAGTGTTATGTGTTATATAGAAAAAACCTTCTTAATTAATTAGATGAGTCTAGAAGGGTGATTGAACAGTCTTCACAGTTATATAGAACTGAGAAGGATCAGTCAGTACTTCCTTCACTCTTCTCATAGTTGTTTTTCAATTGTTTCAAGTAGAGTTTTACTGTGAATGATGTATTATGTTTATAAACCAGTTGTTAAGAGTTTCAAAAACATTTTATAGCCTTTTTCTGAATTCTTTTGCTAAGAAGGGTCAAAAGTGACTCTTCTCAGGTTTATAGCCTTGTTCTAGTTTCAAGTAGAGTTTGAAAAACTCTTGTTCTAGTTACTACTAAGAAGGGTCAAAAGTGAATCTTCTCAAGTTTTCAAAAATCTCTCCTCAAGAGGAGTTTTTCTCAAACAGTAAACTAAGGGCTCAAAGCAGTGAATAACACATGGATTTATTGTGGTTCACCCAAAAAGAACATGGGCTACTCCACTCCTCACACCCAGTGCGATTTTTCACTATTTTCCAAATAGTTTACACCCTTTTACACTTCACACAAGTTGAAAGCTCTTGGTAGTTTTCTTCTCACAACTCTACCTACTATATACTCCACTAATAGATTTCTTCAAATCTATTAGATTGCTTTTAACACAAAAGCACTCACTTCTCAAGTCCTACAGCAACACATGCCACTTGAGAAGGTTCCTATTAAGGTTCTTTTTTTTGATTACAAGGGTTTTAGGATTACTTAGAGCTTGGTTGACTCAAATAGAATATACATGAATGTATTACAACACAAGACTTAACACATACTCAGATATTAGGTGAATCCCTTCTGGTTTAAGTGCAGCTGAGTATGGAAGAGAGAAAACTTGAATAGGTGAGAAGGGTTGTATCTCAGAAATTTAATCCACTCTCTTGAAATGAAGACCAGAGTTGTTGTTATATAGAGTTGTTGTAGCCCATTAACTCCTGGTCCAAGAAATATAGTCGTTGCATCAACAACTAACCGTTTATAGCCATTAGAATACGCTCCACTTGTCCTTTTCGCCTTTCTGCGAAAGCATTTATTTACCATTTGTCATCACCCTTCTCACAGTGACTCTTCTCACTATGACTCTTCTCATGACTTATAGTTTGAAGATAATGCTTCTCATGATGAATCTTCTCATGTTGATGCAGTTCTTAGGATGATGACTCTTCTTGTCATGACCCTTCTCAGGCCCATGACTCTTCTTAACATGATTCTTATGATCATGATCCTTTTTGGGATCATGACTCTTCATAGCTTGATATTGCATTATATCTTCTTCAATTTTCTTTGTCATGACTTTTCTTATGCTTGATCTTCTTTAGGTATCCTTCTCATACTGCCACAACACATGATGAATCTTCTCAAACAGAATTCTTCCAAGATTACCAAGTTGTTCTTGATTTTAATCCTTGATGCTTTGGAAGCTTCCTTTCTTTAGAATAGTGTAGGCAATGATTCTTTTGTTTTCTTTTAGAATAATGCTTCTCATAAGCGGTAACTTGTTGAGAATAATCTGTTCTTATAAAACACTCAACAAGAGGCATTAGTAATACATATGATCAAAAATCTTAAGCTTCTCATCATTGAGGTTTGTTGAACATCAAAACATTATTAGGGATTTTGCCTCAACAACCATATCCCACACTTGGGAATCGGACCACCAACAGGTATTTTTGCATTTAGTATTTTTAGGCTAATATATAAATGGTTTAGCTAACTTAGTTGGAAAAATGCTTCTGAATTTCTGGCATACAATGAATATAAAATAAAGAAACAGTTTATAAAAACAAGAAAGATGCAATATTACCCAACACATAAAAAACTACTTTCTATTACATGGATTTATAAAATCCTAAAACACATTCATACTTTTATGAATCTCTAAAGCACACTCTTACAAGTTTGCATCTTTCATATAATTTGCTAGCATGCATCTAGATACAAGAACAAAAAAACAACAAAACAAAGCGAAACCAAATCACATATATCAACTGAGGGAATAGTTCTTTGGTTATTTTTTAGACAATATTTGTAAACGTACAATCAAAAACAATTCACAGCTTGAGAGTCAAGCGGCGTTGGATGCGGCCCAATCCTATTTGGAGCTAGGCGAGGCGAGGCGGACGATGCGGATCAATGCGCCTCCATCCAACGGCTCCACGCTCGCGCCCCTGCGTTTATAAATAGACCCTCGCCCATCTCAAATCAGGTAAGTTCTCATTCATTTCTCACCTCTCACTTCTGTTTGCTGACTTAAGCATCAGAGTGCTTGCATGTGCCACCACTGCGGCGACTCTAACCTCGGAGGACCAACTCAACCTCGGACTGTCGTCGACCTCAGGCGAGCCACCACTCACTTTACCCCAGATCGGAACCGTTTACTAACCAAGGTACGAACAACTTCCTTATACACACATCTCCTTTATTTATGCGAGAAAGTAGAAAGTGCTTGTGTTGTGTAAACAAAATTTTGAGAAAATCAGTGCAACTTTTTCAAAAAAAAAAGGTGGGGATGTTCATTTAAAAATAGAGAAAAGGGTGTTATTTGATCAGAATTGGAAGTAAGTTACCTCAATAAAATTCATTTAAAGAACCATTAACTACAGGATTAAGTATTATTTATTTGATTTAGAAAATTAAAAATGAATTAATGATCTTTTATATTATTAAATGTAAATAATAGTTAAATTGTATACAACTTATGTACTACAGTACTATTAAATTTATAATGATATCAATACATAATAAAGGCTCTGTTTAGTCCATATTATAGACTTCCAAAAACTACGCTTATATATTTGTTTTTAGATAATCAAGATAACATTGAAGGGAGCACAAATGGTGTCCAACCCTTACAATGAAAGTTATGGGAAGAGGGAGGTCTCCTCAAAACCTACGAGTCAAAACCCTTTGGGAAAAATACTCTAGCGGGGAAAAAAAGTACCCCACGCAAACTAAATTATGCCACAGTGGGAATAGAGCTAACCCATCGTTTCTCCCCCTCTGAAATTCTTAGAATTACAAGTCTTATAGTGCAAAAATTTCAACATATAGAAACAGCCCGTCGGACAGTTGAACCAATCCGCCCAAGTCACTTTACATTTCCGCCCCTTCCTTGCCTTGAACTAACTCCAAGCCAAATCTTTACTCCCGCTAATATTGTTGGAGGACCACCTCACCGTTGAAGATTACCTTATTTCGTGCCATCTAAAGATTCCAAATTACCGCCATCCATATGATATGCTTGACCCCTCTTTGCCTTTTACCCTTCACCAATTTCCCAAATTCCACAAAGTGAGTTACTATATTTTCTGTGTCACCAACCGAAGATCCCAACCAAACAAATACACTTCTCCATATGCTTTTGGCAACATCACAAGTCACGAACAAATGTTCCACCGTCTCGTCTCCCAGAAAGCCTGACACACGCAACTTAAATCATTTTGTTGGAGAATACCTCTTACGTACAATGTGACTCTAGTAGCAACCATTTGCAATATTACTCTCCATGTAAATATTTGAGTTTTAGATGGGGCGTCGCATTTCCAAATCTTCCTACAAGCATTGTGGTTTCGGCTGCGGTAAAAATTCTCCACTGCGAGAAAAATTCAGCAAACATTCATAGCATTTTTCACGTGAAACCTCCCAGCGTATCGGTACCCGGGACCGGTATCGCGCCATCCGATAGCGGCGTGCGGTGCTGCGATCGATCGAGAAAAGCAGAAGTGTGCATAATTATGCGGCCAGACCATCGGTGCACTCAATGTCCATCTCCGACCATCGTTCGTCCATTCACCAAATTTATCTCACGTAGCATCCTTAGACACGCAACAATTATATAATTCGGAAATAAATCTTTCAGCCGATCGATCTATCCACATCCACGAAAATCTCGCCACATTCACGGGTTACCCACTTTGATTTTAATTAGTTGCTCAAACCAATCTTATTGATTATTAGTATCTGCTCCAAATAAAAAAGATCCATCCACCATATTGTCTTCTCCCACCCTCTTCTATTCTCGACCATATCGGGTCATCTCCCCTTAAGCGTAGTATCTTTCAACCAATACCTCTTTCCAAATTCGATCTTCAACCAACAATCTCCAACGTCATTTAGTTAATAGAGCCACATTAAACATCTCCAAATTCTTGATGCCCGAATGAAAAATTTCACATGTAGTAAAGCGCATTGTAAAACTAAAGCGATAAAATATATTGGTTGGCCATGAACTACATTCAACACCATCCCCTTAGTTCATGGCTTCAACAATTCTGCATCATTTCTCAACTTGACAAAGCGGCTGTTTTAATTGCCTTAGTCATCATGTATGCTTTACGTACTTGAGTTACGCAATGTAGAACTTCAATTTTGACATTTTGTACTTGACTCCTTAGGAAATGGAACTTGGTTTCTATGTGCTTGCATCTTCCATGCGGCCGCGAGGATTCTTTGCGGGTTAATTGCCGATTTGTTATCTATCATTAGCTTCATAGGTTTCACAAATTCAATACCAAGTTACGCTAGTAAATTGCCAAAAGCAGTTGCTTGACAAGGCTGCATGACACCTGACAATGTATTGACCTCGCGGTGGATAAGGCAACTACTGAGGTTGTTTCTTGAGCACCAAGAGATTGGTGCACACTGAGAACATAAGCGAGATAACTTTGTTGTGCTCATACATCAATTCTATCCCGCTTTTGACCCGCATCGAGTAGCATAGTAACTTCGACCACGAGTTAGCATTTTGGTAGGAAATAGAATACCATACCTCATTGTACCTTTAATATACCTCGGGATTCTTGCTTATTTGCATTATAGTGGGAGACTTTGGGCTTGCTCATAAATCGCTAATTACTCCAAGCTGAGTATGAGATATCTGCAGACGATCGAGTGTTGCCACGGATATCTCGAAGCTTCCCATTAGTTGTTTGAACATAGTGTCATCAATATCAGTACCTTCTTCATCAGGATCAAGTTTCTGATTAACTTCAGCAGGTGTGATTGCTGATTTGCAATCATACATATCAAATCTCTTTAATACTTCAGCAGCATATTTTGCTTGATGCAGCACTATTCCTTTGCTTGTGTAGAGAAACTCCATCCCTAGGAAGTAAGTTACTCTACCCAAATCTGTCATTTCAAACATATTCATCAACACTTTCTTAAAATTTTCCATATCCTTATCTTTGCGATTGAAGCGGTATGTCATCTACATACAAACACACAAGCAACATATCCCTCTTCTTTGTGTACTTCACATATACACCATATTCCACTTCACACTTTTTGAACCCTTCTTGCTTGAAGAATGAGTCAATCTTCATATTCCAAGCTCTTGGAGCTTGTTTTAACAAATATAAAGCCTTATGTAGCTTATATACCATCCCTTGCTTCTTTCTTATTTCAAATCCAGGTGGCTGAGATACATATACTTCTTCATTCAAAGAACCATTGAGAAATGCTGATTTTACATCCATATGGAATAGAGTCTAACCTCTGCTAGCTGCCAAGGCTATCACAAGTCTAACTGTTTCGTGCCTTTGTGAGTGCAAACACTTCAAAATAATCAAGACCATGCTTACTGTGAGAAATCCCCTTGCCACTAATCGTGCTTTATGTTTGGCTATTGAACCATCTGGTCTTAATTTCACCTTAAAAACCCACTTTACACTTATAGCTCTCTTGTCTTTGGGAAGATTTGTTAATTCCCAAGTCTCATTCCTTTCAATAGCACTCAATTCCTCCTTCATTGCATTTCTCCACACTTCTTCCTTGAGTGCCTGCTCTACACTCACTGGCTCTGCATCAGCAAGCAGAGCAATATGCACTAAGTCACCTTCACTGTCAATTTCTGTATCTTGCATTAACTCATAGTCAGCTAGTCTTGGAGGCAAATTTCTATTTCTCTGTGCTCTGTTCACTTGAGCAGGTACTTCAATTTGTTCCTCTTCAGAACCACTGTCACTGCTTTGTTCATTATTCTGCACATCACCTTCTAGTACTGTATCAGTTGTATTAGTAAGGATATCACCATCAATCTCAACCTCAATAACTTTCTCTGCATCAGTAATTGGTTTGGAAGTGTTCCAATCCCAACTTTCCTTTTCCTTTACTAACACATCTCTACTAATCTCAATCTTGTTGCTCACTGGACACAACAGTTTGTAGGCTCCAGTTGAGTCATACCCTACCAAAATCATCACTTTGCTCTTATCATCAAGTTTCCTCCTAGTTGCATCAGGTATATGCTTGAAACACAGTGCACCAAATACCTTCATATGACTAACACTCTGTTTTCTACCTGTCCATTTCTCAAGTGGCACTATTTCCTTCAATTTCTTAGTTGGACATCTATTTAGGATATATGTGGCAGTGGCTACTTCCTCACTCCACAATGTGTGAGGTAGATTCTTCTCTTTTAGCATACTTCTAACAATATCTAACACTGTTCTGTTTCTTCTTTCTGCTAGCCCGTTGTGCTGGGGTGTGTATGGAGCTGTCACTTCATGCTCTATACCTTCTCCTTCACAAAATTCACTGAATTCCCTTGAATTGAATTCACCTCCACCATCTGTTCTAAGCACTTTCAGTTTCTGGCCACTCTGGTTTTCAACCTTTGCCTTAAACTTCTTGAATTCTGTCAAAGCCTCATGCTTGTATTTAATCAAGCTAACCCACATCATCCTTGTAAATTCATCTACAAATGATATAAAGTATCTATTTCCACCAAGTGAAGGCACCTCAAATGGTCCACACACATCAGAATGTACCAGCTCTCTAGTGCATGTGTGCATACACTAGGTGGTAGTACGATGTAAAAAATAGTCTTGATTGTTTACTCCTTAAACACCTTTGCACATGTACCTTACGGGTTTCTTGTCTTAGGAACACCTTGAACCAAATTCTTTGAATTCAAGTGACCTAAGCTTCTAAAATTCAAGTGTCCCATTCTCTTGTGCCATAGCATGCTTTCATCCTCCATATCGGTGTGCTTTGAGACATTGTGTCTCGATTGCTTGGATATTCACTTTAAAGGTTCTATTCTTGCTTAACCTTGATGTCGACACTAAATTCATTTGTTGATCAAGTAGTTCCAACTTACCATCACACATGGTCACTTTGAAAATCCTTTTTCTAGTGGTGACCAACACTCATGAGATTGCTTTTCATGCTAGGCACATACCATACATTCTCTACCAACCTTTGTCTTACCATCTTCTCTAGTTATTAGGATATTTCCCATCCCATACTGCGGCTAAGGTTACGCCATCGGCAACTCTAATCCTAGTTTTCTTGTTAGGATCAAAATTTATTAACCAATATTTGTTACTAGTCATGTGGTTTGAACACACTGTGTCCATATACCATATGTCGACCAGCTATTCCATCTTGGTTGTGGTTACCATAAGCACTGTTGGTTCATCCTCACTATCCTCTTCAATTATATTAGCCTCTTCCTTCTTACCATCTTTCTTGGACCAACAACTCATCCATAAAATGTCCAAACTTATCACAATTGAAACCTTGAACACGTTTCTTATCAAAATCACCTTTCTTTCTATTGGAATTCTTATTATTCTTACCACTAACACTTGAGGATTGACCTTATTACTCTTGTTATCACTCTTATTCTTTTCTAGCCAAGCTTGTTTCTTTGCTTTCCAATTTGAGTCATTTCCATTCTTTCCTTTCTTGACTACATGAACCTTAAGTGCTTGCCTTTGTTTCTTTCTCTACACTTCTAGAGTCCACTAGTAATTCATGTGCTTCTAAACTACCTTGTAGTGTGTCAATTTTCATTGTGCTAGTGTCCTTGATTGCTCTATAGCTACTCTAAGGTGATCAAATTTTCGATTAAAGAGCGAAGTACCTTTTCTACAATCATACGTTGCATAAGCTTTGCTTCACCACATGTCTTCATCTTGTTTGTAATCTCCATGACCTTCACCACATGATACGCCACCTTCTCTCCTTCTTTCATGTTCAAATTTTCATAGGTTTCGCATGATGGTGAAGCTTTACTTTCTTCACAGTGTCATCACCATAGTAGCATCGCACCCGGTATGTCCCACGCATCCTTGGCGTTTTGCCTCTGCTATCTTCTCAAACACTTTCTCATTCACACATTGATGAATATAGAAGCGGTGCCTTTTGATCTCTTTTCCTTGTATCCCTTTGTGCATTGCGTTGAGCTTCAGTGGCGCCTTCCCCCAACGGAGTATAACCTTCATCCACCAATTCACACACGTCTTGCGCAGCGAACAGGACCCTCATCTGAATCGACCACGATTCCAATTTGTGTCGTCGAACACGGTAATTTGGTGTTTAGACCACCATTGCCCTTTGTTCATCTCAATCTCTGTGATTTCACTCAAATTTCACTCTTTTCACTCGTGTTTCCCAACCCTAAGAATCAAAATCTTGATTCTTTTCGATTTCGTGTTTCAATCCGATGTGAATTGAAAACGATAATCTTGCACACAACTCACCAACTCTCGTATTTCCCTTTGATCGATTTCGCTCTGAATACCAGTTTGTTGGAGTTCAATGATATTCACTCACCATTGATCTTCCATTTTCACTCATGATCACACACACTCACGAAGAACAATCAAGAAGAAGTTACACAGAGAGAGAGAGAGATGAAGTAAAAAACTAATTCTGTTATTGATTTCAACTAACTATTACATCACTTTATTTTATTTTGTTTATACAAGTAATGAAGTCAACTATATTGAAAGTCAAGGTCAAATGAAAAATTACACATGTGGTAAACTGTAACTGTAAAACTAAAACAGTAAAATATATTGGTTGGCCATGAACTACATTCAACATTCTTGAGGAGATGGAGGAAGGAATAATACAATATTTGATTGAAAATGCCGAGGATTGGGTGCATGAGAAATTTGATGATATCGAGAAAGTGGACTCCTTGAGTAGATAATGAGAGAGTGGTGTGGAGTGCGTTGTCATGGTATACCGACTCACGCTTGGAACAATGATTTCTTCTCGGCTTTGTGGAGTAAATTTGGGGCGTTTTTGGGGTGGATGAGAATACTAGGAAGAAAAAATATATAATACGCTTATATATAATTATAATCATAGAAAATAGATGGATTTCGTTATTAGTATCTACAAAATATGAAAGTTTTTAGTTTCTGTTCATGACTATTTTTTTTTAAACTTTATTGTAGTGGTTTTCTTGACGACCTTATGGATTTGAAAATCATCTAGGGATCAAAATAATCTTTGAAAAGATAAAATAGACAAATAATATGTTTTCTATTTGATCAAGCTAAGGCTAGTCTATTGGTTAAAATCATCTAAGGATGTGGTAATAAATTTGGAAGCTGTTAGAATGTGGAAGGCTAGTCTAATGGCAAATCAGGTAATGCAGGAATAATTCCACGTCAAAAAAAAAAAAAGGTAATGCAGGAATAAGAAGCAATGCAGGAATATGAGGCAACAGTTAGTTTTCTCCTTGGGGAAAGTTTTGGTTCAATTCAGAAGCAACACGTCGAATAAACTGGTATAGGGAGTCATGTGTTTTGTCTTGGAGAAAATTTTGTTCTATTGCATGTTCTTTTGTTTTTGGCAGTTTGGTTTTCATGTACTTCACTGTGTAGTCAATCATAAATAGTGCGTGTGTGTTTTCTAATTTATGTAACTTGTTGAGGCTAGTATGTTAAGACTTCCTAAGATTGTAATCTGTAAGGTTTGGTACCCTAGGATGCTTTGTGTTGTGTTAAGGATCGTGTAATGTATTTTAGTAGTCTAGTTATCTAGCACATGTTAGGGTGAACCCTTTGCAACCCTTCATAAAAAGAAGAATGAGTTTTCTCATTTTGATGATGTAGCAGGGCCGGCCCAAGGCCTAAGCCACTAAAGTAACAACTTTGAGTGTCATTTTTTAATAAAAATAGATAATGGGCCTCAAAATTAATTTACTGCTTAAAATAAAATAAAAAATCGTTTGATTTTAAAAGAAACTTGGTTTTTTTATAAGTCTTAAAAGAAACTTGGTGTGGTTCATTTGGTAACCCGAAACTGCTACCATCGCTTGTGGCCTCGTGTTCGATCAAAAGGGCAAGGCTGTATTTCATTTATGTGTGAAAAAAACTATCTCGAAGTAATATTTCATTTTTATTGGCTTATTGTATTTTTAACTCACCTAAACTTAGCTTATAAAAATCATAATCAAATATATATTTCAAACATTTTTCCCCTTTTGAACCGTCATGGATTTTTGGGCTCGGCACACCTCAAGGCGGACCATCTTCCAACTTTACATGAAGACCTCGGTCCAATACAAGAAGAGACCCGACTAAGCCCATCCGGAGGCGAAGAGAAAAAACTACCCTCAATAACGCTGGGGTTACTCGGACTCTATATATAGGAGGCTTAAAGTGCTGGATATGGATATACACATTCTGTACACAAAACACATGAAAACTAGACACGCTGGGATACAAAATGTTAAAGGTTTGAATGAGTAGCCCTTGTTTGTTTGATTTAAATAAAACAATACAAAAAGATACAAAATGTTAAAACACAAGAAATTAAATCCCACAAGACGCAATGTGTTTCATAGGATGGTTTGAATCAGCAAAATGATTTTGTAATACATTTGTGTTTTTATTGCGATATTATGTCCCAAGATGGGGTATTCAATTCTAGTTGCTTAAAATGATTTTACCTTTACCAATAAGTTATTTCATCTTTATCTTCAATTCGTCTTTCTGGACGTGCCAGAAGAATGGAATTAAGTAGTCAATTAGTCACTTTGGGAGATAAAAAAATGGAGTAAAATTTTCACTATTCTGCATATTTGGTCGTGTTGTTGAACTTCTTAGAACTAGTTCATAATGTTGTTTTTTTCTTTCTTTTCTGGTCGATGTGATAGAATCATGTCTATATCAAAGTTAGAATCTAGTTAACTTAAATGTAAATTGTAGGTAGTTTGTATTTTCCACTGTTGTGAGTTAAGTTTATGAGTTAGATTTGATTAGTTAGTTGAGTTTTGGTTACGGTTAGAAGCTAGCTAATTCAGTTAGGTTTAGTTATGTGTAAACCAATTGTATATAGAACTCACTCTGTACATTTCACACAGTTCACTTTATCAATTCAATATCAAAATGAGAGTTATTTCTCTCCCATTCTCTGTGTTTTGTGTGAACTGATTCCATTGATCCATGGAATCTAACATGGTATCGAGCTTTTCTCAATTTCGCTCCCAAGAGATCTCCCTTCAATCCAAATCATTTCGCATTTTGCTTGATTTGCTGATCTCTTTTGTTTCCAAGAATCTATTGCATTCATTATTCGCTTCAATTTCTTGTTCATATTCGCGATCCTTGTTTGGCGAATTCAACTTCTTGACTTCATCCACATTCTCCACATGTTGTCCCTACTACATACACCCTTGAGATAAACTTTGGTGTCGTCCTCGTCTCAATGTTCTCACCAATTCAGAGACACGGTTTTGGTCCACGGCATCGTGCGATGGCGATTGCTTTAGTCCCTGAGCCGGCTTCCACATCTCGGATCAAGCATCTGGATTCGGGACAATCATATGATGACATCTTGGATCTTGAACTCCATCGCCAAGGAACTCCACAATAGTGTGATCAACTATGACTACTGCCCTTTTAATATGGAAGGAAGGCGAAGACTTCGTTTTGCTCGAACAATGGTCCCGCATTTTCAAGCTGAATAAGGAGATCTTGAATTGTACTCAAGTGTCGTTGTCTGGTAGTGCCTATTTCGGCAAGTTCAAAGGTCTTTGGGATGCTCTCTCAGAAACCTGACCCGAGAATACCCTTACCTACGGTGGTTGTGATGCTCTCCTCGCTTACATGAAGCGTCAACATGTTATGACCTTTCTCATGGGTTTGAATGACTCCTTCATCCATATTTGTGGCCATATTTTCCTATGAATCCTTTACGACATCAATAGTGTTTTAGTGAATAGCAACAATGCCAAAGGCACGGAGGATCGTCCACGGTGTTCGCATTGTGGTGTTCTTAGTCATCTCAAGTAGAAATGCTTCAAGCTACATGGCTTCCCTCCTAGCTTAAGAAGAAGTCGATGGACAACCTCCCGAAGGTATCTTGCGGAGTTCTTCTTTGGTTCCATTCTGCGAGAATCTCGGGTGGATCATCACCAATATCAACAATTGATCGAGTTTATGCTAATTAGAATGAACTTTCAAGTATTGTTTCACTAAGCGACTTCACTAATATGCACAATACAATAATAAATAAATAAAATGTTTTTATCTTTTTGTTTTGTCACTCTCTCATAACTTTTTCCACAAATACTTGTGACTATCAAACTCAATTTAGTACCCTTAGTTTTAAAATTAATTTTGTTTGACCAAATTTATAATTAATACAATTTTGAGCCTCTTGACACTAATTCTAATTAGCATTTAAGACTAGCGTAGGATTTTATTAACTTTAATATTTAATGAAAAAGAATCAAACAGAAGAAATAAAAAGAGGCAAGAATTATTTATTGAGAGAAATTAATTCTCCATCTCAATAAAAAAACTCAATTTTTTTGGTAATTGGACCAACGACATGTGTCAACCTACACTATTAAGTCAAAAATGAGATGGAATAATGGAGTGAATTCTCAACAAGATTACTAAATGAAACAAATAGATTAGTATACCAAACAAAGTAAAAACATTGAGGTGGTTCAACAATGAAGATTAAATTAAGAACACTAATTTTATATTTGACTGTGTAGTAATGTTAGAATCACAATTGTATCATTTTAAAGTTAAGGAGAAAAAATTGGCTCAAAAATATATTTAGGAGAGTAATATTGCACCCAGAAAATACTAAAAATTCAAAGTTCCTTGAAGGTACACAGCTAACAACCCTCCACGCCTAAAAGAAAACATGCAAACGAAATACCACCAAAAACTTTACTTAAAATTCTATCATCGGCCTATGGGAAACAAAAAAATACCACTAGCACCACGCCTTTATCCTCATCAATAGATCATTGTGATCTTGCAAGCTGCAACTCCTCTTCTTCATACAGTTTATTGAGGAACACCACAGAACCAGCTTCACACAGCATTATCATTATCAGCATTATCATCATTGTTATTATTGTTATCATTAGCATCTAGAAAAAGCTGAAGCCTTCTAATGGGAATAGCACGACGAGCAGGAGGGGGAGGAGGAGGAGGAGGGGGGAAAACAAGATCATTTGTTGCATTCCACTCCCACTCCACTCCCACTCCCGGTGACAAGTGAAGATCCTTGACCAAAGCGATGAAAAAGGTTTGTCTCCAAAAGGTTGGATCTTTGTGGAATTCCAGCACCACCATTACTACTACCAGCATCCCCCCAAAAACTATTCATCCCAAATTGAGATCCAGCGAGGCGTGCAATAGAGTTTGGAGGATTCATCCTCGATTGATTTCCATAGCCATAGCCATAGCCACGGCCCGGTGGCGGGACCAACACCTACACGGCACCAACACTGCAAAAGCACCGGTCAAATGGCGGTTGAACATTATTGATCGGCAGCGGGCGCAATTGCCCATAAGTGGGGTGCATGTATTGCCTCATACGATAAAGAGGTGTAGGGCTCCATACCAATTATATGGAAGATTGAATCGGCCAGTATCCATAGAGAGATTCCAATTGATCGACTTCTCTAGATCTCTCTATTGCCTTAGTGATGCTCCTATCATTCTTATGACCATTTTGATGACCACCTAGGGCTTGGAAGGTCTTGAAAGTCCTGTCACAATAATGACATTTGAAGACTTTCCCTTCACCCTCCTCACTCTTGTGCTTCTTTACGGGTTGATCTTCATTCTTGTGGTGTTTGGTGTTACTTCCACTTCCAAGACGAAGTGTAAGTAACTCCTCCAATTCATCATTCGAAGTTTGAGAGTCCTCCTTTTTCTCTTTCTCCTCCTCCTCTTCACTCATTCTTCTCTTTTGTTTCGTATCATCAACTTCTTTGTCAGACATCTTGAAAGAAATGAGAACTTTCAATGACAAGAGAAGAGAGATGATAGAAGAGAGAGAGAGAGAGAGAGATCAGAAGGAGAGAAGTGTGGTTTGTAGAGTGTGTGAGAGGGAGTATTTATTTTGATTTTGGATGGATTATAAAAGGTAAAAAAAATTAAATAGAAATCTAGAACAAAAACGTTGAAGTCAACGAAATATTGTTTGTCTTATCAGATTTGCTTAATGGTTGCAGTTACAAAAACTAATACACTCTGTCGTTATTACGTGGTTGCAAACTAGAGAAGTGAACAGGATATTAAAAAATGTTACCGTTGAAAGTTGATATGGTTAAGGTAAACTCTATAAGAGTTAATGAAGTTGTAAACAGTTGTGATAGTTTAACCATGGTAATAATAAGTCGCACTTTGTTAAGGATACATATTATTTACATGCATCCTTTAGCAAACTCCATTTAAAATTAATGCTCTAAGTCAACTTTAATTAAAATGCAATATTACATACTAAACAAAAGTAAATGTGTCATAACCCATGAGCGGATGAGATGGTTTGAATCTCTTCTGGCTTAATAAAGGTATTGGTTGAATCGTGCTTAGGCGTTCAATGATGTTAAATCTCTTGAGGCGACATTTGTCGCTCTTTGTTATCTATCCGACTTTAGCAAAACATAAAACTAAAGAAATTTTACAAAAAAAAAAAAAAGTAGAAGAAAATAATTTTAAAATCTAATTATTTTATATTATATGCACCAATTTTTTTATATTTTTATATAGTTGAATTAATAATTATGAAAAAGTCTTGGTCAAGGATAAAAGTAATGTAAACAACTTATGCAGAATTGTGTTTGAAGACCAATTTTTGTGTTTGTGGATTTCATTCAAAGGGAAACACTTGTTCTATATAATCTCTTTTAAGAAAAGAATTGAGAAGTAATAAAAACTAGTTTTTACTGTTAAAACAAAAATTAAAAACTAGTTTTATTCAATAAACTAGCCGTTAACAAGCTTTTCTTTGGTATTTATTCATTATGGTTGAACTGAAAATATATTATATGCATACAAAACTAATTAGTTGTCAACCATTCATTTGAATGTCTATTTTTATAGATATCATGTCGAATTATTTTTAACCTTTAAATATTGGCATATTAATTCTTACAACATATGTTTAACATCTTTGACCCACTAATTGAGATGTAATTAAGATGATATATATATATTATATATAGATTATATATATATATATATATATATATATATATATATATATGAGATAATTGAATAACAATTCAAATTAAATAGTAGTCCAAGTTAATTTGATAATTCAGATAAAAATATTATTATTGACATATTTCAAATCAAATTATTGGGTTATGTTTTCTAAATTAGTGTTGTTTTGTATTTTGATCTTTTTTGTGATTGCATTCCAAAACTATATAGAACTTCTTGTTCTTTTATTCTGTTTTTATCCTTTTTATTAAGTTATTTTACTTATTAAAAAAAAACTAGGCCTTGTGGAGAAAGTGTAGATTAGGACAAGTAAAAAAAAGGTAATTAATCAATTTTTGTCTTTGATCGGCAAACAACTTCTATAATATATAAGAGCAACTTTGATAAAATTGAGTCAAGATCTTCTCCATTTGTCATATAGAAATGGAGATTTTCTCCTATAATATATAATATTTGGCATAAAATCTATAAATATATGATATACGTCCTATTTTAAAATTTTGTGTCTATATACACCTAAAAGTACAATATAGATCTCTCCATTTTTTTTAAAAAAGAGAAAGGATCTCAACCTGTTAAAATTGATCTATAGATATTGATTCAAAGTTTAAAAGTTTGATCTTATCAAAATCAGAGTTGGACTGAAAATGAATTGAATTAACTATTGACATTAAATTTTTTAAAAGATATATCAATCAATAATAATCAAAAAGTAAATACTATTCATAACTTTTTTTTGACTGTAAATTCTATTCATAAATTAACATCTTTAATGACTAAACTCCATTTAAACTTAATGCTCTAAGTCAACTTTAATTAAAATGCAATATTACATACTAAACAAAAGTAAATAAAATATGTCATAACCATGAGCACTTTGATGAAATGGTTTGAGTCTCTTCGACTTAATAAAGGTCTTGGGTTCGAATCCGACCTAAGGCATTCAATTGTGTTAAATCTTTTGAGGAGACATTTGCCGCCCATTGTTATCTACTGCCGACTCGAGGATTAGTCTCTGTGATTCTTGTATGAGAGGATACCCGACTTATATGCGAATAAAAGTAAATATGTCATAATAACATTTTGATATTTAATAATAATAAATAGGCTTAATATCATTTTAGATCCCTTTAGTCTTCTCTCTATGCAATTTTAGTTCTCTAATCAGTTTTTGAGCAAATTTAATCGAGTTTGGATTCTCACAAATACTTGCGGGCCAAGTTATGAGAGAAAGTGACACATACAACATAATAAAAAAAATACAACAAATGTTTTTATCATTTTGTTTTTGTCAGTCTCACAAATACTAGCTCAATTGGTAGTGGGAATGCATTGGAATTGTACTTGACCCCAAAGTACAAGGTTTAATTCCCACGGAAGGCAAAAACTCTACATGGGGGTAGAGAAGGCCGTGATGTACACTTGTGGGTAGCCTACTAAGATAGAAAATGGCCCAGGGTGTTACAATGAGCCTACTGACACTAATTCTAATTAGCATATAAGACTCGCGTAGGATTCTATTAACTTTAATAATTAATGAAAAAGAATCAAACAAGAAGAAATAAAAGAGACAAGAATTATTTATTGAGAGGCAAATTAATTCTCCCTCTCAATCAAAAAAAAACTCTATTTTTTTTGGTAATTGGACCAACGACATGTGCCAACCCACACTATTGAGTAAAAAATGAGATGCAATAACGGAGTGAATTCTCATTTCTCAACAAGATTAGTACATGAAACAAATAGATTAGTATACAAAACAATGTAAAAATAGATTACTTAAAGAAAATGTATTAGTTCAAGAAACAAAGTAAAAACATTGAGGTGGTTCAACAATGAAGACTAAAATTAAGAACACAATGTGTATAATTTTATGTTTGACTGTGTAGTAATGTTAGAATCACAATTGTCTCATTTTAAATTAAGGAGACAAAATTGGCTCAAACAAATAATTAGGAGAGTAATATTGCACCCAGAAAATACTAAAGTAACAAAAATTCAAATGTTCCAAATTAATTTTAAATCCTAATTATCTACATATATTATATGCACAAATTTTATATAGTGGAATTAGTAATTATGAAAAAATCTTAGTCATGGGTAAAATTAATGTAAACAACTTATGCAGAATGGTGTTTGAAGACCAATTTGTGTGTGTGTTGATTTCATTCCAAGGGAAACACTTGTTCTATAATAATCTCTTTTTAGAAAACAATTGAGAGTAATAAAAACTAGTTTTTTATGTTGAGGCAAAATCCCTAATAAATGTTTTGAAGTTCAACAAACCTCAATGATGAGAAGCTTAAAGTTTCTGATCATATGTATCACTAATGCCTCTTATTGAGCGTTTCACAAGAATAGGATCACACATTTAATCTCAACAAGACACTTGCTTATGAGAAGCATCATTCTAAAAGAAAATAGAAAAGAATCATTGTTCACATTGTTCTAAGAAAGGAAGCTTCCCAAGTATAAGAATTAAGATCAAGAACCCTTGGTAATCTTGAAAGAATTTTGCTTGAGAAGATTCATCATGAGTTAATGGCAATATGAGAAGGATATCTAAAGAAGATCAAAAGCAAGAAGAGTCATGACAAAGAAAATTGAAGAAGATGAAATGCAAAATCAAGCTAAGAAGAGTCATGATCCCGAGAAGGGTCATGATCATAAGAATCATATTAAGAAGAGTCATGGGCACGAGAAGGGTCATGACAAGAAAAATCATCATCCTAGAATTGCATCAACATGAGAAGATTCATCTTGAAGCATCATCTTCAATTACAAAGTCATGTGAGAAGAGTCACGGTGAGAAGAGTCATTGTGAGAAGGGTGATGGCGGTGGAAAGCGACTTTATTGCGTTTCTGCGAGTGCGGCGACAACAACGGAGGCGTATTTCAAGCGGCTATACAACTAGTTGTTGATGCAGCGAATAAAATTCTTGGACCAGCGGTTAATACACAATATCAAGTCTATATAACAACAACTCTGGTCTCCATTGATCTTCAAGAGAGTGGATTAAATTTACGAGATATAACCACTTCTCACTATTCAAGTTTTCTCTCTTCCATACTCTCTTGCACATAAACGGAAGGGATTCACCTAATCTACGAGTATGTATTAAGTCTTGTGTTGTAATACATTCATGTACATTCCATTTATGTCAACCAAGCTCTAAGTAATCCCAAAACCCTTGTAATCAAAAAGAACCTTAAATAGGGAACCTTCTCAAGTAACATATGTTGTTGTAGGACTTGAGAAGTGAGTGCTTTAATGTTAAGCGATCTAATAATCTTTGAAGAAGTCTATTAGTGGTGTATACATTAGGTAAGTGTGAGAAGAAAACTACCAATCGACCACCTGACCACCGCGACCGACCACTGCGACCGCGGCGACCACCGCCCGGCCACCTCTCGGCCATCGTCAACCACCATTTTAACCACCATAAACCACCATTCTTACCATTGTGCGCCCACCGCTTTGACCACCACCAATTACCGCCGACCAGCGTTGACCACCGTCGACCCGACTTTGACCACTTGACCACCACTCCAACCACCATTGGGCCATCGTCGAACACCATTTTGACCATCACCAACCACCATTTTGACCACGCGTCGACAACCATCAACCACCACCGACCGGCGCGCCGACCACTACTCGACCACCGTCAATCACCACTCTAAACATCTTCACCCACCACTCGACCACCGTCAACCACCACTTTGACCTCGTCGACCACTACATTTACCACCGCTGTGAGTGCATGACCATCACCACCACTCCGACTCTACTGCAGGCCACCACTCCGACCATCGTCAACCACCATTTTGACCACCATCAACCACCACCAACCTCCATCAAATACCACCGCACCGCCGTCAACCACCACCCGACCACCACCACTCGACCACCATTTGGCCACCATCAACCACCACTTTGGTATGCGCCCCAAAATTAATTAGGAGGTTATTTAATTAATTTGATTAAGTGATTAATTAACTAATTAAATCAAGTGATTATTTGATTAAGTAATATTTTGGGTTGTCTATATTAAAATAAATATAGGGTGATTAATTAAATTAAGGAGTGAGGTATGGTAAATAAATGATGAGTATTTGGTTAAGTGGGAGTATTTTAATTAAATTGGGAGGAGGTATGTAAGTAGCTAGGGGGTGCAAATAAGACCCATGGACCATTAGTAGGCCCATACCCAATTAAATAAACTTTGGGGTAGGGTTTCCTCCTCATTTACAACCAAGAAGAGAAAATGCAAGAGGAGGGCGGCCAACAAGTATGTTCTTTGGTGAGTGCATTTGGAGGAAGGAAAAAATCATCTTCTAGCTTTGGGTGAGTGTTTTTGGTACCAATCTTTCACATTTCTCCTCCTCTACATCATTTAGTATAAGTTTTAATCACTAATTCCCTCCCATTTATACCTTGCCATGGAAGAGGATTTGAAGCTCAAAGTTTAGGAGAAGCTAGTTTTAATGGTTCTTGAAGTTGTGAAGGAGGGAACACTAGAATTCTTCAATTTGGAGGTTAGGGGATTCTCATTTATATCTATAATAATTTGTATGATATGTATTGTGTGTGGAATAGCACTAGGTTGTTTGTTTGTGTGAATTCTCACATTAATTATATGTGGTTGTTGAATTTGGTGTTTAAAATGGTGACAATATGATGCTTGATGTTTGGAATATAGGTGTTGTGAAATATGCATACCATGTGTTTGTTTAAATGCTCCAATGTGAAGAATTATGAGGATGTGTGAATTAAATGATGTTGATGAATTGTATAGATGAGTGTTATTAAATTGAGAGTTGAATTGTTGAGTAAAAGTATGTTTAAAATTGTTGGGTTGGTGAGTTGAAGGAGGGGGGCGCCAAATGCCCAAGAAAATGGCGCCTAGGAAGGGGGTTTAGTTCGGTTAGAAATTTATTCTTTGGGAAGAGGCGACATTTGCTAGGCAAATTGGCGCGAAGTCTTTATCTTTGGGATTGTGTTTGTGGGAGGCGCGGTTGCTAGAAACTTGGCGCCCAGTGAAATCGATAAGTGTGTGTGCAAAGAGGCAGTGTACGCGGCGCGATTTGCTAGAAACTTGGCGCCTGTGGGTGTGTGGCGTGCTGTGTGTGCGTGTGTTGCGCTAGGTGGGGCGCCAAAATGGCTGCCCCTTGGCGCCTAGTCTTGCTTAATGGAGTCTAAGTGATGTTTTTAGTCCTAAATTAATTTAATCCTTGGCGTGACAAAATAGTCCTAAGTATTAAATTAATCCTTGGAGTGACAAAATAGTCCTTAGTGTCTAATTAAGCCTAACATGTCAAAATGGTTACCTAAGTGGCCAAATTACTCCTAATGTACCTAATAATCCCTAAGTATTAAAATAGCCCTTAAGTA
Source organism: Oxytropis ochrocephala (assembly GCA_020916435.1). Lineage (NCBI taxonomy): Eukaryota > Viridiplantae > Streptophyta > Magnoliopsida > Fabales > Fabaceae > Oxytropis > Oxytropis ochrocephala. The sequence goes on from CM037091.1 coordinate 93,378,232, forward strand.
CTAGATTAATCTCTTGGCGTGTCAAAATGGTCCTTAGGTGGGATTTAATTTAGTAAATGAGGTGTGGTGGTGAGGTGTTGATAAAGAGGTGGGTTAATAATTGATGTGGGCTTGGCCAAAGAGGTGGGTTAATAATTGTGTGGGCTTGGCCAAGAGGTGGAGTTAATACTTGATGTGATAAATCGTGGTGTTGTGATGCATTGTCATGGTGTCGCATAAATCATATGCATATAAGCGTGGTGGGTGGCTTGGGCCAAAAGTGGTGGGTGGCCGACCAAGCGTGGTGGTTGCAGAAGCGGGGTTATTGAGGTGGTTATGGATCCACATGCATATTGCATACATGCATATACTCATACTTTCTTAGGATTCTTGTTGATGCTTTGTTAATTCATGATTGTTGTTTCTTGGTATATAATTGAATGGTAAATGTCTTAATTCTTTGTGGATTGATGATGCTAGATGCTTTCCTAGTATAATGTTTATCATACTTGTTATTATTATTTATGTAAAGAGACTCACCCTAGCATTTTTATGTTGTCTGCTCTCGTGGCGACGTACAGGTGATTCATAGTGAAGGTGTCCATGCCTCCTTGGGTTATTGTGTCCACCACTCTAACCATCGTCCACCAGCATCAACCACCACTTTGATCACCACTCCAGCCACCATCAACCATCACTTGGACCACCAACCACATGACCACCACTTTATGTTTGAAATTGATTTTGAAAATTCCTTAGCGAAAATTGAATTTGGTTATGATTTTTGAAATTTTAAAACTCAAAATAAGCGATTTTAGTTTTGAAAATTTTAAAAGCAGAAAACCACCTCGAGCAGAGCCTTGGTAGAAAAAGGGAGAGAAAGAATAAAAGTTGATAAAGCGTGATAAAGTGTAAAAGGAGGAGAGAAAAGTAAAAACACAATTACTGCCCATAAGTTTGATTTTGTGTTCAATAGATAGTGGGTGTTCAATAGATAGCGGCGTGTTCTTTGTATATATGGATCTAGACAACATTCAATTGGTCCGTAAAGGTTAAACTTATTATATTGTCATCCTTCAACTCATTATTTTGACAAAAGGATCTCTAGCCCTCAATACATGTTTCCCGTCAAAGAATGTAAGACTATATCAACAAACTCAGTGAAAACCATTATGTTATTCCTCTTGAGACTCAAAGTAAAGCGGTAATAGATTATTTGGCTCAATTTTGTTGTAAATTATAATTATCAGTGACAAAAATTTATCTGTTCCTTTCTTATGACACTTATTTGTCATCTTTTTTTTATTTATGAATGTTAACATGTATCTCGTGCTTTAATGCATCAATGACAACTATTTTTCCCGCCATGAGTATTATAAAATATTTGTCTTGTTTATAATCTGTACAAAAAATTATAATTATCAACGACAAATATACTTCTTGTGTTTTTATCTGTCAGTAACAATTATTTGTCCATTTTATATTTATTAGGGACAAATTTTAATGCCGTGTTTTTGTCTTTGGTTTTATATTTATCGGTAAATTTTAATAGTCATCAAGTCTTCTCATTTTTCTATGAGAATAAAATTTATTTATTTTAGGACTAAATTGGGTTTAAGTTTTTTTTTCAGCCTCACCCTTTTTTTACAAATTAAATAACTAAAAGTGAGAGTAAAAATGGAAGTGAAAGTGTGTGAGAGAAGAGATAAAGGTAAAAGTGGAGAAATTTTTAAAAATTAAGGCATAAGTGCAGTTTTGGTCCCCCTATTTTTAAAAAAAAAAAAGTGATGTGTCAATTTTTTAGAAATGAGTAGTTTGGTATTTTACCAGGTGGTTTTTTTATTATAGATCTAGTAGATAAATAGTGGACTAGTAAACTAGTAGAAAGTAGAATAGTAGAATGGATAGATAGATATATATTAGATAGATATTAGATTAGATAGATGTTAGATAGATAGATAGATATTAGATATGCCTTTACTAAATATAATTAGTCTATGAGTACGTTTGATTGCTAACAAGTAAAAGACTGGACAAGACAACTCCAATTGTACCCTATTTTATTTGGAAACTGTTCACAGTACTAGACAACAATTAGGGACATAGAAAGTGGACTTTGTCCTCACAAAACTCATGAGAACAACTTTACGTCACATTTCAACTATCTGTTTACCCATAAAAAAATACTACTTTTATTTTCTACATAATAAGTTTTTTTTCTCTCTACTATCTCTCTTCTCTATCTACTCTCTCTCTTTCTCCCCTCTTCCCTCTCTCTACCTCTCCTCTCATATCTCTTCAATATATATATTTTCATATCATGACATCTCTCTCCTCCCTCTTGTAACACCCTCATAGTTCTATCTAGTAGAAATACTAAAGTGCACCGTTTAGCATACATCAGAGATACATTTCTACTTAGACATCTGACTTTACAAGAATAAGCGGGAAGCGATTACATAACTTAAAACAAATTCAAGTCATAATCGGATACAAAGAAAACAAGGGGAAACATAAACACGAATGGAAGAACTAAATCTCCAATCTTCTATCCGAGCATGCCACCTACTTGTGCCATACAACCTTCTTCTTTCCCTGTTTCTCTGTAAAACAACAACATATGATAGGGTGAGATAACATATCTCAGTGAGCTTACCGTGACCCCTTACCTATCACTCGGTCCATTTTAAAAATCTTATTAACCGTGATTTAATTAATAAACGCGTGTATTATCAATTGCACAATACCAGCGCCCTCAGGCTAATCCCGTGCCGTGCAATCATAACTTCCTAACAATTGTACCATCTGCAGCGCCCTCAGGCTAATCCAGATACTTGAGTACAATCATAACTTCATAGCATAACAGCATTGCCCTCCGACCAATTCGGTGAACCCCCTTCCCAATAGGACTTTGCCTAATGGTAAAATTTTATAGGGCCTAGGTTTAGGGCTCATGACTTCCCCGCCTAGTATGCTAGCAAAAAGCAGTCGTCTACGACTCGATATAATTCATATATCACACGCATTGGGCGATTCATTTATTCGATATAATTTATATACGAATCTAATTCAATCTATGATATGTTATAATCACATATTATACGTAAGTATAAACTCATGAAATCGAGTCCGATCAACATTTAAGTTACAACACATTTGGTTCCCACACGTACTCTAGGTTTCACGGTTTTGAAATATTTATAACATTAACCGTTTAATTCAAAACAACTTTGAACATACATCAAAACAATGACAATATCAATCACAAACAATCACATCAATTAATTCATTTCGAGAATCGGAAGGACCTGAGCAGCTATTTTAACACACGACATGAGTGCGAGTTTCCTCTGACGGTGCACCTAACCGGAGACTCATAGCTTGAGCTACGCAACTCCAAATTAGACCAAACCGAGTGCCAAAGCGACCGGCGTTAAGTCTACTTTCAAAAACAATCAAACACATAAGTTTTGGACTAACCGAACAGTCCCAGTTTTAAAAAGAACCGAACCTGTGTCAGAATTGCCGTCGGTGAGTTAAGTGACCAATTTGCGGGTTTTGCGACTCAAAATTTCTGAAACAAATGCAATTTCAACGATAGAAATCATAAAGTCAACACACATAAATAAAACCTAAGCGAGTAAAACTCACCTTTTGTGATGAAAATTACAAATAAACCGAGACCTCACGAACTCAAGCCGATCCAAAACCTCACGAACTCGCTCCTAGCTCCACCAACCGCTTCAAAACCGAAAGTGCAGCTACCCAAACAGCCCTCCACTAACCAAATTGACCCAAAGCAGAACCAATCTCTCAATTGAAACCCAATTAAGCTAGCTTCAAGTATGCTCAAAACTTCATCTCCTCCACTTAGAGCTCAATGGGTGACAATGGCAAAAAGAGATTGAGGAGGAATGGATTTATGAAACTTGTACCAATGGAAGAGAATTGAAAATGGAGTGGAATGGTGGAGAGATTACTTACTAGCATTGAGAATCCATGGAGATCCCTTCTCTTCTTCTTCTTCTTCTTCTCACTCTACATAGCTCCTCTCTCTTTCTCTCTAACTTCTCTCTTCTTTTTCTTTTTCTTTTCCTTTCTACAGTGTTATCTCTCTCTCTCTCTCTCTCTATATATATATATATATATATATATATATATATATATATATATATATATATATATCTTTTTTCCTTTTCTTTCTTTTCTTCTTTCTCCTTTTTCTCTCTCTTATTTTCCCTTTCTCCTTATTTCACACAAGTGAGGAATGAGAGAGTATTTGGATGTTTTTGTGTCTTGGAACTCATTTAATGTGAGTGGTATAAAGACTAAAATACCCTTAGTGTTCTAATTTCCACTCAATTATGTATTTAAATTATATACTCTAGCAATTATAAATTGCTTGTGACAACCTATATTTGCGACTTGATTTATTACCTACTCGAGTAATAAATCACTCCTTAATTCTTAATTGAAATTGTGAAATTAGGGATGTTACACCTCCCCTCTTTCTACCTCTCTCATCTCTCTTCTATATATCTTCTCATATCATGACCTACCTCTCCCTCCTCTCCTTCTCTCTCTCTCTCTCTATATAGATATTTTTCTATCTTCTCTCTCATATTTTTTTAATTTTTTTAATTCTATTATAATATATGTTATATAAAACTATTATAAACCTTGAATTATAGTTAATTTTATACTTTTTTATTGTGTTATCTCGTATTCACCAAACAATGTCTTGCACAAAATGTTATCAATACTATTCTTTCCAATATTATAATGTCTAGTCAGTGCGTACCTATATTTTCAAATCAAAGCAGAACCTATGGTGTTTGCACTATTTGCGAGAGGTTGTCCCAAACAATTTAGAGCCATGTGCAAATCTTAAAAATAGGGCCCTTAATTATATTTTATTATAAACTAATTTTTTCATGAATCATATACTAATTATTTTCATAAGTCAAATCTAAGGTTTTTACGACAGCTAAAGTGCTTCAAAACACCTTTGTTTAATAATGAACTTTATGTATGTTGCCACAAAATTATTAGTTTTTCACCAAACCGGTTATTGATGAAGAAATTTACGTATTTGAATACTTAGAATTTTTACATGTCTTTGTAAAATACCCCAAAACACCTTCTTGAGCATTACACTTTACATATTTTGTGACAAAATTAAATTATTTTTCACCAAACCGGTTATTGAGGAAGAAACTCTGCATATTTGAACACTTAACTTTTTTTACTGAACTCTAAAGTACCTCAAATCCCACTTTGCTCAGCGTCACGCTTTACATATTTTGTCATGAAATCAAATTCTATTTTTCACCAAAGCTGGTTATAGTGTAACAAACTTAGCGTATTTAAGCATATAAATTTTTTAAGTAAACTAAAGTACTCTTTTGGGGACCCTAAAAAATCGAATTAGGTTGGGGCTGCACGTGCGGTACCACGCCTTGAACACTTAACTATTTGTTATACTTGTTAATACTTTAGTTTTAATTTGATTGACTCTTTTTAAAAAGAAATTATTTTCTCCATTTATAATTCGTATGAGAAGTAGCTAATTGAGGAACTAGAAAAAATAGTTTTAGTTTAACTAGTATGAAACCCATGCGATGCGGGGAAACAATTTTTGTGAATTTATGTAATTGATATAATGATAAATTACATAACGTATTCAAAAAGAAAAACATAATTATATTAGATTATAAAAAGTAATTTATATTATATTATAATATTTTAGGTAAATTTACTTGAATTTTTAAGTTCAAAAGAAACTAAAGACAATGAAAGTATCATGAAAACATATAAATATTGATTATTTATCATCTTATATATACATATATATATTTAATACAACTAAAGGGCTTTACTTAATAAAATAAATAAAAATGTATACTTATAATAATATATATGATAATTGTAATTGGGAAAATATTTTTCAGCTTCTTGATCATCATAAATTTGATATAGACATGGAAAAAAAAATCGATGTAGACACTATAAATAAGTGTTAAATATTTTTGTACATATTATATTATTTATCTCGATTAGTAAAATAGCATAATCTAAGTAGGACTTAGGATATTGGGTTATATATTAGTCTACACATAATCATTAATACACTTAAAATAATTGATAGATTATTTAAATAAATTATATCAAAAAATGATAGATATAGTATTATATAAAAAATATTAAAAAATCTTGTACTTAATGTGAATATATGATGAGATATCAAGAAAGGCATTGAGTAGCATAAATTGAGGAAAACCTGTCAAAAAAAAAAAAATGCTTTGAGAAAAAAGTCACACAAAACACACACTCTTTATTTAGGGTCCCTTTTTTAGTGGCTTTTTTTTGAGCTTATGCAAAATAACTTATGCAAATAAATAAACTTTTATTTATTTTTGATAAGTTTGTCAATGTAGTTTATAAAAAAAAAACTTATAGAGATACCATTTTTATGCTGTGAGAACTTATGAATTATGATAATTTTTTTATTCGCATAAATTGTTTTTCATAAAACTATAACCTACGTGCAAATATAAAATGCTATAAGACTATAAGCTAATAACGATTGTGATGTATTTACATTTCTACATATTTTAGCATTTATATTTGCACCATCGTAAAACCATAATGTTAATATTTTGAAAATGCTAAATTTTGAGCAAAATATGTAGAAGACATTATAAGTGGTTTGTAGATCGAGAAAAAAAAAAAATTAAGGAAAAAAATGTATAATACATAAACACATACATATTTTTTTGGTTACGTGTTATTGTGGCGCAATAACACGTAATTGCCGATGACTAATCTGCCGGATAACTTTCGATTAGCCATATGAATAAACCCGACTTTGCCGGTCCATGTAGTCCCCCCTCGGCATAGTTTTATCAAACTCAAGATTTGAACTTGATCGTACCTTGACCAATGAAGTGTTGAAATTGTTGTCTACATTTTGGGCGGTCGTTGAATAGGAGAAAGGACCGGTCTAGGCTTCGCTGTTTGAGCACCTCGGGTGTTACTGCAAAGACACTCAGAGCAATCAAGTAAAAAAATTAGCTCGGGCGGATAACACAAGGTAAGAAGAAACGTACACGATGCCATGTGCGAATGGCATATATATCTTTATGAAGTCCGTCGTTAGCGAAGTTTCGGCGGCTCGCGAAGTGCGGTCCAGCGGTGTGTTTGGGCGATTCGTTGAAAGTGGGCGGCGGCCCAGTCTTGTTGGCGGTTCTTGTAATTGCTAATACACCCGAGAGCGATTGCCCCAAGCCTAGGTCGGCAAGGCGGTGAAGCTTGAATCATTGCCCAGGGTAGCGTTGTTTGAATATTTTCAAATGATCGTACCTTGACCAATGAAGTGTTGAAATTGTTGTGCTGTTGGCCGGGCGGTCGTTGAATAGGAGAAAGGACCGGTCAGGCTTCCACATTTGAGCACCTCGGGTGTTACTGCAAAGACACTCGGCGATCAAGTAAGGGTCGCTCAGGCGGATAACACAAGGTAAGAAGCGTGCACGATGCCATGTGCGAATGGCATATATATCTTGTAGAGTCGGCCAGTTAGCGAAGTTTTTAGCGGCTCGCGAGAAGTGCGGTCTAAGCGGCGTGTTTGGGCGATTCGTTGAGGTGGTAAGCGACCCAAGTCTTGTTGGCGGTTCTTGTAATTCTTTGATACACCCGAGAACGAGAACTTCGAGACCTTGGGTGGGATCAAGCTCAATTACCACTTAAGATGCCTTAATTTTCGATATTGATATTAATGACTTCAATTCTAAATATCTCTTTTTTAATTTCAAAGGTAAAGAGTCAACATTAAGCGTATGTTAATTTTGGATATGTAATGCACCACAAAATTTGTTAGGCAATAAATCAATAGAACATTTGGATTGAAATATAAATATTTAACTTCGCTTGACCAAAACAACTTCAACAATGCGAGGCAGTAGCGGTGAAATGAAATTCTGTTAAAAAATGTGATTTTTTTCTGAAATATGATTAAAACTTGACTACTAAATATATATGAGCTTGGTGATGAAATTGTTTTGGATAAATGTAATGAGAGAAAAATATATACATCTTGTTCTTGGTGATGAAGATCGGACGGTGGTAAGTTTCCACTTAAAATAAAAATTCATCAAAATCGTAGGCATTTACACCCATTTAGATCATGAAAAAATTGAAAAACAAAAGCGAAATTATGTGTATGCGGAAGATGATGGTATTTGTAGAATGGGTTTTCCATAAGAGCATGACATTATATATATAGTGATGTTTAGGTTTAAATTGGTGGGAAACTAAAATTATTTTGAAATTTGAATTTGACAACTCATTAAAATTCAAAATCGAATTTGACTTTCAAATTTTAGTTATGTATTATAATGAGATAGAAGAGAAATAGTAATTCAATCAAGATAATTTATTATATTTAATTATCATGTTTCATGGAATTTAAAACTTTTTATTAGGGAATGTAATTTAATTAGATTAGATGCCACACACTGCAGAAGCTGACTATGAAATTACAGGTGATGTGGATCAATTATAGACCAATGAGTCATATGCCACATATGGCGGTCATTAAACATTTGCCTATGAAATGAGGTCATTTGCGACACACGGGAAGATATAACATTGAGGAGGGGAAAAATGTATAATTTATAGATAGATAGATTTATAGATATAGATACAATTCGAATTAGTGCAATAGCCAATAAGATAGGACATTCTTGTTTGCCAAAACACGTTTTTAATTATAATGTTAATTATTGTAGGAATCTATTTTATATTGCTTTAATTGTTATACATGTTGGTTTGAGAATTTGAATTTAAAAATATGATGATGGTGATGGTTATTACTTTACATATTTTGTTAATATTATGATGATTGAGGAGAAGAACATATATTACTAATGTCATTTTCAAATTTATAATTGAATGGTAACAAAGATAGTAAAAATCGCACAATTAATGGTTGTTGTTTGATCTTGTATATTTATATATAATAATTGTTAAATGTGGAGTAATTGTGAGATTGACATTTGAAATTAGATGAAATATCTTTTGGTTTATTTTTGAATTACAAAATATATTTGTAATATTTCAAAAAGATTGGGAACAAAGACACTTAAATTCACTCAAATAGGGGATGTTGATTGATATTGTACATTTGTTAACAATGAATTTAAAATGTGGAGTAAATGTGAGTTTGGTAGTTGAAATGATATAAAATAGATTTTATTTTATTTTGAATTTTTGTCTATATATTATTAAAAAAATTGAGCGTGCAATGCCTAGAAATTGAGACCCTATTCGAATATTGCATGCGAGTGCTATGAAATTAGTGGTGTAGATTTTTTTAAGGAATACAATATGGATTTTATAAATTAGTTGGATGTTATTTAAATTGATTTTCCAATTCCTTTTTACATTTTATAATTTATTTTTGAAATGTAAATATTTATAAGAAAACATTATCTTTTATTATTTGGGTGGTTTGTGACAATGGGCGATGGGGTGCGTTTATTTCACTCAATCATGAAGGATCATATTATTTGGTCAAACTTTATTTGAATTTTGTTGGGTAAGGTACACAAATTTAAATCACTTCTTGTGTAAGATTGTTTCAAAGCTGTTATAAAAAATATTGTTTCAAAATAGGGAATGACTAATAAATAGATTTAATTGTGTTTTTAATTAACACGTAATAAATTCGCATGGAATGGCAAATGTGTACATGATAGGTATTAATTTTTTTGATTATGTGGCCTTATTTTGTGGAAAATCCTAGGTGGATAACTTAGTTGATTGACAACTTATATTGAAGGCCCCTTGGTTTCATTCTCATGTGTATATATAATAGATAGATTGGCATACACCGTCATGGTAAAAAATTTTACACCCTCAACCAATAAAAAATTATACTATGAGTGATTTTTTTGAGATAAAGTCAAAGTTTTTATGATATATTATTTTTGTGTTGAACACCTATATAGCAATGAAGGAGAAGAAGAATGAAAACTGAGTTATAATTATGAATTCATTATCGAGAGCGAATGCATGCGATTACAATATAGTTGATATCTAACTAACTACATTTAACTTCCTCTAGCTGAATGTAGCTAACTAAACTAACTTAACGAGAATAGTTACAATGGTACTAATTAGACTTTGTAATTTAATTAACTTCTGATTAACTATTTACATAATTTACAATAGGTAATACTCCTCACAAGCTATACCATGGATGTTAATCGGTCAAGCTTGGACACCAAAGCATTGAAGGCGAGAGATAGTAGAGGCTTGGTTAACAAATGCGCTAAGCGTGATGCAGAAGTGCTGAGCGAGAGAAGATGAATAAGGCCATTGTGGATCTTTTCACGGACAACATGGCAATCAATTTCTATATGTTTAGTCAGTTCGGGAAGATGGGGTTATGTGCAAGGTATATAGCACTCTTGTTGTCACAATAGGCGAAGGTGGGCTCTCAAATGTGATATGCGGATCATTGAACAAATACTTGAGCCATTGAAGCTCACAAGTTAAGCTAGCTAAGACCACGGTATTGACCTCGAGAAATTGACACAGAGGCGAGTGGGTGTTTCATGGATATCCATGAGAGTAAAGAGGAACCAAGGAACACACAATATCTAGAAATCGATCTCGGAGGGAGGCGAATCTGATAACTTTAAATTTGGAGCTCCCTTTATGTATTTGAGAACCCTCATAGCAACTAGGTGATGCAGAGGTTTAGAAATGAATTGGCTAAGTTGTTGTACAATGAAGGCCAAATGGGAGATCAAAGATTTATTGGCCAAATGCTAATCCTGTTAAAGAGGTTATTGTGGGGATGGATAGCTAATAGATTGGGAGATCAAAGATTGGTTGCATTTGTGAATGAAATGTTAATCCATCTTTCTTGTTTGAGCACTATTCTGATAATTATAAGCCTTGGCTTTAATAAAATTTCTTTGCTTATAAAAAAAAAAAAGTACAAATAGCTTGCCAATCATTCTTCGGTAAGAGGAGATATCCTCATGAGATGGAGAGTCATTGTCATGGAATATCATGACCACAGACAGGACGGCGCATCATCATCATCATCATCTAATGCAAAATATGAGAAAAAATAAACAAAATAGAAGGCAAAACAAAAGATCTATAATAGAAAAACTAGAGTGAATTGTTTTTAATTTGCTCAAAATCCAAAAACAAAAATGCCCCTAATGATTAACTAGAAATAGAATTACGAACAAAAGTCGTTGAGGAGTATGTCGAGGTCCTCTGAGGTGAATTGTTTTGATGAGTCATCATGTGGATTATTATTTACATTTCTGTTTGCAGTTTCACCAAGTGAAGAAGGGATATGAGGTTTCGAAGGACTGAATACTCGTTGAATACTATTACTACTTGCACCACCCATATTAATATTATTAATCCCAGCTAGTGAAGGGGTATTATGAGTTTGAAGAACCGAATCCGAAGGGCTGGATAGCTGTTGAATAGCACTACTTTTATCACTACTTACACCACTCCTATTAATATTTTCACCTCATCAAATGAAGGGTACGAGGTTGAACTTGAACTCCCAAATTCGAACGGCTTCGAACCCGTCGAGATTGCATCAGCACACGCCCGTCAATTTCAGCAGCAGTAGCACTGCTCATACTACTTCTAACACCCATATTAGTATTGTTCATCCTAGCAACTGAAGGGGCACAGAGTTTGTTGCATTGGTGTACTACTTCTAATACTACTTGCACCACCTGTATTAATATTATTCACCCCTCTAAGTGAAGGGGTATCCGAAAAGCTAGATACCCGTTGAACTGCATTACTACTTGCATCACCCATATTAATATTGTTCATCCCACCAAGCCTTGCAGCACCACTACTACTATTTCCACCACACATATTAATATTGTTCATCCCAACAAGTCTTGCACCACCCATATTAAAATTGTTCATCCCACCAGGTCTTGGAGCACCAATACTACTACTATTTCCACCAAACATATTATTATTGTTCATCCCAGCAAGTCTTGCAGCACCATTACTACTACTTGCACCACCCATATTAATATTGTTCATCCCACCAAATCTTGGAGCACCAATACTACTACTAGTTCCACCACCCATATTAATGTTGTTCATCCCACCAAGTCTTGGAGCACCACCACTACTACTATTTCCTCCACCCATATGAATAGTGTTCATCCCACCAAGTCTTGCACCGCCACGCATATTAAATTATTGACCCCAAATTGTTGAGTTGTAAAGGGTGTGTTTTGCACCTGCATCCCTATTTGATTCCCATAACCACCACCCGAAGTGCGACCACAGCGCCAAGGCGGGGTTGCGAGGATGAACGGATGACCAGAACGAGGGTTTGCAATGGGGTAGGGACTTGATATATTTGGAAACGTACCAATACGGGGTGCAGCAAGTTTGGACGCTCTTGTGAATGAAAGGTCGAAGAGATTCAGGAAAATTTGCGCTAGTACCCAGAGGAAAATGTGAAGGGAGGTGGTTCAAAAGGTCTCATAGTATCCAAATCCGATATTTTGATCTCTAAAGAGGGTGGTAGGGGTGCAAGTTGTGGTGATGACAGTGGTGGTGGTTGGGATTGGAAAGAAGGATCATGATCAAGATTTGGGTTTAAAAGTTGAATGATGTCATTGTCATTAAGATAAAGATTAGGGTTTAGAAATTGAATAATGTCATTATGAGAATGTAAAGTTTCATTTTCATTACCAGGGTTTGGGTTCACATCTCTTATTGAAGAACAAGCAGTGTCTGACTCCTCATCACTAGTAATCTTTAAAGCTTTTGAATATTTTCCATCACAAGGAGAAGTTGTAGGGTTTTCGTCCCTCATCTTGCGCTTCTCTTTCCTCCTATCATCATCAGCATCTCCCATGGTTGACAATGCTGTTGATTATATAGATTAGTTTCTTGAGCATGCATGAATAGTTTCAAGACTCAAATTTTGATAGTATATCGAATTGATATTTGATAGTGCAGTAGTGCAAACAAACTCTAGCTAGTTGTTGATATTGGACACAGTTAGTATCGTTAGCTTTACGGTTATGCTAAGCTTAACCGTGGTTATAACAAACTTTTCCAATGTTGAACGGTTAACAAGGAAGAACTCAGTTGATTTATTCTAAATTTAGTTAATTTGAAATAACAGCTTTACTTATTATTAATGACATCATGGATTCTCAGTATCTTCATTGTTGTCAGAATGGAAAATAGTAAACGCTTCATATGTGTTCACGGCCAAGGCGAAGCACTGATCCAGCGCGCGGCATCCCAAGACAAAGCGCCAGAGGACTAAGACCTTGAAACACCACTCACGCTCGGCCCGATCTGTGCTTGATCGGTCCCCCACTCCATACCTAGGCATGTACTGTAGCTATCACCTTTATTATATGGCGAATTCTTAATTATGTAGCAGTTATCAATTATTAGCCATGAATGATTGTAATACTATATATTTCGCCCGAGAGAGAGGCTAATGAAGGGTTGAACAATTTTCCTATTCACGCGAGATTGTTCTTTGTGTTCTTGATTATCCTATCACGAAATAGTTGAGAACATTAGCGCGCGTAGTGGGGCACAGCAAAACTTTTTCCTCGTCCACAATTGAACTCTAAAGCGATTCAACATCACTAGCATAATGGTGACCACGAAATCCCGAACAATGGTGGCGCCGTCCGGCCTTTGGGGATCGAGTTGAGCAGTGCTGCATTTGTTCAACAACTTACAAGCCAGAATGCGGACCAAGCCCCGTCAAAATGAAGAGCAAGTTCTCGTGCGGGCTCTGGAAGCGAGGAAGTGCACTACAAGCTCACGACTACAGAAATGAGACACGCCGCCCCAGTGATCGATGCCCGCTAGAACACCTCTGCGGGCGTTTGACCTTTTACATTGCTATCGGTGCTTTCGACTTCCCCAGCGCTTAGGAACCATCCATTTGCCACGTCACGATGGCGCTTTGGAGATCTCTCGATCATGTAGATCGTTCCCAAGCGCGAGATGATGATCGATGGAGAGGCAAGCGCCGTAGGCGCAAAATGTTCGCGGGACCTTGGTAGCGTGGCGCGGGAAATGGTTCGAGGGACTCTGGGGCGCTTCGATAACGCAGTTTTGAAGACTTGGCGATCGTTTCATACAATGATTCTCGTGAATAGAAGAAGCGAATGCTGGCGGGGACATGTTCGAGCGTCGCCAAGAGCGAGGAGAATCTCGAAGGCCTACGGAGGCGTTTCAATAAGTCCACGGTCTTAGTAGATGATCTGACGAGAGATTCTTTGTGAAAGCATTTATGAAGGGCATCATAGCGGAACCTTTGGTGAAGCCCTATCACTATGGAAGCGCGGACTATGGATGAGATTAGAAGTCAGGCGGAGAAACATATTGTGGCAAGCGACATTGCCGCGGTAAAGATGAAAAGGAAGCGACAACCTTGCGCAAGGCGGCGTGATTTCAGAGGCGTTCTCCACCGTCCAGCCGCGCCACCTACGGCCGTGTGACGAGCGCACATGCAAAGAATCAAAAGGCGCGCGCACCGTCCCCGAATGCGGGTGGCCTTCCACACCTCTGAAGGCCAGGCGAAGTCGGTAATTTTAGAGACGAAGGGCTACATGATGGATCGATCGCCAGGCGAAGTGCGCCTTTTGTTGGTGTAATGGGTAAGTCTGGGGTCTTGTGCGAGGTACCGCGGACGGAGAGGACATAATCACGGATAATTCTTTGGACACTCGAACAACAAATTGAAGCGGCTCATCAGCGAGTCAACTTAAAAAAAAGTACATCGAAAGCGGTGAGGAAGGAAAAGCGAAAGCGGCGGCCCCAAGCCGTGGTGCAACAATCAAATGTCTGCTGCCAGCGAGGCGATGAAGTAAGCGCGGCGAGCATGGGGCGGGAGCGACAAAGGAAGAGTTAACCTGATATCACGGAGGATTTTGCGGAGAGGAGCTACATCCTGCGTCGGAGAAGATATGCCAGAATCTATTCTATCCGGTTTCCTCTGCGGAAACCACTTATCTTGTGCCCGATCACGGAATATCCGCAATTTCTTTTGATCTTGTGAGGATTTTGAAGGTGTGCGGCCTCATTCGGATGATCAATTGTAATCTCAGTCACCACGATTTATTCAATAGCTCGAGATGCTTTTGGTAGATGGAGCGGCTCCGACTAACGTTATGTATTGGCGTGTGCCCGAAGGTCTAGATTCTGGGGTGGAAACAGCAAAAGCTATCGGGAACTTTGGTAGGATTTTACGGTGAGCAGGTTGAGGTCGCGGCTACATGGACACGAGAACAACTTTTAGCGAAGGAGAGTCGGCAAAAGCGTAACTCACAGAGATACATGGTGATAAATCTGGAGATTCATCGTACAATATAATAGTGGGGAAGCTAAACAGCAATGCTTTAATAGCGGTAGTAAATATCCCCACTGTGCGCCAAGTACCCCCTTCCTAATGGCAAGATAGGTGTAGTAAGGGTGATCGAAGCTATTGCAAGAAAATGTTCTGCGAGAAAGTGCGAAAGGTAAAGGCAGTTCAAAGAAAGTGGGCGGGGAGTTAGTTCAAGCTGCAGTTTTCTGAACCTAGACGCGGTGTATGACCAGATAAAGGAGGAGCGAAAAGGTTGAAGCCGGTGGATACTCACGAAGAAGTAGTGATAGGGCCGACCCGACATCGAGAAAACAAGGATCGGCACTGATCTAGCTCTGAGCGGAGGATCAGCCCGATCAAATTTCTCTCCGGTCATACTCACGTATTCGCGTGGTCCCCTCCGGGACATGCGGTGCTCGATCTAATTTCATACGCCGCCGGTTATCACTAGCCCTACCTACAGCTTTTGTAGCCCGAGGAGAAAGAGAAGCGAAGGTGGTGAAAAATGCACGAAGCCATCACGGGAGAAACAAAAGAAAGGTGGTAGAAGCGCGATTCATAAAGGAAGTCGAGTATCCCCACATGGTTGTGACCAAGTGATGGTGAAGAAGTCCAGCGAGGAAATGGCGAATGTGTGTGGACTATCTGAGATCTCAATAAAGCATGTCCCAAAGATCCACCCTCTGCAGGAGTATCGATGGTTTGGTGAAGCCGGGCTTACGGCTACAAACTCACGAGTTTCATGGATGCATACTCATTTACAACCAAATCGAGATGAACAGGAGGATGAAGAAGAGCGACATTCATGGCCAAGCGGGTATAACTATTGATTCTAGCGTAATGCCTTTGGTGAAAAATGCAGGGTGCTACGTGCGGCGCTGATGGGCCAGAATCTTTGAGGCGAGAAATTGGGAGATCCATTGAAGTGTGCGTGGATGATATGGTGGTCGAGTCGTGGCAGGAATCTCACTGGCGAACCTCGAAAAACCTTCCCTGCTGCTGGAAAAGCATGAGTTGCGTTTAAATCGACAAGTGTTCTTTCGGAGTTCAAGCGGTGAATTCTAGGTTGCGTGTTGACTCACCGAGAGGAATAGAGGCTAATCGGCAAAGTGTCGAGCCATCGGAGAAGCGAAGCCAGCCGAATGCCAAAGAGGTCGGATCTTAGCGGCGAATAGTAGCACTATCAAGATTCCTCGGATCGGCGGTGACGAATCGACCAATGTTTCAGCCATTGAGGAAGAATGCGCGGTTCGATAGTCGAGCGAGTGTGAAAGGCGTTGGAGGTGGTAAAAGCATACTTAGCGCGTGATCTTAACCTTGACACGGGGGCCGTTTTGTTGTTATATTTATGCATTCACAAACGCAGCGCGGAAGTGCGATTTTAGTTGAGGAAGAGTCAAAGAACAATGTCCCATTTACTATGTTGGCGAGATGTGGAGGTTAGGAGCAGTGATATCGGAAGATTGAGAAAGCGACTATCAGATCACTTCTGGCGGCGAAGCGGCGATGCCGCCATGAGTCACTCGATAATCGTCAAAAGCAGTTGCCTATCCGCGAAATACTTTCCAAGCCGGATATCATTTGGAAGAATGGTAGCGTGGTCGGTTGAGTTGTCGAGAATATGATATTAAGTACCGGCCAGGACGATTAAAGCGCAAGCTTTGGCGATTTCGTAGTGGAAATCGCGGGAAACGGCAATAAGCGGTTAAAGTCCATTCGAATATTGTTGGACTCTGCTCGGTGGATGGTTCGTCTAATTTGAGAAAGCGATGGAAGCGGGGTCACGCTAGAGGGACGACAATGTGCTTATAGAACGATCGCAACCGGTTCGGTTTCAAGGCCCGACAACAATCAAAAGCGAATCGAGGCCTTAATTCTTGGCATGAACTTGGCGGTAGACATCGGAGTAAAAAACCTTAAAGTTAAGTAGTGATTCTCTTCTAGTCTTGGCGGTCTTGCGGGGCGTTGACGCAAAAGATGAGCTGCTCACTAAATATTTGTCTAAGGTACAGAGCTAAAACTCAAATTTGTTTCTTTTGAACTAACGCATGTTCCTAGGAGCAAAATAGCGGGGCGATATATTGCCAAAGCTAAGCAAGTACTAAAAAACACAGCAATAACCATTGATAATACAAGAAATGATAATGACCGGCATCAATCAAATCCAAGTCTTGCGCGGAGATTGACCACGATTCTTTGGATGACCAAGATTCTTGCTTATATGCGAGGTGAAAAGCTAGATATGTGCGGATAGCGAGAAAGAAAATTTGGTGGCGACTACAAACCTACGATTAGTCGAAGCTGTACAAAAGAGGTTTCTCCATGCGCTCCTTAAATGTGTTCCCAACAACCAAAGCACAAGAAATACTCGAGGAGGTGCATGAAGAGGTGTCACGGCGACCATGTCGGAGAGTCGGGCCAGCTTCAAAAATAGTGCGTGCGCGAGGATACTATTGGCCACGATGAAGAAGGATGCGATGCACTATGTCGCCGATGCCACAAATGTCGGATGCATGCAAAAATTCCTAAAGGCCCCTGACCAACCTACGGTCGGTTTCCTCGGCTTGGCCGATTCATTTGTATGGGGGTGTTGACATTCTTAGTCCATTTCCACTGCGCGGGTCATTTGAAATTCTGTTGGTAGGTATCGACTACTTTACAAAGTGGATAGAGGCGAACCGGTGTCATCATATCGTGAGAAAGGGTGAAAAAGTTTTATTGGAAGAGGTTGATATCTTGGATTTGGGATTCACTGCAACCATGAAAGCGACAGCAGGCATAATTTGCTTGAGGAATCGGTTGCTACACTATGCAAAAACTTGGAACATCTACCAAGCCTTTACCTCGGTAGAGCATCCTCGGAAGCGATGGGCGGCGAGGCGCGAGCAAAGTAGTATTGGCGAAGTGCGAAGAAGAGGTTGGAAGGTTCCAAAGGAAGTTGGTGAGAATTACCTTTAGTATTATGGTCTTACAACCTTTACTACAGTCTTCCACGAGGGGAAACTCCTTTCGGCAGTGGCGTCACGGTAGTGATGCGCTCATTCTGGCCAAATCTGGAGCCAGTCCAAGGAGAATCACGGCTACGGCGATGCCGGATCATGACACGACCGTGCAAATTGAATCTGCTTGAAGAAGCCGAGGCGGCAAAGGTTAGGAGAAGCGGCGAAGCAGAAGCGGCGGCCAAAGGTACAACTCCAAAGTGAAGGAAGAAGCGTTCGGGGAAGGTGATCTAGTGTTGCGCCCGAACAACAAAGTAGGGGTTTGTGGGTAAGTTATCTCCCAGTAGGAGGGTCCATTGAATCAAAGCGGTGATGGTGGACAGAGTGCGTTCAAGCTGGAAAAACTCAGCGGAAATATCCGAGATCATGGAGCGCTACTGACCTTCGGTTACTATAGCCCGAAGATGAAAGAACCTTGGTCTTCCCAGCGGGAATGAGGATGAAAAACAGATTCTCTGTTTCTTTTACATCAATAAATGTATTTTTGTAGGGAGCCATAGCTTCCCAAATGTCTTATTACTTATTGAATAAAGAGAATCGAGAGATTACAAATACTTTTGAAGTGCCAAATTTATTTGCAATAAAATTTATACAAGCAATACGTGAATGCGTGCGGAAAAACAAAGTCCAAAGTCAGCAGCGAGGGGCCAGGAGTAGTTGGCTCGATGTTGACCGGAACAGAGAAGATAAAGGACACCATAAGTTTGGTCGGATTTGACGCGAGGTCGCGAACCTCTTGGAGGCAACTTCACATGACCATGAAGTAGTTAGGTGAAAAGTTAAGCTGCGCGGAGACATCTTGAAGAAACCCTCTTTGTATGGCATTGACACCTGACCATGACTACATTTGAAAAGCAAGTCGAGGGATCGCGTTTGCTCGAGAAATCAACGAGTTTACGGCAAAGAGGATCAAAAACAAGACAGCGGTAGATGCGAGAGCATCCACGCGGCATAACCAGACGATCTTTCACGAAACCTCCTCTCGCATAATAGAGAGAAAGCGTAAACCCAGATGCAAGTCGTGTGGAAGAAAAACAAAGCGAAGAAAGAGCACAATAAAAACAAAGTCATGAACATGCGCATATTGCTATGTTTCACAATATGGCGAAACAGATCCATGGGACATAGTCATGAAGAAGCGCCAAAATCATCAAAATGGGAAGCGAGTAATCAAAATACAAGGTAAAATACCGAGATACAAAACATCGAAAATATTTGTCAAATATTCAAATTACAAGTTCACGAGTTATCAAAGTTGGTAAAAACAAATTAAGTATGTGGACCCTCGGGTAGAATCTCTCGGAGTCATCGACCTACCTCCGGCGCGATCACGAAACCTCGTCTACAGTAGGGTTCTCGTTCGCGGAGTCCCAGTGGCGACAAACATTCGGCACTTAGTACAGCCATCCAAGGTCAAGAGGTAGTATTGTTTCCCTCGGCACCTGCAGCCTGCGGTGAGGATTCGGTCATCAAGGATAGGAGCCATGATTTGGCGGATTGACCACAACATTATCGGGATCGAATACTTGGGGTCGAAGCGAGGAAGTGCACTTCGCGCTTGATCGAGCGAGATAAAACCAGCGGTCAAACTCTCACATCACCACACGAAGCGGCTGTCAATGACTTCGCATGCGATTTTATCAAATCATTGTAGGCGCGATCAATTTCTCTTTACTAACGGACAACTCCTGCTCTTTGATTGTTGCGTCACTTCTTCACGATTGCTCGTTGGCCAGAGCAAGCTCGTGATTTTCAAATCCGTCACTTTCTTGTGATGTGCATACTTCTTGAGTCTTCCTCAGGAATTTCTTCTCTGCTTTGGCGAGTACTCGAGCTCTTCTTCCATAGATTTGATCGGTCTGCACAGTTTGCTTCCTTGACCATTAATTCCCGTGGCGGCTCTCAAGTGATGAGCGGCATGGAAGCCAAAGGCGCCAGGACTTGGTTGCTACCGAACTCTGCCCGAGTCCCATTTTGCACCGCTCTGCATCACCGGGAAGAGAAGCCGAATTCAAGGCGCTTTGTCGTGGATACCGCCGCGTCGAGGCGATCTTGAGGAACCGCTCGCCGTCCCGTCCTTCCACATGCTTCACATCTAAGACCTTCCGCGAGAGGCATCCTCCATGTCACGAGCATCATTGGCGTATTAGATTCAAATGAGTTGGACTTACGGGCCGAGGTTGGAGAAAGCGGGGGTTGAGCCTACGAGTTTCGGTTTTTGAGGAGGAAGTTAGGCGGGACACGTTGAGAACGATTTCCTTTTTCTTTCTCGGTGGCGACATCTTTGTTAGGAGTCTTTGTAGCCGGCGTGGTGGTATACCCACTGTTTAGTTTACGCTCCTCGCGAATCACGGCGTCTATCTTCTACACTCTAATGTATCGACATCACAGAAGGTTACTGTGAAACACCAAATATAAGATCAAAATCATAAAAACCACCAGACAAAATAGAAGGCACAAAGTTCAAGTATTTACTTAGGTATGCTATAAGTCGGGATGAGTCGTCAACTTTACGTATGATGTGGGATGCCCAGGGTTAGTTACCAGATTGAGCGTAAGACCCGTCAGGTCTCACGTCCTCGATCGGCCCTGGGGATAGCTACACCTCTCAATGGTAAATTTGTTGTTTGGGCGTGGAGTCGATAAAGGGAAAATACTCGACATTATTCTCATCAACTAACAAAAATGAGTCACAGTCCGACTCTGGCAGAAAGAAGTTGTTTTTGAAGGATTTGTAACTACTTTTGAACACTTTCATAAAGGCCTCTGGGTATGGTTACCAGGGATACCCAGCGAGGAGGATCATATGCTTAAGGCGCGCGAAATGAAAAACTTCTAAAGCGTGATGAGATATATTAATACACTCACCACATAATCTCAAAAGCTCGGCGTAAGCCCAATAGATTCGGATGAAAGAGTGATGAGCCACGTTTTGGCAAGAAGCATCCACATGCGGTAATATTCGGAGAAAGGAACACTAATGCCTAGATGCTCAAATAAAGTCGTGTACATATAAGTATAGGGCTTATTTCCAGCCCTCGGGACAATGCTTCTGGCCTCCTCGGATCTGCAAGCCTTACAGCAATGACACCGCCGTCGTAGGATGACAAAAAAGCAGTCGAATCCGTACCAATGACTCTTGGTCACTAACACGCAGTGGGAGTCAATACATCAAGTCAATGCTACGAATAATCACTATGATCTTTAACATCCTCCCCAGACCCATTGGAGATCGTGCGAAAGCGCTTGCAATGGGCGAGAGGTTCATCGTCGAGGAGCAAGCGAGTGTTCATGCTTTGCGCATTTTGCCTAATACAATCTAGCGGCAGCGTGAACATTTACCTACCAGCGCGGGAGGCATTGCCACACCCAATTCGAGTAACCTCTCCTCACTATCGCTACTAATACTTATTATAGAAACCATAAATGTATTTAGAGGTGTAACTATGCGAGAAAAGCCAAAAGATAGAAAGGAAGGATAGTGAAACTACGAGGATTAAAGGAAACAAAGCGTACACGAAGATGGTGGAATGACTCAAAGCGCGCGAGAAAATGTAAGTCGTCGTCTTTCGGACTAAGCGAAAAAAAGCGAAAGGGGAAAAGAAAGAAGCATTCGACTATTCAAATACGACGACCTCAAATGAGCCGTTCGAGTTTCTACAATCAGCGGTGTGATGTGATGCCTTTTCCGACTCTAACGACTAGAAGAGAACGCCCGCGTGGTGATTATTCGGTAGCGGACGGATGGTGGCGCAATACCCGGAGGATCAAAACATCATTAGCTTCATCCAAATCAAAGTCACGTTTCATTTATTGCGTGTCCACACGCCAAAGATAGCGTCACGAACAACAACGGTATGATCACGAGACCGGTAAAAGATAAGCACAAGGCTGAAAAAATACCTCCCACAAATTTGGATCGCGTACATGTTCTCATTCCACAAACATATTTTGTTATTCATAATACATGATGCACTAACAAAATGGCTGGCCTAGGCGAGCACAATGAAAGTTAAAAATACAATTCGAGTTTCAACACATGTGATGATCCATGTGAACTAGAGCAAACAAGCCGGTCCACGAAAAACTTCGTCCTCGGGTTCACGTAGATCTACGGAAGAAGCGGGGGAAGTCGTGGCCGTGCAAAGGAGTGGTCCATGGAAAAATTCTCCAAACACCGGGCCCATGGAAAATTCCTCTACATTGAGGAGAAGAATTTAACCATTAGGCGCGGCAATACCAACCGCGGACAGCCACCACGCTTTGGGCTCTTCCACACGATCTCAGCCGGGGATGGCCAGGATTAACCCGCGGCGAAGAACACCCCTGAGTCTTAGGAAGTCCCTGACTCCCTCTTTGAGCCCCAGACAATCTTAAAACAACGAGGACTTTAAGATTGTAATGCGAGCAAGGGAAGCGGCTGACTGATAAAACACGCAAGCCCGGCAGAGGCATCAGCGGCTCGAGAGAGGAAGCGGTGGCTTGAAAGAAAGGAGTGACAATCCACGAAGCATCATGGCCCTTTTTATAGATAAAGAAAGAGAACAAGTTACAAGCGGGAACATTTATGAAGTGCCGCAGCGCTCGCGGCGATCAAACACAACTCGAGAAATTGGCGTTACCTACGGTCAAAGGTAGAGTGGCCAGTAGTGTCAGCTACGTAGCTTTCGGTTTTTATTCAATAACAAAGAAAGCGCAGAGCGGGTAGGCGAGGAGCATACTTTTGGCGACTTCATGTTTCTCATTCATCGCTCGAGAAATTTGTGTTCCGCGGCCAAGGCGAGCCACGATCAGCGCTTGGCGGCATCCGAGACAAGCGGGGACTAAGACCTTGAAACACCACTCACGTTCGGCCCGATGCAGTAGCGATCGGTCCCCCCAGCTCCATACCTAGGCATCTTACATGCTTTGTCACCTTTATTATGTATTTGAATTCTTAATTATGTAACGATTTATCAATTATTAGCCATGAATGATTGTAATACTATATATTCATTGAGAGAAGGCTAATGAAGGGTTGAACAATTTTCCTATTCACGCGAGATTGTTCTTTGTGTTCTTGATTATCTATCCCATGAAATAGTTGAGAACAATATGTAATTTAATTTGATTATTAGTTGTAGCTGTGGATGGGAAAGAATTGGATTTTTTTCACACCACCCCTCACTTCTCCCTCATACCCCTACATAACCCCAAAAAACCCGAAATACCCCCAACATATTATCAAAAAAAAAAATTAAAGTCGGTTTACAGGATTTACCTCAAATTATAATAAATCAGGTTCAAAAAATAGGATTTCGGTTCATATTTATGGCGAATTTGCTCTGCGTATGTAGTAAATCAAAGCCCCATTTTTTAAAAAAATTGTATTTTTTTTTAAAATCCTAACTAAAATTGTATTTAATTGTATTCTTAAAATGATGCTGTAGCGTTTTAAAATACGATCACGAGCGCTTTGCGATTAAAGAAACAATGCGGACTGGCATAAAAAGAAGTCACTTTCCGGATCATTTATCGCTACTTAGCTATAGGCGATAATAATCGTGTTCGATGGTCAACCATGGATGTGAAGAACAGCGATGGCGTTCGAGCAATGATAGGCCAGGCATGACATCTTTCGGATCACGAGGAGTCGCTGCGTTGTATGTCCGAAGCAGGAAGAGGCCAGTTGGTGAGGTCATACGTCGTTTACAAACCACCCGTCTCGATGTTTTTCTCGTGTTTTTATATATTTCGTTTGTTGTTATTTGCGTTATGTTATTTTTTCATCAAGTTGCAGTGTATTGTTCCGTTTAAGTGATCGAAATCGTTGTAAAGCGCTTGTTTTTATTAATTTAAATTTGTTTTTTAATAATTTAATTTTTTCGGTCCTGCACTATTTATGGAGCAATACATGTGCTT